>JAMWET010003472.1:137500-175000 GCA_024036415.1 Prochilodus magdalenae | reverse complement strand
TCCAACGAGGCGTTCTTATCCACAGCACTGCTGCTCTCTGGATGCTTTTCCTTATTGCTCCAGTCTGAGGAACTCCAGAGAGCGTCGCCTGTGAAACTGCCGGGAGATCAGCAGGTATAGAAATGGTTAAAGCAGCAACAGCAACCACGTCTGATGGCTGACGTGAACTGTACCTGGAGCTGCTGATCCGTGTCTACATGATGTTAAGCTCTGCTCTGCTGATTGGTTGGGTAGATAATTGCATGGTGTTCCTAATATTATGCTCAGTGAGTGTCATGTTCTCTGCTACTCCTCCGTGGATGCCTTCCCTGGCACAATTCCGAAGAGAATTCCCTGTAGGCTGGGATTGTATCCACTGCTGGTAGAGCCGTACGACCGTACGCTTCCACACACCTGCAGATTCAGCTACTTCCTTCACACTATGGTCTTTGGCCACGCCCACACGCAGTCCCCCCTTTTAGCCAATCATTAACATCTGCTCTGGAGCGTTTTCCACACATGGAACGAGACATTCCCTGCACTGTAGCACCTCTTCCCAATCTATGGATCCCGTCACTCACACCCCACAGGGGTTTATAGCCCCATGGTCCTCGTGCAGCGCCACCTGCTGGAGCCTGAAGCTACTAGGTATGAGAACAGTACAGCAGATCCTGGGCTTGAGCATGCCAGAACAGCCACAGTTGCAGCGGAACCCAACGCGCTGTCGTTTAACCAAAGCTGGAGAGGGTTTAGGAGTGTGAGCATGCGGGATCATGCAGAGTGTCTCCACTGGAGCAGATACAGCGGTAACGTATGCACGGAGCCGCCTCCATTTTCATCAGTAATTTCAATTCATTTCTCCCCATTTCTGCACTGAAACAGCCTGACGTCCCCCCGGCTCCCCCCGGCCCCCCACGGTTCCCCCCTCCTGTGAGTTACTGTCAGCTTGAATGCACGGCAGAATTGATGTGTTTGAAATGCATTTGTGTTTTCTATACATTTTCCAGGAGAAGAAAGATAAATGGAGCCGATATGTTTGTGCTTGTAGCAGCGTTTTCCTGCAGCGCTGCATTTATCAGATGTGTGGGTGAGAGTGTGTGTCAGTGTAAGTGTGTGAGAGAGAGAGTGTGTGAGAGTGTCTGTATGTGACTGTGTGTGTGTCTAAGAGAGTGAGTGTGAGAATGTGTGTGTGTGTGTGAGAGTGTGAGAGTGTTGTGTGTGTGTGTGTGTGTGTGTATGAGAGTGTGTAAGAATGTGTGTGAGTGAGTGAGTGTGTGTCTGTGTGTGAGTGTGAGAGTGTGTGAGTGTGTGAGAGAGTGAGTGTGAGAATGTGTGTGTGTGAGTGTGTGAGTGTGTGAGAGAGAGAGAGAGAGTGTGTGTGCGTGTGTGTGTGTGTGTGTATGTTAGTGTTAGTGTGTGTGTGCATGTGTGTGTGTGTGTGAGAGTGTGTGTTTGTGAGTGTGTGTGAGAGTGTGTGTGAGAGTGTGCGTGTTTGTGTGTGTGTGAGTGTGTATGTTAGTGTGTGTGTGTGAGTGTTAGTGTGTGTGAGTGTTAGTGTGTGTGTGTGTGTGTGTGTATGTGTGTGAGAGAGTGTGTGTGCGTGTGTGTGTGCGTGAGAGTGTGTGTGAGAGTGTGCGTGTTTGTGTGTGTGTGAGTGTGTATGTTAGTGTGTGTGTGTGAGTGTTAGTGTGTGTGTGTGTATGTTAGTGTGTGTGTGTGTGTGTATGTGTGTGAGAGAGTGTGTGTGCGTGTGTGTGTGCGTGTGTGTATGTTAGTGTGAGTGTGTATGTGTGTGTATGTTAGTGTGAGTGTGTATGTTTGTGTGTGTGTGAGTGTGTATGTTAGTGTGTGTGCGTGTGTGAGTGTGTATGTTAGTGTGAGTGTGTATGTGTGTGTGTGTGTATGTTAGTGTGTATGTTAGTGTGTGTGTGTGTGTGTGTGTGTGAGTGTGTGTGTATGTTAGTGTGTGTGTGTGAGTGTGTGTGTGTATGTTAGTGTGTGTGTGTGTGTATGTTAGTGTGAGTGTGTATGTTAGTGTGTGTGTGTGTGTGTGTGTGTGTGTGTGTGTGTATGTTAGTGTGTGTGTGTGTGTGTGTGTGTGTGTGTATGTTAGTGTGTGTGTGTGTGTGTGTGTGTGTGTGTGTGTGAGTGTGTGTGTATGTTAGTGTGTGTATGTTAGTGTGTGTGTGTGTGTGTGTGTGTGTGTGTGTGTGTGTGTATGTTAGTGTGTGTGTGTGTGTGAGTGTGTGTGTGTGTATGTTAGTGTGAGTGTGTATGTTAGTGTGTGTGTGTATGTTAGTGTGTGAGTGTGTATGTTAGTGTGTGTGTGTGTGAGTGTGTATGTTAGTGTGAGTGTGTATGTTAGTGTGTGTGTATGTTAGTGTGAGTGTGTATGTTAGTGTGTGTGTGTGTGAGTGTGTGTGTGTATGTTAGTGTGTGTGTGTGTGTGTGTGTGTGTGTGTGTGTGTGTGTGTGTGTGTGTGTGTGTGTGTGTGTGTGTGTGTATGTTAGTGTGTGTGTGTGTGTGTGTGTGTGTGTGTGTGTGTGTGTGTGTGTGTGTGAGTGTGTATGTTAGTGTGAGTGTGTGTGTGTGTGTGTGTGGCTGGATTACAGAGCTGACAGGAGCCGGATTACTGCAAACTCTCCAACACAGAGGCGAAGCTTTCCCCACAGTACAGAGCTGAGCGTCTCACTGCGGAGGTCCTGACGTCTTTACGGAATTCTCCGGAATCTCACGGAGTCAGGCTGATAGCAGAACATCAGCTGGTCTCAGTTTCTCCACAGCACTCAAACAGCCGGCGCCACCGAGTCCAAACCCAGCATGGAGTCTCAGACACTCACACGGAGCGGACACACGAGGCGGCGTCCTCCCTCACTCTGTCTCCCTCTCCTCCCTCACTCTGTCTCCCTCTCCTCCCTCACTCTGTCTCCCTCTCCTCCCTCACTCTGTCTCTCTCTCCTCCCTCACTCTGTCTCCCTCTCCTCCCTCACTCTGTCTCCCTCTCCTCCCTCACTTCCCTCACTCTGTCTCCCTCTCCTCCCTCACTCTGTCTCCCTCTCCTCCCTCACTTCCCTCACTCTGTCTCTCTCTCCTCCCTCACTCTGTCTCTCTCTCCTCCCTCACTTCCCTCACTCTGTCTCTCTCTCCTCCCTCTCCTCCCTCACTCTGTCTCCCTCTCCTCCCTCACTTCCCTCACTCTGTCTCTCTCTCCTCCCTCACTCTGTCTCTCTCTCCTCCCTCACTCTGTCTCTCTCTCTTCCCTCACTCTGTCTCCCTCTCCTCCCTCACTCTGTCTCCCTCTCCTCCCTCACTCTGTCTCCCTCTCCTCCCTCACTCTGTCTCTCTCTCCTCCCTCACTCTGTCTCTCTCTCTTCCCTCACTCTGTCTCTCTCTCCTCCCTCACTCTGTCTCTCTCTCCTCCCTCACTCTGTCTCTCTCTCCTCCCTCACTCTGTCTCCCTCTCCTCCCTCACTCTGTCTCTCTCTCCTCCCTCACTCTGTCTCTCTCTCCTCCCTCACTCTGTCTCTCTCTCTTCCCTCACTCTGTCTCTCTCTCTTCCCTCACTCTGTCTCTGTCTCTCTCTGTCCTCTCTCCCCTCACTCTGTCTCTCTCTCCTCCCTCACTCTGTCTCTCTCTCTTCCCTCACTCTGTCTCTCTCTCCTCCCTCACTTCCCTCACTCTGTCTCCCTCTCCTCCCTCACTTCCCTCATTCTGTCTCTCTCTCCTCCCTCACTCTGTCTCTCTCTCCTCCCTCACTCTGTCTCCCTCTCCTCCCTCACTCTGTCTCCCTCTCCTCCCTCACTCTGTCTCTCTCTCCTCCCTCACTCTGTCTCTCTCTCCTCCCTCACTCTGTCTCTCTCTCCTCCCTCACTCTGTCTCTCTCTCCTCCCTCACTCTGTCTCTCTCTCCTCCCTCACTCTGTCTCCCTCTCCTCCCTCACTCTGTCTCTCTCTCCTCCCTCACTCTGTCTCTCTCTCCTCCCTCACTCTGTCTCTCTCTCCTCCCTCACTCTGTCTCTCTCTCCTCCCTCACTCTGTCTCCCTCTCCTCCCTCACTTCCCTCACTCTGTCTCTCTCTCCTCCCTCACTCTGTCTCTCTCTCCTCCCTCACTTCCCTCACTCTGTCTCTCTCTCCTCCCTCACTCTGTCTCTCTCTCCTCCCTCACTCTGTCTCTCTCTCCTCCCTCACGCTGTCTCCCTCTCCTCCCTCACTCTGTCTCTCTCTTCCCTCACTCTGTCTCTCTCTCCTCCCTCACTCTGTCTCTCTCTCCTCCCTCACTCTGTCTCTCTCTCTTCCCTCACTCTGTCTCTCTCTCCTCCCTCACTCTGTCTCTCTCTCCTCCCTCACTCTGTCTCTCTCTCTCTTCCCTCACTCTGTCTCTCTCTCCTCCCTCACTCTGTCTTTCTCTCCTCCCTCACTCTGTTTCTCCTTCTCTCTTCCTCTATCTATCTCCCTTTGCTTTCCTCCCTCTGTCTCTCTCTCATTTTCTCTCTTACCTTTCTCTCCATCTCGCTGCTTTTCTTTTTTCTTTTCATCCGTTTCCTTTTCTTCCTTCTTTTTCGTCCTTCTCTCAAGACCTTCCAGACTTCTTAAACCAATTAGCACATCTACGACGAGTAAGCCCACTAATGCTGGATGGGCTGTGAGCCCACCACCGGGCTATTTTGGTGTACAGCATAGCTTTGCTCATTTCGCAAACCAATCACGAAACAAAAGACATGTAGGGTCACGGAAGTGTGGAAGACCATTCAAACATTTTAAACCAATCGGCACAGCTATGACAAGTCAGCCCACCAATGCTGGGAAAGCCAGCCCACACGGGAACCCCCAACCCACCCCAAATTTGCTCAAACTGGCATAGAAACAGCACATCTAGCACATCAACTGATCCCATTCATCTCCATCCCTGTAACCCTAATTTAGAGCTATGCTTGATAACCTAGACCCTTCTTACACCTACGGTCCGGGTGGTCCGGCTCCATTTTCATGGCTTCTTCTATCACACTGTACCAGCAGAAGGGTCTACAAAACACCCAGGGGTCACTGCTAGCTAACGGCTGCTGATCCATCACTCTACCATACAAACAAACAAACACTCCCCCATACATACACCGTGAAACTTTTCCAGCCATAGAATGCATTACAATGGCCCCGAAGCCCCACGGCTACATGCACTCGCTCACCGGCTCCAGAGAGGCGGCGTGCGGTGCGCATTAGCGCAGGCGAGAGCACCGTGACGCACATCTCTGGGTCCAGCCGTTTTCCTCGTGTCACATGTCACGTTAGGGTGACAGCGCTGGCCAGCAGCGGGCCGCTAATTCGCTGTCATGGTGTCAGGGAGCTGCTCGGCTAAACTGCAGCACCTGCTCCGTGTTCGTGGGGAAATGTGCAGAAGTGCTGAAATGTCAACCGCCCTTTATTTATTCCTTTATTTATTTATTTGTGTACTGATTTCACTAACAGCATGCCTCCGCACCCGACGGAGAAGACAAGTATCGCAGAGCGGGCGGTATTTTATCGCCCCGTGTGTTCCGCGGAGACGGAAGTGGCTAATAAACAACTCAACAAACAACACATCACTGCTGAAAGAGCAGATTTCTGGACGCGTGGCCCCATGGGAGGAACAGAAATGTGAAAGATCCGCATTTCAAAAGGTCCATGGTCCATTTCATCGGGAAATCTGGGGGGGTGCTGCCATTTTCCAGTGGTGTCAAACCATAAAGGAGGCAGGATCCACACAACGGAGCGTACACTAGCAGTCAAAGCGAGTCAGAACACTCTTCAATTATGTAATGTCCAGTCTGATGCTTCATATTTCTAAGGAGATCAGATCAGAAGGCATTTCACTTGCATATCGTCGCTGTCCAATGAAAAACGTGCATCTCCATTTTTGTCCATTTTGATTTTTATGCATCATTTGAAAATAGCAGCTGGTGTTTACACTGTGTGAGATCTGCATGATGACTGGACCAACAGAAATGGCCCAAAAGTGCTTGGAAAGACGTCTGGTTCCATTGACTCCCATTAAAATTCACAGAGGTTTTTGGCCTCTCCTGTAAAGTTACCATTTTGGAGATACTTGTTTTTCTTTGGACGGCGACGATAAGGAAGGAGAAAGTCATAATGGAGCTCCAACCTGGAAGCACCTAGCGCGATCATTAGCTTCTTCGTTTCTTTATTGTTGGTCAGCCTGTGAAAAGATCGCTCTGAATTCACAGCATTCACACTAACACTGGCACTCATAGCCCTAGCAACCAAAAGGAGCCCTGGTTGTTCAACTGGTTCCGTTCAGGCTTCATAGAACCATGGTGCTATCCATAGAACCAGCCTGCTTTGGCACCAGCTTTCAATGGAAAGGACTGTGTCATCCACATCAACAGAGGGAGCTGCACCATGGTAGTAAACAGTAGTACCAGGATGGTGGAGCGTATAGGCTACCTGTGACCTTCTGGGCTGTTATTCCAGATGTTTGTTTATATCCAGGAAGCAAGCAGGGATCAACTACTGGAGATAAGACGACCAGGAAAAGAGGTTCTCCAGCAGGCCACTGGGTGGCACCACTGATGCCGTCTTCTTGTTAAGCGGTGGAATGACATTTCTCCGGAGTGATCATATCAGAAGGCCCAGAGTAGCTAGAGGCACCTGAGCATCAGCTCCACCCTGAGTCTCCTGCCCTGTGTCTCCAGTGCATCCCCCGGCATTACCACAGCCTCTACAAAGACCATGGGTCTATGGGTCAGCTCCACCTTGCAGTTACTCCATCCTGGACTAACCAGACTGGATCTAATCAGACTGGATCTAATCAGACTGGATCTAATAGATGTTCTAAGCTCCTCCTCCTGTTAGTTCTGTCTTTCTCTTCTCCTTTGACCTGAGGAGGTCGGGTTCCGCCCTTGAGCCTGGTTCCTCTCCAAGTTTCTTCCTTACCCAAGGGAGTTTTTCCTCGCCACTGCTGCCTCTGGCTTGCCCAAGAGGGGCTTGGACCGGTCCCCCCGCCACCACCTACGTCTATACATTAACCCTGTGTCATTCTTTTTATGACAAACTGATTTTCTGTGAAGCTGCTTTGAGAAAACGTTATCAAATATTGAGTGATTGATTCTTTATCAATAACAGACATGCCCACAGATATAGTCATGGATTGTGCTGAAGAACCTACTATTCTTTGGTTCCAGCTGAGAGCGAACCACAGGTGTGTGAACTGGAACAGTACCTGGTCCACACTGAAAAGTGGAGAAGGCCTATCAGTGGACTCCCGCCAACTGTGAGGTCACATGCAGTTCGTCTCCTAGGAGAACAGCTTCCCTCACATTCCTCACTGCTGTCCCCACACCGTCTATACTGCTTAGACTCCTCCCCTCAAGGCTTCAGTGGGTTTTAAAGGATGCCTGAGGTGTGGATGGTCCAGGAGTGTTGGTGTCTCTGTAATTTGTGGCGGTTTCCCTCCTTGAAGTGAAGAAAGCAGGACTGGCCCATCCCAAACCAGCTCCTGTCTGACGTACGTGCATGTGTGTGCACAATTCCTTCTGCCTGCCACAGTAGAGCCCCGTTATCTTTTCCTCTCCATGCAGCATTATCTCTTACACACGGCTCATTAGTTCTGCTTCACTTGGCAAAGTTGTTAACAAGTTTCAAGTTACAAGTTATTTAAGTTCAGCTATTTATTATCCTAAGCCCTTTACAGATGTGCAGCGATACGCACAAACTGTTATCGGCTGTACATTATCTACAGACGTACAATGGAATGTGTAATTGCATGCTTGATCTTAGACACGTAATTATGAGATATATCACCGTTCTGCAGCAGATCAAAATAACAGCCAGAAATTAGCTAAATAAAACGCTTCTGCTCTGAGGAGAGCGTGGAGAAGCAGCGTACAGTGGTCAGGGCTTTAGGGGGAAGGGGCTGTCCTCAGATGCATCCGTGTACACTCTCCCCATCGCATCACAGAACAGAGGGCAGGACAGAGAGAGACAGTGTGGTGACCTCTAGAGGCCGGGAAAACTTGTTAATCACAGAGACGCTGCTCTGCTCTGTGACTCCAACTGTAATACTGGGGCATCAATAGAAATCCTGCTTCAACACCGGAGTAAACCCGTATAACCCTGAGGAACCCTTATTACCTAGAACCAGACTAAACCTCAGGGACCCACAATAAACCAGACTAAACCTGAGGAACCCACAATAAACCAGACTAAACCTGAGGAACCCATGTTAAACCAGACTAAACCTGAGGAACCCTATAAACCAGACTAAACCTGAGGAACCCACAATAAACCAGACTAAACCTGAGGAACCCACAATAAACCAGATCAAACCTGAGGAACCCACAATAAACCAGGCTAAACCTGAGGAACACATGTTAAACTAGACTAAACCTGAGGAACCCTCAATAAACCAGATCAAACCTGAGGAACACATGTTAAACCAGACTAAACCTGAGGAACCCTCAATAAACCAGACTGAACCTGAGGAACCCTCAATAAATCAGACTAAACCTGAGGAACCCTCAATAAACCAGACTAAACCTGAGGAACCCACAATAAATCAGACTAAACCTGAGGAACCCTCAATAAACCAGACTAAACCTGAGGAACCCACTATAAACCAGACTAAACCTGAGGAACCCACTATAAACCAGACTAAACCTGAGGAACCCTCAATAAACCAGACTAAACCTGAGGAACCCTCAATAAACCAGACTAAACCTGAGGAACCCTCAATAAACCAGACTAAACCTGAGGAACACATGTTAAACCAGACTAAACCTGAGGAACCCACAATAAACCAGACTAAACCTGAGGAACCCTATAAACCAGACTAAACCTGAGGAACCCTATAAACCAGACTAAACCTGAGGAACCCTCAATAAACCAGACTAAACCTGAGGAACCCACAATAAACCAGACTAAACCTGAGGAACCCTATAAACCAGACTAAACCTGAGGAACCCTATAAACCAGACTAAACCTGAGGAACCTGAGTACCCTGTTAAGGACAGGTGGTCTTCCCACATCGCCCATGGCAGCAGAGACGTGACACCTATTGCTCTTGAATCTGGCTTCGTCTCGATTCATCTTACCCCGAAGCGGACACAGACGGAGAGGACATGGAGGATGTCCATTTCATTCTGAGGTTTATTAAAGCCCTAGAGAAACACACTCACACACACACACACACACACTTACACGCTCACACACACACACGTACACACTCACACACACACACCCACCCTTTCACTCACACACAGTCTCTCAGACACACACTTACACACACTCTCACACACACACACACCCATACACTTGCACACTCACACACAGTCTCAAACACACACACACACTCACACACACACACAAAACTGAGGAGTAGACTTCGATTCTTGGACCTTGAGTTGACCACACATATGGAATGTAATGCGATGCAGAAACAGACTGGACCTCCAGTCCTCCTTAACTGCTGCCCAGAGGCAAAATGCTTCTCCAATTGGATTTCCAAAACTGCCCGTGTGCACCAGGAGCTCATCTCCTGCTCGATTGCCCGTGGAGCGGGAGACCAAGACCTGGTTATCTTCTCCCTGCTACCCTCCTTGTATTACAGCTTTCAATTTGCCCCCGTGTTGGGGTATCGGAGTTACCCATCACAGGTTGCGGCGGGCCACGGGGGGGCTCCAGACTCGCCTCCTGTCTCCACGCTTCCTCTCACGGCAGCGAAAATGAGAAATCGAGGGTGGCGAGACGAAAGGGTGGAAGTGTTCTTCACACCTCCACACCTGCTCCGGGGCTTTCATTTCCACCTCCGGCTCACAGCCGCACGAACAAAGCCAGACGAAGGGGACTTCATTTATTACACAGGCCCGACTTGCACGCGGTGGCCCTCATGAAAATAACAAATCAATAAATAATCAGACAAATGATGATGGTTTATATTAAACCCACCACTTTATTGTTTCTACACTCATGTTATCAGCTCCACTGACCATACAGGACACTCTGTAGGTGTACAGGTCCAGACTGTAGTCCATCTGTTTCTCTGTATACTGTATTACCCTGTTCTTCAATGGTCAGGACCCCCACAGGACCACCACAGAGCAGGTAGTATGTGGGTGGTGGATCATTCTCAGCACTGCAGTGACACTGACGTGGTGGTGGTGTGTTAGTCTGTGTTGTGAATCAGACACCTCAGTGTCACTGCTGGACTGAGAATCGTCCACCAACCAAATCTATCCAGCACAACAGGGTCCTGTGGGTGGTGTCCTGTGGGTGGTGTCCTGTGGGTGGTGTCCTGTGGGTGGTGTCCTGTGGGTGGTGTCCTGTGGGTGGTGTCCTGTGGGCTGTGTCCTTTGTGCTGCATCTTGTGGGCAGCATCCTGTCAGTAGCATCCTGGTCTGCAGCGTCCTGAGGGCAGCGTCCTGGTGCGCAGCGTCCTGGTGTGCAGCGTCCTGTGGCCAGCTTCTTGGTGGGCAGCGTCCTGGTGGGCAGTGTCCTGTGACGCAGTGTCCTGTGAGGCAGCGCCCTGTGAGGCAGTGTCCTGTGAGGCAGCGTCCTGTGAGGCAGCGTCCTGTAGGTTGCGTCCTGGTGGGCAGCGTCCTGGTGGGCAGCGTCCTGTAGGTTGCGTCCTGGTGGGCAGTGTCCTGTGAGGCAGCGTCCTGTGAGGCAGCGCCCTGTGAGGCAGCGTCCTGTGCCCACTGATGAAGGACTAGAGGATGACCAACACTGCACTGTGCAGCAGCAGATGAGCTATCGTCTCTGACTGTCCATCTACAAGGTGGAGCAGCAAGGTAGGCGTGTCTAATAGAGTGGTCTGCACGTGATGTTGGGTTCTTGTTCTGTTTTGAAACACCATGAGTGATTTCCAACATGAGGTGTAAATGGAGCTGCTCTGACGTTTTCTCTGACCCAGATGTGTTAGCACTGGGGGACAGCTGTGAGCGACTCCCTCGTCTTCCACTGCTTTCTCTCTCTTCATTAGTTGGCATCTGTCCCCCCAGGTTCACATGCTCATGCTCACCTTTTTTACACCTATGCGTATGTGCTACTTCTTAGCGGTTCCTCATGCATCTCTTTGTCTGGCTCTTTGCGCACTCTGTTGAGGACTGTTTCAGTGGTCTACCAGGTCTTCTAGCTGGTCTATATGTCTACAGGTCATTTTTCTGTATCTATCAATCATTTTAACACTCATCATTTAAAGAACAGCTGCACCCAGAAGGAGGTGTGGGAGTGCGGTGGTGTTGGGAAGGAAGATAAAGGTTACAGGATCAATAACTGATGATAAATTTAGACTGATATGATCAATATTTATTGAGCTACACATACAGAAGTCTGTCTCTCAGTATGGCGTCGGGCCGCCGTGTTCGCTAACCCAACACGCCAGACGTCTCGGTATGGAGCTGTAGAGGTTCCTAATGGAGTCCTGTGATAATCCATCCCATGCAGCTTGAACATCCTCACACAGTTCCTGCAGATGGTGCGGTAGGGGTGGAGGTGGAGGGACACCAGGTCTTCTGGACGTGTGACAACAAACCGTTCATCTTGGTGCTGACCACGGTGCCTCCACACACGGATTCATTGGGCGTCTCCACCAAGACTAAAGCGGGACTCGTCACTGAAGATGACCCGCTGCCATTCTGAGTCACTCCATGACAGTCTGGTACGACACCACTGCAGTCGTTGGTGACGGTGACGTGGTGTTAAGGACAGTCGTGGTAACGGTCAGCGTGCATTTACGGTGCTGCACTAACAGGAGGACTCATGGAGAGCATGGAGTACGCTACCAAACGTCAAACTTGAGTCATTTCACACCTACGCACCAATTTTCATTCCTGACAGTTGATTCCTTCTGGGTGCAGCTCTTTGTCCAGATGAGTGTGAGAGTGACCATCCTCAGGACTGGTTTGAGAACTGCTGGGTGGTCTCCAACCCTCCAGTCTTGGAGAGCTGCCTTCCTGCATAGACTAGTTCCAATCACAGTTGGCCAGACTTGCTCCAGCTAATCAACCTCTTCCCAGCTGCCTGACTGGCTGGATCAGATGTAGTAGCGGGTGGTCCAGCCTAATGGATACAGGCTGGAGCCAATCCAGGACTAGGGCTGGAGAACACTAGAACCTAGCCCTTCTTTAGTGGCCAGCTTCTAAACACGGGTGAAGGGCTAGTGCCACTGCTGTACTGAGAGTGCTTCACCATCGTCCAAATATCATAAGCCAGTGATGGACAGGGAGTTAAGGAAAGACCCTACAGGTGAATAGGGTACAAACTGTAACTACTCAGATCCAGATGCAACTTCCCCAATTAATTACTCCAATTAATTAAAAAAAATATTCTAGCTTTATGTTCAAATATGCAAATTAGGCATTGTTTACTTAAATACGTTTGCATAAATTTCGAGAATTGAAATCTGATAGAAATCAAATTCTTGTTTTTTTGTTGTTGACATATTAGAATCTATTATTTTTTTTTTTACAAAGGTGGGAATATTTGATCCCTCTTGTTATCATCTTATAATTCTGAACAGCCATAAAAAAGCAATTGTCATCATATTTTTAGACATAAAATGTTCAAGACCTCTATAAATGATAATAATAATAATTATAATATAATTATAATGCTTTACAAACACAACAATAATAATAATAATTATTATATATATATATATATATGATCAAAAATATGAAATATGATCACTCTCCTCGGTACCAAGCTTTAGAATACAGATATCTTTACAACTGGACGATGTTGGTGTATGTAAGAGCTACTGCAGTTGAATTTCTGAAATTCAAACAATGAACTCTGCATCAACTGATTGACTCCAGTCTATAATCATAAGACTGCTTCTTATTGCAGATACAAGGTGGACTACAGATTCAATTTTCCATAAACAGCTTAATAATTCTTTGCAAATCTGCACACAGACCAGCAGTAATAGAAGTTAATAGATACTACACCCTACATGGTAATGCATACATGACACCCAGTGACATCACCCGGGTCCCACAAGTCTAATGTGGACTGAGGTTTGTTGAAGGTGGACAATGATGTGAACTTCACTATCAACATTATCAGGATCAGTCAATACTGAACAGTCATGTGACCTTCGTTTATGCGTGTCATTTGGCTTAACCTCTCAAATTTGCACTTCCATTCACTGTGCTCAGCACTGCAAATAACCGCACATGGCTTTGACGCTGAGTTCATTTCTCATTTTCACCCAGGAATGCTGGCATGGACTTGTTAATGAACCCATTCGTTTGCACTTTAGGATAACGCTGATTACTTTTCTGGGACCCAAACTGGAGTCGCCCAGCGCTGCTTTGGCCAGTGTCCATTTTATTGTGGATGTGAAAACACCAGCTGGACTTCTCATTGGGAGAGCATTCTAGAATCATGGACCAGTCGGGACTAGGGGTCAGCCAGTATGTGTTTTTAGGCCTGCCCTTAACACCACGCCAAAGACTGCAGTGGTGTCGTACCAGACTGTCATGGAGTGACTCAGAATGGCAGCGGGTCATCTTCAGTGACGAGTCCCGCTTTAGTCTTGGTGGAGACGCCCAGCGAATCCGTGTGTGGAGGCACCGTGGTCAGCACCAAGATGAACGGTTTGTCGTCACACGTCCAGAAGGCCTGGTGTCCCTCCACCTCCACCCCTACCGCACCATCTGCAGGAACTGTGTGAGGATGTTCAAGCTGCATGGGATGGATTATCACAGGACACCATCAGGAACCTCTACAGCTCCATACCGAGACGTCTGTCGTGTTGGGTTAGCAAACACGGTGGCCCGACGCCATACTGAGAGACAGACTTCTGTATGTGTAGCTCAATAAATATTGATCATATCAGTCTAAACTTATCATCAGTTATTGATCCTGGTCACCTTTATCTTCCTTCCCAACAGCACCGCACTCCCACACCTCCTTCTGGGTGCAGCTGTTCTTTTGGGGTTGAGTGTTTAAATGACCAAATGATGGACAATTTTAAAGATTCTTCTGAAGTCTACGGTCCTTACAAAACTCACAAGGATAATTAGGCAGCATGGTCACAGTTTGTTAGATACTTGTGCTGAGCAGTCATTAAGAGACCTCTATCTGGCCTCCAACAATAAACCGACAATGTCAGTTAGCCAAGTGGGCACCAACAGTGGCTGACAAGAGCCAAGCGTGTGGCACACATCACAAAAACATTGACTGGTTATGGTTGGCCACAGATGCTTGATGACAGCCAACAGTCAGCTGGCTCAAAAACTCTTAACAGACCCATTGGCAGGTCAAGGTTTCCTTTCCCTCTCCAGTAGTTGCTGTTTAATATCAAGAACCGATAATATTAGCATGTGTTCTTTGACTACAGGGAAGGTTTTGACTCAAGTCGGAATTTAATAACACCCAAATAAACCACAGGCGTAAAATGTAGTCAGCATGGAAGGGCCGAAACAAGGTCCATTGAGGAAAACCACATTAGCTATTTCATCGCTCATCCACTCTTCATTTGTAGACTTGAGCAAGGCATCTAATCCCCAACTGGGTCCCATGAATAGGGCCAACCACTACTCCAGGCAGGTGTGCTCACTGCCCCCTAGTGTTTGCATATGCATATACCGCACAGGTAGCTTAAATGCAGCACACAACTGGTAAACGGTTCCAAACTCTGAACTCCAAAATTTACATTTATGGCATTTAGCTGATACTCTTATCCAAAGCAACTTACAGGTGGGCCAGTGTAGTGTTAGGAGTCTTGCCCAGTCCAGTTCCTCCACACCAGACTCGCTCATCCATGTCTATTTGGAGCTTGCTCTGTGCACTGGTGACAGCCATTTTGGAACAGGAAGGGGCTGTCCTCAAACTGATGGCACAAAGTTAGGAGGATGAAAGGTCTAGAGTCTCTTGGTCTTCCAGTCTTTCACTGGAACTAAGGGGCGGAGCCCAACTCCTGAACAACACCCTCACACCATAATCCCCCCTCCTCCAAACTTTACAATCAGCAGAATGCAGTCAGACAAGTACCGTTCTTCTGGTACCACCAAACCCAGACTCTGCAGAAAGTTGGTGACCTTTACATTTACAATTTACATTTATGGCGTTTAGCTGACGCTCTTATCCAAAGCAACTTAGAAGACTAATAATATTACAGGTGGGCCAATGTAGTGTTAGGAGTCTTGCCCAAGGACTCTAATTCGTGTAACTCAGCCTTCTATACCTAGACTGGGATTCGAACCCCTGTCTCCCACATGGGGTGGTGGCTCTCTGTTGGATAGTGGTGTTAACCGCTGAGCCACACCAACCACCAAGACATGGCTGTCTTCAAGCATCTGTGGCCAACCATAACCAGTCAACGTTTCTGTGATGTGTGCCACACGCTTGGCTCTTGCCACATGGGGTGGTGGCTCTCTGTTGGATAGTGGTGTTAACCGCTGAGCCACACCAACCACCAAGACATGGCTGTCTTCAAGCATCTGTGGCCAACCATAACCAGTCAACGTTTCTGTGATGTGTGCCACACGCTTGGCTCTTGCCAGCCACGGTTGGTGCCCAATTGGCATATTAACTCATGTTTCCAATATGAGGTGGTGGGATCGTTCAGGCTCACAGAGAACAGTCTGTAAACTTCCCCACTAAACAGAGTAATAGATTTAAAGACAATAAACCAACACGTGGTACTCGACTGCGTCCCCTGGGAGAGGAATTTACAGAAGGATTATGAGGTTTGTGCACAAGTACCCTCGTTGGAGGTGGATTAACGCTATTACCAACATCGACACATGAATCGGTCCATATCAAGTGCGAGCACTTTCATTTGAACATATCGCTTGGCTTAATCTTCCGAATTTGCGAGGCTGCGGATGAGTTTGGTGCTGAGATAATTCTCTCATCTTCTCCCAAGTCACTAATTCATTCATTCATTTGCACTTGAGGAAAGAAGGCAATTATGATGCGGATGCCGTGAAGGAGAACACCAGCGCCACTTTGGATCTGCAGGCCCAGGATCTTGCGCCTTGTATCGGCAAACGTGTTCGCTCATCTGCCTTCACACGCATATGAACTTGACATCCCATTCTTAATCTATAGGGTGTAATATGACGTTCCACTCTTTACAGCTATACCAGCTCCAACTCTTCTGGGAAGGCTTTCCGCAGGGTTAGGAATGTGTTTATGGCAATTTCTGACCATTCTTCCAGAAGGGCATTTGCGAAGCCAGAGAGTGATGTTGGACGAGAAGGTCTGGCTCACAGTCTCTGCTCTAATTCATCCCAAAGGTGTTCCATCGGGTGGAGGTCAGGACTCTGTGCAGGCCAGTCCAGTTCCTCCACACCAGACTCACTCATCCATGTCTTTATGGAGCTTGCTCTGTGCACTGGTGTGCGGTCATGTTGGAACAGGAAGGGGCCGTCCTCAAACTGTTGCCACAAAGTTAGGAGGATGAAAGCTCTAGAGTCTCTTGGTCCTCTAGTCTTTCACTGGAACTAAGGGGCGGAGCCCAACTCCTGAACAACACCCTCACACCATAATCCCCCCTCCTCCAAACTTTACAATCAGCAGAATGCAGTTAGACAAGTACCGTTCTCCTGGTACCGCCAAACCCAGACTCTGCAGAAAGTTGGTGACCTCTGTGTTCTAATCCCACTGACTGTGGAATGTGGAATATTTAGTAGGAGGGAATTTCATGACTGGACTTGTAGCATAGGTTAGATCCTATCACAGTACCACGCTGGAGTTCACTGAGCTCCTGAGAGTGACCCATTCTCTCACTATCGTCTGTAGGAGCAGTCTGGATGTCTAGGGGCTTGGTTCTATACACCTGTGGCCATGGAAGTGACTGGAACACCTGGATTCAATGATTTGGTTGGGTGGGGAAATACGTTTAGTGTTTCACTCATTTTTCCATGTTGTCCCACAGATTTTTAACGGGATGGTTCCAGCTTGGCATGTGATATGAGTAAGGACCGGTGTTATTGCTGTAGCTGACTGACCCAACAGCCACAATAGCAGACAACAAGCGAGCAGATGCGTCATCTTGAAAAACAGGGATAGGAATCTTGTGTCAGGTGAAACCTGGTTGTCCAGCAGCTCAGTGTAGGCACTGTGGTTCAAATCTACTGTCACCTCAACCAAAGAACCCATTCCCATGGCATTAGAACACGCCCAGAACTCCCCCAGAGGGGGCTCTTATATATTATAAGCTCTTATATGGATATATAGCTCGTAATAAGTTCGTGTTGTCAGCCTGACAGTGTGCAGTAGTGTTGAATGTGGTATTGTGTGCTGGGCAGCAGGGAGGATAGGAGGTCTTTGTATCTGCCCTACGTGGTTCTGGGTATTTTTAACTGTGACTTGTTTTCTTGAATACTACTGCACAATGCAACCCGGGATCGCAGGAAACCATGCACACTGAGTGACACCTTCAGGCCTGAACCTTCAGTGCCTCAGGCCTGCACAGAGCCTGGAGTCTCCTAGAGAACACCACAAGGCCACAACACTCTGGACTTGCTTCTACAGGGTTCCCAGGAGAGACAGACTTTCTGCAGTGACCCTGGAACTGTGTGATGGACAGGGGTAGGGAGCTGGGCTGGGGGGAGAGAAAGAGAGAGAAGGAGAGGAGAGATGAGGCGGTAGAAGAAAGAGAAAGATAGATAGCGTGTGTGTGTGGGGGAGGAGAGAGGCAGAGAGAAGAAGGAGAGATGGTGCATAGAAAGAACTATGAAGGGGGAGAGAGAGAGAAAAAGGAGAGAGAGAGAGAGAGAGAGCGAGAGAGAGAGAGAGAGAGAGAGAGAGAGAGAGAGAGAGAGAGAGAGAGAGAGAGAGCAGTACACAGAGAAAGAGAGAAATGAAAGTTATTATGGAAAAAAGAGACTAAGAGAGAGTGAGGGGGCAAACGGGGGAAAGACAAGGAGAGAGGCAGAGCGAGCGGGAGAGATGTAGAGACAGAGTAAAAGAAGGAGAGAGAGAATAAAGGAGACAGTGAGATGAGAGAAAGAGGAGTACAGATACAGTGAGAGAGGTAGGGGCTGAGAGGAAAAGTGAGAAGCAGAAGAGGAAAAGAGAGAGAGCAGGAGAGATGTTGAAAGAGGGGAAGAGGGAGAGAGCTAGATAGATAGAGAGAGAGAGAGAGAGAGAGAGAGAGAGAGAGAGAGAGAAAGAAATGGAGAAAGAGGGAGAGAGAGGGGGGAGGAGAGAAAGGGAGAAAGAGAGAGAGAGAGAGAGAAATGGAGAAAGATATATATATATATATATAGAGAGAGAGAGAGAGAGAGATGGAGAGAGAGAGAGAGATGAAGAAAGATAGAGAGAGAGATAGAGAAAAGGAGAGAAAAGAGAGAGCAGGAACGATGTTGAGGGAGAGGGAGAGGGAGAGAGATAGAGGAATGGAGAAAGATATATATATATATATATAGAGAGAGAGAGAGAGAGAGAGAGATGGAGAGAGAGAGATGAAGAAAGATAGAGAGAGAGATAGAGAAAAGGAGAGAAAAGAGAGAGCAGGAACGATGTTGAGGGAGAGGGAGAGAGATAGAGGAATGGAGAAAGAGGGAGAGAGAGAGAGAGAGAGAGAGGGGGGGGGAGAAAAGGAGAAAGAGAGAGAGTGAAACAGGCAGGGGCTGAGAGAGGGAAGGTGAGGGAGAGATAGTGGAACAGAGGAAGAAAAGGAGAGAGAGGCAGAGAGAGCAGGGCAGAGCAGGAGTGCTGTAGAGACGGAGAGTGAGAGAGAGTGTGTGAGACTCCTCTGAGAAGCCGTGCTGATTAGGATCCCTGGGTTCTATTGATTATTGTATTACTGGACCCAATCAACAACACCCATAGACCTACACCTACACCTACACCTACACCTAACCCTAACCTCAGTCTCCAAAAGTCTATCCAACAGATTTTACATAAACAACAGGTCTTAAAATTCTGCGGTCCTCAGCAATATAGCAATACAAACCCAAACACACACACACACACACACACACACAGTCTGGAACCCAGAGTTTGTGACAGTGTAAACACAGAGAGCGAAGGGAAGTCCTTCAGATTAAAGACCAGCTCTGACACGTTTCACTCGTTTGACATGTAATCAGTATTTTCAGAGACCCCTGTGGGTGTTCAGGCTCTCCTGCAGGGAGGTGGGCGTTCCTGAGGGAATCCGGGCCAAGCTGAATCTCCCGTGCCACTTACAGTGTCAGGATGAAACGCCCTTTTCACATGAGCCTAAACCGCTGTAAACCCCGCGTGAGGCTCTTTCAGTGTAGACCACACGTAGGGCGGCACAGAGTCCGAGCTGAAAGGTTTGAAGGCATGTGCCTATGAAGGCTGGGACGCAGCAGTGAAAGCCATAGCAGCTCCGTTTGAGCTTCCTGCCTGGAGTCTCTGGCGTGAATACGGCTAATGCTCGTGTCTTTGTGCTGATTCTGCATGCCGGTATTCCTTCCTGCAGTGATTGGGCTGTGTTCAGTGGTGCCGGTGACATCAGTGTAATTCACAGCATCTGCCAGGTGCTCCGGATCCGAATGAGCCCTAATTTAGGATTTCCTCTCAAAGAGACATCCAGTCACCGACAACACAAACAGGAGCAGGGAAGTGGTGTGTGCAAGCGAACTGCAAGCTTGGCACTTTTGAGAGAGACGCTGTTCTTGCGTTTTTGCAAGCAGACACACTTTCAGTCATTTTTAGCCGCGGAGATTATCAACACTTCCTGTGGCTGGCCATGGCATAGTACCTGTGGGTTCAAGCAGTAGTGTGCGAACGAGCATTGTCCTGTTGGATTAGCGCACTGGAGTAAAGGTAGGGCCACAGGTGGGAGCATCTCATTAACATAACATTGGGCTGTCAAGGAGATCTGGCATTGTGTGAAATCGCACCCAACACTAGTGCTTCTGGACGTGGGACAGCCAACCGTTCATCTTGGTGCTGACCACGGTGCCTCCACACACGGGTTCGTTGGGCGTCTCCACCAAGACTAAAGCGGGACTCGTCACTGAAGATGACCCGCTGCCATTCTGAGTCACTCCATGACAGTCTGGTACGACACCACTGCAGTCTTTGGTGACGGTGACGTGGTGTTAAGGACAGTCGTGGTAACGGCCTGTGTGCATGTAGTCCTGCGTGGTGCAGCCGTCTGACGATGGTGCTGCACTAACAGGATGACTCGTGGAGGACACCACTGCTGGCTGGATGTCCACAATCCCAGACAACCACTCTGTGGTTCGTGCCTTCTTCTATCCACCACCACCAACAGCATGCTATGGTGATAATCGCACAACCAGTATGACGCACAATCCTTCGATAAGACATTCCCACTTCCCAGACCCCTACGATGCAACCCCTCCCTCCAACTCCTCCAGCTGCTTGAATTGCTTCCGAACTAATCTCTGAGGCAGACTTCACGACGGAGGCATGAAGTCATTTGCACATATACAAAGAGAAGAACAGCCAGGGATAAAGAGAAGTTGGAAAAGTGCAGAGTAAAAATGGAATTATGGTTTTTGACACATAGAACTGCAGAAGCTTGTTCATTAGTGGACCTTGAGGAAAAACATGAAATGCTGGAGAACTGTGGGAGACCTAAACACGGAGCCAGACTTTCTTTTGGAGTCTGTGTGTGATGTTAATAAGTAAAGACGTGCGATGTGGTGTGAAAAATTCCTGACTCCGTGCCTCCAACGCTGATTATTTTAGGCTTTACAGGATGACTCACTTCATATTTTAGCCTGGTTTTGTTCTCCTCGTTCAGTGATACATCTACGGAGAACCTGAAGGGACGAGGTGTATTTGTTTTTCCAGGTGAGCACCAGACAGACCATGTAGTGCACACCAGACGCTATGTGGTGAGTACCAGGTACTACACAGTGAGAACCAAACCACATGCTATCAATTGCACACCACATTTGACAAAACTGATCCCCAGATCCTATGTGATGCACACCAGATATTATGTGGTGCACACGAGATACTATCAGGTGCTCAACAGATACAACGTGGTGTGCACCAGATACTATGGACAGCACACCAGATTGTATGTGGTGGGAACCGAATCAGATGCTGTGATCAGCTGTGCACCAAATATGCTGTGCACTAGATAATATACTATGTGGTGCACACCAGAAATTATGAAAGGGCACCAGATACTATGTGGTGCATCGTGGGTAATATCAGATGCCCACCAGACACTATGTGAGGCTTACCAGACACTATGTGGTGCACACCAGAAACAATGTGAGGGCACCAGATACTATGTGGTGCACTGTAGGTACTATCAGATGCCCACCAGACACTATGTGAGGCTTACCAGACACTATGTGGTGCACACCAGAAACTGTATGAGGGCACCAGATACTATGTGGTGCACCATAGGTACTATCAGATGCCCACCAGACACTATGTGAGGGGACCAGACACTATATGGTGCACACCAGAAACTATGTGAGGGCACCAGATACTATGTGGTGCACTGTAGGTACTATCAGATGCCCACCAGACACTATGTGGTGCACACCAGAAACTATGTGAGGGCACCAGGTACTATGTGGTGCACCATAGGTACTATCAGATGCCCACCAGACACTATGTGAGGGTACCAGGTACTATGTGGTGCACTGTAGGTACTATCAGATGCCCACCAGATACTATGTGAGGGGACCAGACACTATGTGGTGCACACCGCAACTATGTGAGGGCACCAGGTACTATGTGGTGCACCATAGATACTATCAGATGCCCACCAGATACTATGTGATGAGCATCAGGCACTGTGTGTTGCGTACCACATACTATAAGGTGAGCACTAGATACAGATGTGGTGTACTTTTTTATTTAGAGTTTCCAGCATGCAGCAAATAGTATCTGGTGTGCACCTGATCAGTTCTGAGGCACTGTATACGTCTTTCCATTATAACTAATGTTCATATGTAGTGCAACTTTAGCCATGCCATGTCCCTGCGATCATCTTGCCCAACACAATGACCTATTTTTCTATTGCTGCTATACAGTTATCTAGTCAGAACCACATGTTCTGTAAGATGTGTTTTGAAAGGTTAACAGTGTTGGTGTACCTGAAAGCGCAACTTCATAAAAAGGCAAAGTCAGTCCTTTAAACCTAATGAGGATCACAGAAGCAGAGTTGGGTTGTTATGGCGATACAGATGAAGTTTTCAGAGATCAACAAAATGCAATATTTAGGTCATGGCTTGATCTTTGAAGATGCTGAAGGTCAAGCATCAGTAAGTGAATCATACATCTGAGCATCAGGCCATGAATTCATGTAGCACCAGCCAGTGCTTAGAAATGTACAGCCTATTTGCAGAATCTCTCTCGCATCCACCCCCCCCACACCTCTCCACTCCCTGACTCCATCACTCCCACCAGTCCCGTGTTTGAATTCTGAAATGTGCCCCCCACCCCAAACCCCCCTCCTCCTCCTTCTCCTCTCCACGTTTATTTATTAATCTTTATATGCACTGTGTGTATCACAGTTGCGAGAGATGCCGTCCGCCAGCCCGGTTTCAGTCTAACGAGAGGGCAGTTTCCATGGCAACTGAGAGACCAGACCCAACTCCCTGTACCAAGGCTGCCAATCAGACCACAAAAAGAGACGGAGGGGAAAAAAAAAAAAAAACGAGAGAGCGAAAGTAGGGGGGTGATGTGGAGTGAAGGACGGACATCTTTGTACGAAGGCTGGAGAGATTGAAATGCCATCAACCTCGCAGTCCAACATGAACCCAAACGTACTTTCACTCCGCAGAGTCAAGTTAGCGCTCATTTCCATAAGCTGAAATCCAAGAAGCAGCAGGTCTCCGGCCGCCCGCATGGGTACGCGCACGCTGCCGCTCAGAAAGCTCCCCACTGTGGTCAAATAGGAAGGTCTATTAACAAACACAGGCCGCGGTTAGCCTGCTATGTCATCCCACTCCTGCATAAGCATGGATTACCTGCCGACTGTGCGGACAACACAACTTCATCAATAGTATACAATGCCCACTTACCTGATATGATCAGCGCCAAAGCAGCCACCGTGGGAGAAGGAAAGAAAAGAGAGAGAGAGGGATTAGTCATGCTAAAGTGGATCCCAAACATACATACACATCAATGTTCATCCACTCCTGCCTCAGAGAGCCATAGTCTTAGCCACCGCCGCTACACCCGTATGACCGTACGCTTCCATACACCTGCAGATTCAGCTACTTCCTTCACACTATGGTCTTTGGCCACGCCCACATGCAGTCACTCCTTTTAGCCAATCATTAACATCTGCTCTGGAGCCATTTTCCACACATGGAACGAGACATTCCCTGCACTGTAGCACCTCTTCCCAATCTATGGATCCCGTCACTCACACCCCACAGGGATTTATCCTTCGTAGCCCCATTATCCTTGTGCAGCGCCACCTGCAGGAGCATGAAGTTACTAGCACCTTAAACCTGCAAGGTGACTAATCCTATGCCCGGGGAGCTTATACTAATATAGTATATACTGCCACAACAAAACCAGCTTTCAGCTTTTACATAGATTGAAGTGTGATTGGTCAAGGGGCGGAGCCTTACACCACTGCACGCCACACTTTGCACTGCGCTTGGTGATGTGAGGCTTGGATGCAGCTGCTCGGCCCATTGAAACCCGTTCCATGAAGCTCTACACACTGTTCCTGAGCTGATCTGAAGGACACATGAAGTTTGGAGGTCTGTAGTGATGGACTCTGTAGAAAGTTGGTGACCTCTGTGACCCTCAGCATCCGCTGACCCCGCTCGGTCATTGTACGTGGTCTAACACTTCGTGGCTGAGCTGCTGTCGTTCCCAATCACTCCCACTGTGTTCTAATCCCAGGGACGGGATCACAAAGACCACCACACAATTAATCTAGAGAAGGTGAGTGTGGGTGGTCTTTGTCAACCCCTGCCTGTTTTGGATGTTATAGGCTCTGCCATGTCACAGGGTTAACGGGGGGAGCATGTGACATCAAACCCAGGCAGGGCTTTACAAAGACCACCCACACCCACCTACTCTGGATTATTCATGTGGTGGTCTTCGTCAACTCCTGCCTGTTTTGGCTGTTACATGCTCCCCCCTGTAAACCCTGTGACATGGCAGAGCGGCCTCCAGACTCACGGCACATCCTTGCACCCAGCCGCACAAACAAGCCTTTCAGTGTGGTACCATAGAAGGAGACGTTGGGTATTTTTAGGCTGAACAGAGACGTGTGAACATACGCACAGCACCAGAGAACAAGCTTTCCATCAAGTGCCTTCACTGCGGGCAAAAGTTCAGAGTAGAACACAGCGCAGCAGCTTGGCTTCGATACAGACGTTATTTTTAACCGTCAGAATCGGATTATTGGCTAATTACTCTACACAACGTCTACAAGTTTGCGGGAATTAAATTAAACCCAAAACTTGAAAGATGCCGACCGTACCACCACACAAGTTGAATAACCAAAACCAGCTGTGTGTTTTACTGGCTTCTTCACTTCTACAAGCAGCCAGTAACTGTCCAAGCCTCCCCACCCAGCCAGCCATAAGACCCGCTTGCAACCTTTGAGCCATAGGACCTTTTACAAACTAGTCCTAGGTTTTTTATTTAAGCCCATGTAATGTGTACATCACCCAGGCTCATGTTACCACACGCATGTTAGTGATCTTTAATAGACTTGATTACGTGCTGTCAGACACCATATACTATCTATAACCATAGACTAAAGGGACATCAGCACAGGAGCAAATTAAATTAACACTGTTCCTTTAAGCTCATACACAGTATTGATTCTATACGAGGGAGGCATAACACATTTGCCGAACCTCCAATTAGTCTCTAATGACGACTTCTGGGAGAAAACCTAACAGCGGCACCATCTCAGAAGGCAATCGGAAGGATCAAAGTGAAGGTTTGTCTTCCGCAGGGCAGCTCTTTTGTCCGAGCGAAAGGCGGAAACACTATAGCACAGCAATAATCAACTTAATTTATTTCTTGATTTTCATAATTATGTCACATGCACAGAGGAACACAAAGAAAGATGTGCTTCCTGATGTTCGGGAATTCACATCCATGCACGGCGGCGCTGGCCAGGCGGAGACATCCAGGCAGATTTATTTCGTTTCCGCGCGCACAAGAATAATTTATGGCCCTATTTGGCGTAATTGCTTGGGCTTAGTGCACCTTTAAATCCAGATTGCCGCAAATTACGTGGAAAATAATGAATATCCCCCATATGATTAATTTATGGATTCATCTCTCCTAAGGGCTATTCTCCGGTATAGCCCTGCGAAGCAGTCGTGTATTAACCCTTTAAGTGGATATTCCTGGCTCATTATGATTTCTTAAGAGTGCATTGTCCACGATTTAGGGGAGGGGGGACCATTATCGATAATGGAATATAATATGGAATATTATAAATAAAATAAAATATTATAAACTATGTTTTGATTAGTGTATGATTACCTGTAACTGCAAAACCATTGGGGTTGCTTGTTTTCCAACACAGGCAGCCACCGCCATGTTTCTACAGTAGGTTTCAATGTTGATGTGGCAGTTTGAATTTGGGTTTTGGGGTTTTGCCATGTATGTCCTGAATTGCCCCCAAAATTCCATTATTGTAGGTGATAATCTTACATACTCAGGATACTTAGGCAGTTCCGGCATTTAACAATGATATCTACAGGGGTTGGACAATGAAACCGAAACACCTGTCATTTTAGTGTGGGAGGTCTCATGGCTAAATTGGACCAGCCTGGTGGCCAATCTTCATTAATTGCACATTGCACCAGTAAGAGCAGAGTGTGAAGGTTCAGTTAGCAGGTAAGAGCACAGTTCTGCTCAAAATACTGCAATGCACACAGCATTATGGGACATACCAGAGTTCAAAAGAGGACAGAGTGTTGGTGCACGTCTTGCTGGCACATCTGTGACCAAGACAGCAAGTCTTTGTGATGTATCAAGAGCCACGGTATCCAGGGTAATGTCAGCATACCATCAAGAAGGACGAACCTCCACCAGCATCACGTAGTGACCTGGCCACTATCCTGCAAGAAGAATGGCTTAAACTCCCTCTGACCACTGTGCAGGACGCAGTATATGTCATTCCCAAGACCAACTGACGCTGTATTGGCCGCAAAAGGAGGCCCTACACCATACTAATAAATGATTGTGGTCCAAAACCAGGTGTTTCAGTTTCATTGTCCAACCCCTGTATATGGAAGTGGCTTGTTTTCCGAACAGAGGCTGCCACCTCCATGTTTGTACCATATGCTTCTATGTTGAAGTGGCTGAATTTGCGATCATGTCATCACATGGTACCCTCCATTGCCATAATTATGTGGTTCAGCCATTGTGGCATTTAACATTCATATCTACAAGGAAGCAGCTTCCAGATGGAAGCTTGAGGTTGGGTCCTGGAGTTTTGACGTGATGGCCTAAGTCACCAAAGTTCCATTGCTAAAGGTGGTATCTGATGTACACAGCCTATTTAGGCAGTTCTGACATTTAACATAGCCATATAATAAGACTGCATGACTGATTAGTTTTCTCTTTTAATTAATGAGAGTATATGTAAATAAATATGTAATGTTACATACATTACTGAATATATATGTTTAAGGCATTTATATACTGATGCTATGAAGGCTTCTCCTTCCCTTACTCCCAAGCTCCCTTTCTTCCTCTCTGGATGGATGGATGAATGGATGGAGTCCCCCTCTAGCCTTTTTGTGTGAGTTGGAAATATTTTTTCCTGTCTGACGGTTTTGTGGAATTATGGGATCAAATGACCCCTCAGTCCGCCCTCGCCTGCCGCGGCCGAGTGACGGATGGGGAAGAGGAGTCAGCGGTTGCCATGGTAACCCCACCGATGCTGTCTGGGTACCACTGGGGGCCGCGTTTACCCAACTTTACTCGGGCCATATGGCTTGAGCTTTGAAATCCGGCATTGCGGTACGGGTGGGGGGTTGATGGAGAGCGAGTTTTCACCTGAAGTATCCGTGCTAGATGAATACAGCAAGCACCAGCATAGATGCGTGGCATCAAATCAGAATCAGAATCTTTATTTGCCAATAGGGCTGCAACAAACGACCAGTTGGAATAATCAATCATTCAAATTACGAACCAATTACAAAATAACACAGCTTTTAATTTTAGCTTGTGGTTTTTTATGCAGGTTTTTAGGCATATCAGCCATCTCCACATGACGTCATACCCATGTGCTCTCAATCTACCAATCACATCCCACCTTCCGTTTCAACTTCATACCTTGTTACCTACTTGTATATACACCAGCCCGTTTGCGCTACCTATCTGAGAGGTACTGCCTTGTGGACTAGCCTGTTTCCTTTCTCTCTGGTTTTGATCTCTGGTTTATCTTCTGATTATCCCTGTGACTTGTTTGCTGGCTCTGTTTGACGCTCGGGTTTTGACCCACGACTGTTCTCTGGTTTTTGGCTTTGTTCTCTCCCCCTCTGGGATGTATGCTCTGGTTTGCTTGTCTGATTCCCTGTTAGCTTGGCTCACATTGAGATTTGCCTGTTAGACTTTAGTTTAACAATGAAGACAATAAAAACTGCTAGTGGTATTAAATCAAGTTCAAACCAAAGCAGCAGCAATACAATACAATACAAAACTTTTTCCTCAATCAAATTAATAAAATAAAATCAATCCAAAGTTCAATTTGATTCTCCTGCCTGTCTGCACAGTAAAACTAAATTCTCCAATTGCAGGTCTGTAATGAAATGGATGGAATAGCACCACCAACAAATAGACTATAACTAATTTAATGGTCATTGATTTTAGTCAACAAAGTCGATTATTTGGTCTCAAGACATAAAGCCCAATAAAATATGAGGAATGCAAATAAAATTATCTGATTATTTTTATTCATTTGATTTATTTATATAGTTAATATATTATTTAGTTAATTTATATTTATTCATTTTTATTTATTTATTTATTTTTTACCACTTTATCAGAAATAAAGCTGTAAAAATATGTGACAGGTTTCCTTGGAATTAATCAGTTTTATATAAGTTTTATATTCCAAAATATTGTTACATTTACCACATATCTATTTGGTTATGATGAATTATGGTAATTGCAGTATAACCAGTGTTTCTTTTCCATGGTCCAGTATGGATACAAATTGATTTATTTCCATATTACTACAGTCATAACACACGTCTGAACACATTCAAACTACAGCTTTAGTGAGTCAAACAAGTTGCCATATCATCTATAGAGAATACATGTATACTGGGCTTCCTTCTGCTAATGCTAGTCCTGGTATTCTGGGTTGAGCTTCACAAACTGGACAAAATGAAACATGGCAGAAGTTCAGTGTTTGCAGGAGCAGCAGATGAGTAGTTTGAAGACGTTCTGATGAAGTTTAATAGCACAGTAAGTGCATAAATAGACTCCACACTGTGAATATTAACTCACTGCTGGTTGAAGTGGCTTCTAGTGGGCGTCTTTTGAACTTTAGCCCCAACTCTGGGTTTAACACTGCACATAATCGAGTGCCTCTCGGTTCTCATATTCATCTGAATGGAAACTGTAATAAAACACTTCGGATTTATTTAAAGGCCGGCCGGAGTCCAGCGATAACTCGTGGCGGTGATGCAACTCTTAGCAAAGTGGTAAAATGTGCTCCATTAGCTTCTCTAGCGCTGTTTCAGGTCCAGCTCGGGCCCATAAAGCTCTCCATTTCATCTCTACGGCTCAGAACCGCAGAACACTGTCCCCCTCAGGTCTACACGAGCTTTCCTGCTTCCCACACTTCCGGCTTCCACCTGCACTTCACAAAAAGCTCTTCATTTGGTAAAACGCTACCTTCCTCTCGCGCTGACTCGCACTCTCACGCTCTCCGGCGCGACAGCTGGCAGGCTGAGGGCCCGAGCTTCAGCCCCGTGGCCTTTGGGACTCCATAAATCATATGTGGATTTACTCACCACCATTAAAAATATAGGTGATTCAGATCCCATTTCACAACACAGCGGCTCCCGCCTCCGAGAGGGACGCTCGGGGCAGTGAGAAATGACAGCGCCGTGCTGCTTCCCGCCCATAAATCATTCAGCATCCAATCTCGGGATGCAGTGTGAAAGCCACAATGAAGTCAGAGGAGGGACTGGGGCAGTGCATTCTGGGACCTGGGACTTTCGGTCCTGAATGATGGCAGGCCGGCTGAGGGTGAGTCAGCAGAAAGGCTTTCCAAGAATCCAAGACGGAGGGCAACACGGAGACATACATCCAGCCGGTCTGATCGGAGATGGAGGAGACGTGCGAGTGGGAGGAATCTACAGACCACCAGAGTTTGCTGAGTGCTGTATGTTGTCATGCACAGTACTGCACACTGGATAGTGCTAACTATGGTGGATACCCACAGGTGGAGCACACAGCTGGGAAACCGGGAATCAGGTGTTGGGTAATGCGGGAAGCTACCAGGTACCATAGATACATGTGCAGTTTTAAGGAGGCCTGTAATAGATAGGTCCTGTCATCACACGTCAAATCATCCACACATCCATTAAAGCAGCATAACAGCACAAAGATGGAGCAGCCCAGCTCCTCCTCCTGCTCCTCCTCCTCCTGTCTAAACAGCCCTGCTCCACAGGGGCGTGTCCCGATCTCAGTACACATTCTCTCATTTTACTCTCACCTTCTTCACCTGCTGATCAGATGACGTTCATCTTACAGACAGACAGCTAACAGACTAACAGTGTTTGTTACTGAGGCTCCTGCAGCTCCAAAAACAAAACTATCTAGAACATGACACCTCTGTTAAAATATTACCACAGCTGTTAGCATTAACTAATACTAAATGCAAAGGACTATCTAGAACACCACATCTCTGTTAATATATTACCTTAGCTGTTAGAGTTAGCTAGTGCAAGATGGCAAGAGCTTCCTAGAACATTAAACTCAATTAAATGCTACCAGAGCTGTTAGCATTAGCTAGCACTAAACGGCAGGAACATTACATCTTTGTTAAGAAATCACCTCAGGTTTGAGGGTTAGCTAGTGTTAAATGGCAAGAACTGCCTACTCCTTAGCATCCCTCTCAATATATTAACACGTCGGTTAGCGTTAGCTAGCACTAAACAGCAAGAAACAATATAGAACATTTCATCTTATTTAATATATTACTCAGCTGTTAAATGTTTGCTAGTGCTAAAGACCAAGAACCTTCTAGGACATTACATCTCTGTTAATTGATTACCTCAGCTGTTAGCTTTCACTACTGCTAAATGACTAGAAGTTTCTAGAACAGTACATCTCTGTTAATATATTACATTAGATGTTAGTGTTAGCTAGTGCTAAACACCAAGAACTATCTAGAATATTACATCTCTGTTAATATACTAACCCAGCTGTTAGCGTTAGCTAGTGCTAAACACCAAGAACTATCTAGAACAGTACATCTCTGTTAATATACTAACCCAGCTGTTAGCGTTAGCTAGTGCTAAACACCAAGAACTATCTAGAACAGTACATCTCTGTTAATATACTAACCCAGCTGTTAGCGTTAGCTCGTGCTAAACACCAGGAACTGAAGAATGGAGGCGAAGCTACTCTGATGGGGGCTGTATTATACTTTTGAGCCCGTACCGTTTGTAGGAAGGGGTGCATGAAAACCCGAAGGCCCTATTAAACCCTAATATTTTCTGATCTAAGCAGCCCACACTCTAAATGGGTGGTCTTATTTCACAGTCGGGGGACTGGTAGAAGCTCTGGTACCCAAATATATGAGCCCAAGAACTGGAGAAGTGTCCTCTGTAAGCAGCTTGTTTATGGAAAGAGAGTCATCATTATCAAATAAGGTAGTTTTCTTCCCTAGAGCCTCCACATTATGAGGAGGTTCTTTAACCTAATAAAGTCCTAGGCGTATTACATCCCAACACACCCCTGTAATGACTGAGTAATTACATATAATGCAATGCAAATTCGGGAGGTTATTCTTAAGCTGTAAGAGTGAGTGATGCTAGTCCACCTCGTAGCCTGCCGGGAGCTCCTACATGGCAGGTCCCACTAGGTTCTTCACACTTTGATCTCCGTCTTAAAAAACGCTCCCTGTGTCTTGTATTAGCACCATCGTTCATTTCTACAAGTCCATCTTCCCACCTCCCTTTATCACTATATAATTAACCTGGCTGTTTTCGGTACTGTGCCTTTAAGACTGATTTATGCAAATCAGCTCTATTCTCATTGGCTGCCTTCATTCAAAAAGCACATACGAGGGCTGAAACCCCACCTAATGGGTCTAAACTGCGGTGGGCGGAATACATGTGTTGGTGTTCATGGCTTCAGCTCAACGCAGGCTGTTAATGAGGAATGATAGCTGAGTGCTAAAGAGCTTCGTCTCTAAATCGTTCCCAGTTGGGACATTATACATTTCTGACAAGGCAGTGTGGGATTGTGCCCTTGGACCAAGCGTGAACGAGCGCTCGGAGTGCCCGGGGTGAAAGGGTAGGCATTCGAAAGATAAACAAATAATGAAAATGAAAAAGTGATCAAATAAACGTCCCTGGGTGTTTCCACTCCTCATCAGCGGCAAGTAACCTCTCCTCTCCACAAACAGCCACGAGGCAAGCCCGCTTCGGCGCTCTTTAGATTAAAATGATTTATTTGCTTTTTCCATTGTTCCCTTGTGAGCTCCTCAATGGCAGCCTCTTTAGCACTGGTTGCCTTTTCAGCGAGTAAACAAAGAAAGCGGTCGGCAATCTTTCTTCCTCTGTCTCAGCTTTCGGCAAATGCGGTTCTTTTCCCTTTTAGTTGAGTTTGAGAGTGTTTTTGTTTGATTTCGGAAGCTTAAAAAAACTCTTTGGAGCATTGTTGTTTATACATCATACTATTAAAGTGCAATTACATGATTCTGTGGTTAATTACATAGTAGTTACACATGAATAACATCCCTGTTAATACATTACCTCATCTGTTAGCGTTAGCGAGTGTTAAACGGCATGACCTACCTAGAACATAACATTTCTGTTAATATATTACCTCAGGTGTTAGCATTAGCGAGTGTTAAATGGCATGACCTACCTAGAACATAACATTTCTGTTAATATATTACCTCAGGTTTTAGGATTAGCAAGTGCTAAATGCCGAGAACTATGTAGAATACACTACTTCAGTTGTCAGTGTTAGGTATTGCTAAACGCCCAAAACTACCTGGAATATTACACCTCTGTTAATAAATGTTCCACAGCTGTTAGCATTAGATCTAAATGCTAAGAACTATCTAGAACATTTCATCCTTTTTAATACATTACCTCATCTGTTAGCCTTAGCGAGTGTTAAATGGCATGACCTACCTAGAACATAACATTTCTGTTAATATATTACCTCAGGTTTTAGCATTAGCTCGTGCTAAATGCCAAGAACTATCTAGAATACAATATCTCAGTTGTCAGTGTTAGGTATTACTACACACCGAAAATTATCTAGAATATTACATCTCTGTTAATAAATGTTCCACAGCTGTTAGCATTATTTCAAAATGCTAAGAACTATCTAGAACATTTCATCCTTTTTAATACATTACCTCATCTATTAGCATTAGCTAGTACTAAGAAGTTTCTAGAACAAAACATGTCCGTTAATGTACTACCGCCGCTGTTATGATGGGCTAGTGTAAAACAGCGAGAACTATCTAGTACATATATATACTATATGTCTTTGTACATATAGCAATATGATGCGAAGAATATCGAAGAACCATCCTATTAAAATGTAATTACATGATTCTGTAGTTGATCATACAGTAGTTACATATGAATAACATGTCTATGCGCTTTAGGGACAGCATGGCGCCTGTATAGCAGACTAATTGCTGACATCCAGCGAGCAGTGGTCTCCTCCATGAGTCATCCTGGTGGTGCAGCACCTTTGGCAGACGGCTGCACCACGCAGGACTACATGCACACTGACCGTTACCACGACTGTCCTTAACACCACGTCACCGTCACCAAAGACTGCAGTGGTGTCGTACCAGACTGTCATGGAGTGACTCAGAATGGCAGCGGGTCATCTTCAGTGACGAGTCCCGCTTTAGTCTTGGTGGAGACGCCCAACGAATCCGTGTGTGGAGGCACCGTGGTCAGCACCAAGATGAACGATTTGTTGTCACACGTCCAGAAGACCTGGTGTCCCTCCACCCCTACCGCACCATCTGCAGGAACTGTGTGAGGATGTTCAAGCTGCATGGGATGGATTACCACAGGACTCCATTAGGAACCTCTACAGCTCCATACCGAGACGTCTGGCGTGTTGGGTTAGCAAACACGGCGGCCCGACGCCATACTGAGAGACAGACTTCTGTATGTGTAGCTCAATAAATATTGATCATATCAGTCTAAACTTATCATCAGTTATTGATCCTGGTCACCTTTATCTTCCTTCCCAACAGACCTGCACTCCCACACCTCCTTCTGGGTGCAGCTGTCCTTCTGGTGAGTGTATAAATGAATGAAACATGGTTTTATATTAGCTTAATATTGTAGCTCTAATATAAATGTCCCTGAGAAAGTTACTAACTGCTGCTTTAATTTGCCAGCCCAGTAAATTCACTGTCTTTGACCTGGCCACCCCACTGTGAACGTTCCGGTTCCGGTTCCACCCCTGCCTCCTTTCAAGGTCAAAGAAATGAGGTGATGTAAGACCATCCCAGCAACTTCATCACAACTGTGCTTGCTTCATTGAGCTACGAGCGAGACATGATGTCTTATTACTAGTGATTACAGGCCAATATCCGTATCCTGAAATCCCAGTCTTGTAATACTATGTTAATGGGAAGTGTAATGGTTGAACCCTCTCACTATAAACCAGATCCATTTCTCAGGCCCCAGAAGAGTAGGCTTCCTACAGTGAAGGACTTCAGGGGGGACTGGGATACCGTGTCGCAGTGAAGACTAGCTGAGGGAGTTCTTCAAAGAGAAAGACGGGGGAATATCTGGCTTAATGAAGGCCCGGACAAGGCAGGTCTTAATTACGGCTGAGGCGTTGGGGATCGAGGGCAGTGGCATGCTAATGAAAGAGTTAATATTCATGGAGTTTCTCTGCTCCACTTCTTCCCACACACAACAAAGAGACCTCAAGGACTCGGGTCCTTCCGAGACCTGCAGCCATGCTGATGTTAATTACCGATCTTCCATCTGACACGTTTTCTCCCTCGTGTTGGTGGCGGCTTAAAAGCCTTCCAGGTTTCCAGACGTTCTCTGAAGCATGTGGGTGGGCGAGGCATCGCTGAGGGTGATTGGCGTTTTCCGGGCATCTTGCTTTGGGAATTTACTGCGGCATCTCGTCAATTCCGGGAGGAATAGCTGCGAAGGAGTCGGCGATCGGTGGCATTCCGTCAGTAGAGTAATTAACGAGTAATCAGATCTAATTACGCCTCTCATTTCTGCTAAGGTCATCAGCCTCCGAGCCGAAACCCGTGCCGCGGATGAGCGAGCCGGCCTGGAGGTGAAGGAGGGAAAGCTCCGGAGAGGAGCCGTGCAGGTGCTGGAGGCTCTTCTGCCTGGCTCCATTCGACAGGGATCCAAATAACCCCTTTCTGGGATGTGACACTTTGCACTGCAAACTGATAAAATGCGCCCCGCCGCACACTCAAGCCTATTGGCCGGGAGAGAAAATAGTGGTCAGGAGAGAGATATTTCAGAGGCGGCGTGAGGTATGGCAATTTCCTGCCATCGAGGGCAATCTCTCCTCTCTGTTTCGCTCCCCGTTTGCTACGGCCCAGCGCCACACTGGAACCCTTTTCCATCTGTGAAGCTCCTCACAAGCACTCTCCCGGCTATTGATTTGGTCGTGAGGGAGGAGGAAAGTCTCTGGCTCTGCTTCTAGACTTCCAGGGAGAGACGGAGAGAGAGGTTTCAGCTGTAATCAAGGCACATTCTCTGAAATCGGCGGATAGCTCACATTAACACTCAGCTGTCTTAAGTTTCCCCCAGCGCCGAGCTGCAGCGAGTGATCCCAGAGATGGCGGCAAGCTTCCGTAATACCTGGGCACATGGTGCAAGCCAGTTCTTTGGTTATGAATCCAGGATCTGTCTAAAATTCCTCAAACGGATTTAGCATGTTGTTGCTAATGAAGCATAACAGCACTGAGATCGGCACAGACCGATGGAGAGGTACAGAGAGAGAGAACCGCTGACCCAGATTAGACCTTCACCAGACTTCCCTATGAGTAACCATGTTTTGGTCTCTTGAAGCATTTTTAAACTAGCCCTGAATTATTCGGTCCACCTCCGGGGCTGATTCTTGGCTAGCTGCTAGGAGGGCTCCAGCACTGGTTTGCTCTCACACAGAATTCCATTAGAACCATGGATCCCCTGCACAAATTCCATATGACGTGTTTGTTCCGAGGCCAAAATACAAAATCAAAAAACATTTTTTATATTTTTATATATTTTTTTTTTACCTGTATCATTATTACTAATCATCTTGTTCTTTAAATTTTCAATACTTTTTTATTTATTTATTATTTTTTAATTTTTTGTTTATTTAAATTGTGACTATTTGTATTTTTTTGTATTAATATTTTGTTTTATTTTCTATTTTTACAGTCCTTTTATTGACCTGTTGTAATTTTAGTTGGCCTATTTATCCTATTATCTTGCCTTCTTATGAATTAGTTTATTATACTGATTTAAAAGTAATGTCTCAGTCACTAATAAGGTCTGAATAATTCCATCATCTAATCAGCTCCTGGAATATTCTTACCCTGCATGTTTATGGGTTTCACTGTTCCAACTGATCATGTCCATTTTCCCAAATACACCTTAGTGTCATAGCATACAAGATAATTTCACTTATATGAAGTTCAGTTTGATTCTCTACACTACTGGAACCATGTCTCCCAAACTCCAGATCAGATATTGTATTAGATCTGTTTATTTAGAAAATCACTAATGACCTCCAGAAGCCTGTTTTTAGAACCATGCTCGCTGTGCGTTTCACCCCAGCCACCGCTCGCCAGTCTCTCTGTAGGTCACCTGAGGTCATCTTACGGTGGGTAAGGGACATTGGAATGAGGTGGCGCTCATCACGGTCAGTAGAGAGGGGGTTTGGCCCTCTGCCAGTCTGTAGCTGTGTTGTCCTGTGTGTTTGCTGCTGGACCTTGTTCTTATGAACCAGACGCTCACTGTATCTGCCAGTAAAGCTAGAACCCAACCTTCGGTTCCTCACTGAGAACCTGCTGTACATGTGGAGATGCTGATTTAAGAAGAAACTGGAGTGGGCTCTGATTTATTTACAGAGCCGTATACATAAAAAAAATATATATATATATTGCTATTAATATTATTAAAAGTATATATATATATATATATATATATACATATATATATATATATATATCATTGAGAATTATTGTGATATAAATACTGTATATATATATATATATATATATATATATATATATATATATATATATAATTTTAATAATATTAATAGTGATATTATACACATCATTTAATTTAAAGTGCACAACACTGTTTAATCTAAAATAATATAAATATAAATTAATATAAAAATGTTTTTCTATTAAATAACCTACATGTGAATTTGTGAATTTGAAATGCACTTGATAAACTTCATAACTACTTAATGAAGTCTGAAATAATGTTGGTCCATATTTCTATCATCAGTTAATGATTAATTGTATCATCAGTTAATGATTAATGCTTATTAATATCATAAGTACCGTTAACAGATGTATCCTTATCGTGGAGTGTTATCAATGTTAATCTTGGTCAGATCCCAGGACAGCTTTGGTTGCTAGGCCAAGTTTTCTTTGGAGAACGTTCTATCATAACTGCATGTTTCACAGCTGGTAGAACGGTTCTTGTGTAGACCCTGACAAATAAAAACACAGTCTAGTGGTGGTTAGCGAAGACCTATAAACCCAAGGCCTTGTGAGGAACCAGGCAATGCCTTCGGTGGAGGCTTTTAGAGGGTTCTCATGTCACCTGGAGAGGTCTGGTATGTTGATAGCCTCCGTGTTATCTGCTCACATTGTCTTCTTTGGCTCGGCCTTCCATATAATCAATACATCATGTAAGGAAACCCTTGTGTTATCAATACTCAGTCTCCAGTGTCCACAGGGAACCATGAGGAATGGGGACAATGCGCCTGCCTTCAATATTCAATAAAGTTCCCTCCTCCGCTGTGGCTCCCTTTCTCACTTACCCGCGAACACGCTCACATGCACACTCACACATACATAATTCATTTATGACGGTAAGTACTGCAGGCAGCAAACACATTTGGCGAACCCCTGAGTGTCGGAGTGAACCGAAATGGGTTTATAAGCTTGTCGATGGACTCTGGAGAGGTAGAGTAGCCCTCTAAATATGTTACCGTGTCCAACTCTTGCATTTCAGTGCCGCAGAGATGTTTGTTTCCACGAGGTCCAGATAGACAAGAGTACTTCAGCCCTGGGATGTGATGCTTAGGGGTTCAGTCAAAGGAATGTTCTAGTGCTTTTCGATCTGCCGCGTTTGATAGGCTAGAATTACCATGGACAGTAAGGACGCATCCTTATCTGCAGTTTGGTAAAGCTTTGGAGTTCACTGTGGAACGTTTGCCATCAA
>JAMWET010003472.1:97500-132500 GCA_024036415.1 Prochilodus magdalenae | reverse complement strand
CGAGCAGGAGGAGAAACAAGGACAGAACCGGCAGAAGAACTTCAGAAGCCATTAAGAACTACATCTGTTCTGACCGGCCCTGCCTGTAACTTCAGCGTGAGTGGGCGGGGCTAAGCTGCTGTAGGCGGAATAGGGGAGTAGGCGGTGTGGTTTCCGAACGCAGGCAGGAGAGGCCTTACGGAGCGGAGATGTTTAAAACCCTGTAACACAGCAGGAAACAGAAGGAGCCTGGGCTTCAGCTCCAAAACAGCTTTACAGTTTTCATAATTCATCGTTTTGTTTCACCGGAGGCTTCTGTATTCTCTGACAGGATCAAGAGGGAACACGATCCGACCAAAACCGAGGAGTGCGGCACACTGCAGCGGTACGCTGAAACTTAATCACAGATGTTCAGGGCAAAAACAGTTACCTGTCCAGCTTTACCTGCCTGTTTCAAGTTTAATGTCACCTCTACAACAGAAACTACACTGCTACACCATCACTTAAAGGGCCCGTCTGAATGGACTAAGGCTGTACATCTTCGTTTACCTCATGGAAAAAAAACACATTCTTACACTTCAATTGGAAATTCCTTCCCGGTACTTCCAAACTGGCCACTTCACTAGAAACTCCCACCCTGTACTTCCACTAACTGGCCACTAAACTAGAAACATCCACCCTGTACTTCCACTAACTGGCCATTTCACTAGAAACTCCCACCCTGTACTTCCACTAACTGGCCACTAAACTGGAAACTCCCACCTTGTACTTCCACTAACTGGCCACTAAACTAGAAACATCCACCCTGTACTTCCACTAACTGGCCATTTCACTAGAAACTCCCACCCTGTACTTCCACTAACTGGCCACTAAACTAGAAACTCCCACCCTGTACTTCCACTAACTGGCCACTAAACTAGAAACTCCCACCCTGTACTTCCACTAACTGGCCACTTAACTAGAAACTCCCACCCTGTACTTCCACTAACTGGCCACTTAACTAGAAACTCCCACCCTGTACTTCCACTAACTGGCCACTAAACTAGAAACTCCCACCCTGTACTTCCACTAACTGGCCACTAAACTAGAAACTCCCACCCTGTACTTCCACTAACTGGCCACTAAACTAGAAACTCCCACCCTGTACTTCCACTAACTGGCCACTAAACTAGAAACTCTCACCCTGTACTTCCACTAATTCTACACTTAACTAGAAACTCCCACCCTGGACTTCCACTAACTGGCCACTTAACTAGAAACTCCCACCCTGTACCTCCACTAACCGGCCACTTAACTAGAAACTCCCACCCGGTACTTCCACTAACTGGCCACTAAACTAGAAACTCCCACCCTGTACTTCCACTAACTGGCCACTTCACTAGAAACTCCCACCCTTGTACTTCCACTAACTGGCCACTTCACTAGAAACTCCCACCCTTGTACTTCCACTAACTGGCCACTTAACTAGAAACTCCCACCCGGTACTTCCACTAACTGGCCACTAAACTAGAAACTCCCACCCTGTAGATCCACTAACTGGCCACTTCACTAGAAACTCCCACCCTGTACTTCCACTAACTGGCCACTTAACTAGAAACTCCCACCCGGTACTTCCACTAACTGGCCACTTCACTAGAAACTCCCACCCTTGTACTTCCACTAACTGGCCACTTAACTAGAAACTCCCACCCTGGACTTCCACTAACTGGCCACTAAACTAGAAACTCCCACCCTGTACTTCCACTAACTGGCCACTTAACTGGAAACTCCCACCCTGTACTTCCACTAACTGGCCACTTCACTAGAAACTCCCACCCTGTACTTCCACTAACTGGCCACTAAACTGGAAACTCCCACCCTGTACTTCCACTAACTGGCCACTTAACTAGAAACTCCCACCCTGGACTTCCACTTACTGGCCACTTTATTAGAAACACAACACTCTTGTTACTTCTTTGTACTACTTCCTTGAGATGTAGGACCTGGATGGTATTCTACTCCAATCAGGGGATATAGTATACAGGTGGAGCTATCTTCATGGTGTACTGCATCCCATAATGCCCCGTGGCCTCACCAGCTCTCAGCCTGCTTCAGAGAAAATGGCGGCGGCTAACACTGGGGAGCTAAACGCAGCCCACTCCGAGTATAACTGTGGGTGTAGTGATGGTAGTGGGGTGTGTTCATCAGAATGAGCCTCAGAAAGTTAAATATACAGGTCTGAAGATTAATAAAAGATGAACTCACTTTAGAGGATCAGTTTTAGAGTGAAGTAGCCGAGGGGAGCTAACCGCTAGGCTAACCGTATCTCAGGTGAACTGAGCAGCGTTAGCAGCAGCTAGCTCTAAACAGTGGATACAGTAATAACAGCTCTGAGGTAAATGTGAGGTAACTGGTCATGTGACTGTATCAGTATACTACACTGTAGGTCAGAACTTGTTACTGTACTGTGTACCACACACAGGGGGCGTATACAGTGTGCAGTACATACAACTGTAGCAGTGTGGTGTAGCTTTTCAGTATGTGTAACTATGTAAGTGTTGACACTCCAAAAAAGTTGGAAAACTAAACTTCCCATGTCCTCACTGTGAGGTTACGGAGGGAAGCGCCGGGCCTTTATTCTCCGAATCTGCTTGACGTCACGTTTCCGGTAGAAGCGGATCAGATCCATCCGACAACAAGGCGACTCATTACACTCCATTATGCAGATATGGATTGTCCGGCAAACTGATAACTGGGATTTTCTCGCTCTTGGCTGTGATGCAACCACGCAGCAACACTCAGCAAAGTCATTTTCATGATGAAATGGCTAATCAGCGCACAAAAAGGCCCTCGGAGGAGAGACGAAACTGCCTTCGTACGGAAGTCCCACACCGTTTCATCTCCTCGCCTGCTGATGCCAACTTATTGTACTGGGTTCAAAGCTTCCATTGGCACCAAACAGACGGGCCTCCATCAGGGCCACGTTCGCAATAGTTACACAGGGTTTTATTGAAGCTGGATTTCGGCTCAAATACAGACCACAACACTTAGAAATCACAGTTATTGTCGGCAATAACAAAAGCTCGGTGTGATTACGGTATTATTTATGGCTCGCTCGTGGCTCGGTAATGCCGCTCTGATAGCACAGCGCTTCCTGTTTTCTGGATAAACACAGAAGTAAGAAACAGCTTTTACACTTTCGCCAAGTGCTTGCGTTACAAATGCGGGAAGCTGATATTTAAAGGGAGTAACAGGGAATAAACATCAACTGTGCGATGCAGTGAGGTCATATGGTGAAGCACCAAGACATTAAACCCTTAAAGGACCACTCAGACAGCTGGTTGTTTTACTTTGTGCAGCAGGTCAAGGGTGTTGGGTGATTGGACTGGCTGATTGGACTTCCACTCACTGGCCACTTTGTTGGAAACCCCTACCTTGGACTTTGTGCTCACTGGCCGCTTTATTGGAAACCCCTACCTTGGACTTCCACTCACTGGCCGCTTTATTGGAAACCCCTACCTTGGACTTCCACTCACTGGCCACTTTATTGGAAACCCCTACCTTGGACTTCCACACACTGGCCGCTTTATTGGAAACCCCTACCTTGGACTTCCACTCACTGGCCACTTTATTGGAAACCCCTACTTTGGACTTCCACTCACTGGCCACTTTATTGGAAACCTCTACCTTGGACTTCTACTCACCGGCCACTTTATAGGAACCCCCTACCTTGGACTTCCACACACTGGCCGCTTTATTGGAAACCCCTACCTTGGACTTCCACTCACTGGCCACTTTATTGGAAACCCCTACTTTGGACTTCCACTCACTGGCCACTTTATTGGAACCCCCTACCTTGGACTTTCACTCACTGGCCACTTTATTGGAAACCTCTACCTTGGACTTCCACACACTGGCCACTTAATTGGAAACCCCTACCTTGGACTTACACACACTGGCCGCTTTATTGGAAACCTCTACCTTGGACTTCCACTCACTGGCCACTTTATTGGAAACCCCTACTTTGGACTTCCACTCACTGGCCACTTTATTGGAAACCCCTACCTTGGACTTCCACTCACTGGCCACTTTATTGGAAACCCCTACCTTGGACTTCCACTCACTGGCCACTTTATTGGAAACCCCTACCTTGGACTTCCACTCACTGGCCACTTTATTGGAAACCCGTCTCTTGTTCTGCCCCTCACTGGCATGGTGATGCGCTGGTTGGTACACCGGTGCAGTGGAGCTACAACTGAAGGGCGAATCTTCATCTAGCTAATATGATGGATCCCGTGCTCCAGAGAGGAGCTCTGCCCAATTTGAACTCCTCTCTACTATACTGGGAAATAAACCGTGACATATTTGCTCTGTTCTGCACGCAAGATATCAGTCATATGCCAGGCAGTTACCTAACTCTCCACTGTGACCTAATGGTGGGGGTTACATGCACCACACTCGCAGCGGCTGCCTCGGCTTCGCTGGGAGAACTCAAGGGCTTAACTTTCTTATCCTCAGTTTCTCCTTTCACCTCAGCGTCCACATACAAAATACTGGGGGACAAAGCGACGTGCAGTCAGAAGAGCCAGTCACATGGATACAGCAGCGGCGAAGGGTAAACAAGGTAATCAAATTCAGATACTAGAAATTGAGTCAGTGTTCGCAGGCCATGCATTCTTCATGCGCAGAGATTGTATCAAAGGAAAACAAACAGGAGAAATAAGGGTTATCTTTCTCACAGTATTAAATATGGATGTGATGTGAAGTGTGAAGAAATTATGTAAAGAATAATCATATTTTCCTGCATAATTAGCTTCATTCCCAGCATCCTGCGCTCCTCACTTGTTTGTAACCGCAAATGTAAGGCTGGGTTTTAACTGGGTTCTGCTAGACACTGAATAAGCTCTGACTTGTTTTTGCACTCACTGGCCACTTTATCGGAAACATCTACCTTGTTTTTGCACTCACTGGCCACTTTATCGGAAACGTATACCTTGTCCTTGCACTCACTGGCCACTTTATTGGAAACGTCTACCTTGTTTTTGCACTCACTGGCCACTTTATCAGAAACGTATACCTTGTCCTTGCACTCACTGGCCACTTTATCGGAAACGTCTACCTTGTTTTTGCACTCACTGGCCGCTTTATCGGAAACATCTACCTTGTTTTTGTACTTACTGGCCACTTTATTGGAAACATCGACCTTGTTCTTGTACTTACTGGCCACTTTATTGGAAACATCGACCTTGTTCTTGCACCCACTGGCCACTTTATCGGAAACATCTACCTTGTTTTTGCACTTACTGGCCACGTTTTCAGAAACGTCTACCTTGTTCTTGCACCGTCTGGCCACTTTATTGGAAACGTCTATCTTGTTCTTGCACTGTCTGGCCACTTTATTGGAAACGTCTATCTTGTTCTTGCACCGTCTGGCCACTTTATCGGAAACGTCTACCTTGCTCTTGCACTCCCTGGCCACTTTATTGGAAACGTCTACCTTGTTTTTGCACTCGCTGGCCACTTTATTGGAAACGTCTACCTTGTTTTTGCACTCGCTGGCCACTTTATCGGAAACATCTACCTTGTCCTTGCACTCACTGGCCACTTTATTGGAAACGTCTACCTTGTTTTTGCACTCGCTGGCCACTTTATCAGAAACATCTACCTTGTCCTTGCACTCACTGGCCACTTTATCGGGAACATCTAACTTGTTTTTGCACTCACTGGCCGCTTTATCGGAAACATCTACCTTGTCCTTGCACTCACTGGCCACTTTATTGGAAACGTGTACCTTGTTTTTGCACTACTGACCGCTTTATCGGAAACGTCTACCTTGTTCTTGCACTGCCTGGCCACTTTAGTGGAAACATCTACTCTGTCCTTGCACTCGCTGGCCACTTTATTGGAAACGTCTACCTTGTTTTTGCACTCACTGGCCATTTTATTGGAAACGTCTATTTTGTTCTTGCACCGTCTGGCCACTTTATCGGAAACATCTACCTCGTCCTTGCACTCGCTGGCCACTTTATTGGAAACATCTTTCTTGCCCTTGCACTCACTGGCCACTTTATCGGAAACATCCACCCTGTTTTTCCATTCACTGGCCACTTTATTGGAAACAGCTGTCTTGTGCTTTCACTAACTGGCCACATTATTGGAAACCTATACCTTGCTCTTGTACTGAGTGGCCACTTTATTGGAAACTTATATTTTCCTGCATAATTAGCTTTATATGAAGTCCAGATTGTTCTGTGGGCAGCGTCCACTGATGAAGGACTAGAGCAGGACCAACACTGCCCTGTGCAGTAACAGATGAGCTATCATCTCTGACCATCCATCTACGGTGGTTGACCAGCCAGGTAGGAGCAAATAAGAAATAATATGTGCCCCAGCATTAGCTTATTGCTAACATACAATCACAGACCCCATAGGGATGCTATTTGAAATTAGCAGCGTAATAATTGTGTCATGATGATATGATATAACCGCTTTTGGGCGAGGTTGTGAAACTCACGGCCCAAGCTGAAGGCCTGGCTCTGAGTGCCGGGTACAAACGCAGACTGAGAAAGACAAACAACTCCTCTGGCTCCCATCCGCATTGCACTGCATTCATTAACCAGGTTCATCTTGTGGTTGAAACTTGTGGTTGAGTAGTTTCATTCAAGGTGGGAGAAAAATAAGAGAGAAGAAAACATCGTTAAGCTCACCTTAACTTTTCCTCCGAATGATGGACTGACTCCTGAGAGTGGCTGAATTGGGACGCTAACTCTGACCGCAACATCAATCAATCAATTAAACCGCAGAGATGTTCTGAAAGGAAAGTGTCCAACCCCATGCGGCCGTGAAACCCTCTCCTAGCACGGTTCTTTTTTTGTTCGGCAGCTGCCTAATGAAGCCAATTACCCTTTCAGATCAGAGCGGTGGAGCACCTCTCAGCGCCGCTCTCGCTCCTCTAATGGCCCAGGAGGACCTGCAGAAGTGTTCACCTGCTTCAGTGTTTATGTTCCGGCTGTTCCGCCTCCATGTAACCTCCTCCCCCCTGCTACCAAACCTCTCGCTCCGGGGGATAAGGCCACACGCCTCACCGTCTCCGCTCAGCTAAACAGACAGCAGGGCGGCTTCCGAATGAAGCATTTGATGCTAAAAATGGCGATTTGAAATGTTGGGGTAATGGAAATGGAATGGCACTTGCTATGAATCCTCTATAGATCATGCTTCATAAATGCACATATGGTGCATTATATGGCAAACATGATACCTTGCTAAGTAGCTTCACCTACACAAGTTACCACATGGGCCGAAAATGAGTCCTCTGTGACTGAACCGCACCTAATAGCATGTAGTACCTTCACAAGGACCAATAACAGCTGTGATTAGATTTGCCATGGACTGGACAAGTTTCTGGATGTAGGCCACATCAGTGTTCCGATCCTCTGAACATGGCCAGATTTGGTGGATGCCTTCCCTGGCACAATTCATAGGAGAATTAGTCACCATGCCTGTTTAAGGTGGTAGTAACTTCAGGTTCCTGTAGATGGCACTGCATGAAGATGATGAGTCTATAAATCCCTGTGGGGTGTGAGTGACGGGATCCATAGATTGGGAAGAGGTGCTACAGTGCAGGGAATGTCTCGTTCCATGTGTGGAAAATGGCTCCAAAGCAGATGTTAATGACTGGCTAAAAGGAGTGACAAGTGACATGTGGGCGTGGCCAAAGACCATAGTGTGGAGGAAGTAGCTGAATCTGCAGGTGTATGGAAGCAGCGTATGGTCATACGGGTCTACCAGCAGTGGCTAAAATCCCAGTCTACAGGGAATTCTCCTTGGAACTGTGCCAGGGAAGGCATCCACCAAATCTGGACCAACTGGCCAATTCTTTGATGTAAGAGTGTCTGAACACTGATGTGGCTACATCCAGTCACAGCTGCTACTGGTGTTGGTGGAGAGGCTACATGCTATTAGGTGCTTTACAACTGCTTTATAATGACCTTATCTCTATGAGCCATTTATAAACCCTTTATAAGGGTAGCCTAATTCTAAAGTGGTCCAAAGGCACATGCCAGATATTCTAAATTCATATAGTTTGATTGAAACAAGCTGTTCTGTTATTCGGCTTATGAAATGCACACAGAGCCGAGGATGACCTAGCGTCCGTCACTTCTAAACTCCTAAGCTTCAGGAGAGTTCCGACATGGGCATACACAAATCCCCCTGATGCCCATTGAAATCAATGATATTCTCTCTGAATCCTGGAGGACTTCCCTTAGGGCACCATGCACGGATCCCCTCAGCACCACGGACAGCTCTATTCGGCGGAATGGGTATACGGCATGACTACATAAACCCAGTTAAACCCTTCAACGTTCCTGAGATGGCCTACAAATCCTCCTGAGCAACACAGGTCGATTCAGGGGCCTCAAACCAGCACGCAGTTCTAAAGGACAGCTTGCGGTATTCCCGAAGAAGGAGAGCCACGGAATACGAGCCACCGCTGTCTCTCCTACTGTAAACCGGCCGTCATCGGACAAAATGTGACCACATAAGCAAACTGCCCGGCGCTGCTTTTGGCCGTGAATCAAGTAAACAGTTTGTACAGCCTGTTTGGGAAATAGCTCTTGCTCAGCTGTTTTTGCTGTCTGCTTCCATCCATCATCACTTCTTAGATCTCTCTCTCTCTCTCTCTGTCTCTCTCTCTATCTATCTATCTATCTATCTATATAAATGTTACATAGGCTAACAACATGCATGGATTCTGAACAAACATGGAGCTTCCCAGGAACTCCGTCAGGGAATTACTGTCACCTTTATTTATTTCTGTCTGAATATTTTTACATATAATTACATTAATTTATTATATATTAGTCCCTTGTGATTAGAACTGGGTGGAACTGGCTGGGACTGGAAAAGTTTGTAGATGTAGCCACATCAGTGTTCAGACACTCTTACATCAAAGAATCGGTCAGTTGGTCCAGATTTGGTGGATGCCTTCCCTGGCACAACTCTGAGGAGAATTCCCTGTAGACTGGGATTGTATTCACTCATATATAAGCATGGATTACCTGCAGGTCACTTGTGTGGACAAAACAACCTCATCAATGAAATAAATTGTCCACTTACCTGTGGATGTGATCAACGCCAAAGCAGACGCAGTGGGAGAAGGAAAGAAAAGAAAGAGAGGGATTAGTCATGCTAAAGTAGATCACAAACATACATACACAATTTGGTTATAGATAGATAGATAGATAGATAGATAGATAGATAGATAGATAGATAGGTAGACATATAGATATGCCCTGGCACAATTCCGAGGAGAGTTCCCTGTAGGCTGGGATTTTATCCACTGCTGGTAGACCCTTATGACCGTACGCTTCCATACACCTGCAGATTCGGCTACTTCCTTCACACTATGGTCTTTGGCCACGCCCACATGCAGTCCCTGCTTTTAGCCAATCATTAACATCTGCTCTGGAGACATTTTCCACACATGGAACAAGACATTCCCTGCACTGTAGCACCTCTTCCCAATCTATGGATCCCGTCACTCACACCCCACAGGGATTTATAGACTCCATCATCCTCGTGCAGCGCCATCTGCTGGAGCCTGAAGTTACTACCACCTTAAACACACAAGAGGTCCCAATTTTTGTCCAGGAAGTTTATATCCGGCATTAGCCTGAACAGATTCATCTTCGCCAGGATCACAGGAGTTTCAGTAACTCAATGCTGGGCCTACCACTGGGTACGTGTTCAGGCTTGCTTTTAAAAGGGCACATTATCCAGCCATGGTCAAGCCTTTGGTTTGTGTCCTTGGGTTCTTTCAGAAATCTTGTTTGTTTGGTGCTGCAGCCTTATTTGTGCCGGGTCGGCCACCATTTCTACTGGAATCTCTTTGAACACGAAGCGGTGGGGAAGGGTTCTTATTCTTTATCTACAGAAATATCAACACTAATATTCATGATGTCTCTGAAGGGTGAAAGACAAATGTCGAATGAGTTCCAAAACATGCTGTGTAAGGCCATGTTTTGCGGTGAACACACACACACACACACGCAAACGCACACACACACACACGCAAACGCACACACACACACACACACACACACACACACACACACACACACACACACACACACACACACATACACACACACACACACACACACACACACACACACACACACACACACACACACAAACGCACACACACACACACACACACATACACACACACAAACATACATACACACAGACACACACGCAAACACACACACACACACACACACACACACACAAACATACACACACAGACACACACGCAAACACACAATACAAAACATAATAGACAATAGACTACAGTAGACTGAAGACTGATTGGTCTGGCCTGTCACTGCCCTGACCATTAGGGAGTGGCCTTCTGTTGTTGCAGCCCGGCCAGTTAGGGGGAAAGCTGCCTTGGGCTTGGTTCTCTCTTTGGCCAGAGCCTCATTGTCCTCTCCAGGCTGGAGAGCAGCTAGAGGAAAGCTGGCTGACCATAATGAGCTGGAGGCCCTGTGAAGGACCGCTGGGCCATACCCCGGGTGTTTGGCCCCCCCATGGTCCAGCCCTGGGCAGGCTTCTCCTGTCCAAGCACAATGCTGACTGGCAGCAGTGTGGCTGAGCTTCTTGTACTACAGCCGCCTGCAGCCTGGGCCCAGCCACGGCGGAGCGTGACCGACTGTCCGTGCCTGGTAGCAATATACACTAGTAATTTCACTGCCCTGGAAACACAATAATCCACAGTATAATCTATAATATATGTAAACAAACTACTGTTCTATATTTAACTGTGTGTATTATTATATACTTTGTTACCAGAAATTAATGTCAAATAATTATTTTTATATTATTAATGTTTTATTTATTTTTGAGATGTACTTTTATTTATTTATTTATTTTAAAATATTAATATTTACACATATTTTACCATTCTGAAAAAAACTATTGTGCTGGACATCTCACACGTTGGTGTAAATAATCTGATTCAAGATTTACGCATTCACAAGTCTATTGTTGTGCTTTTATTTTGTATAACTGACACTAAATATATGAATCCAGGGTTAACTACATTATGTAGATATTTCTTCCCTCATATTCTGCAGGGACAGAGGAAAAACATGGCCAAGTTATTAATACTCCTTCGTCTTTCCACAAAACTATAACTCATGGCCAAAAAAAAGTTCATCTAATACTAATACTTTAGAACTTTTAGACTGTAGACTTTCCGCGGAAGCTTGTTGCTGTTAGCTCTAATTATGAGCAGCACTTCTAAGGCTTAATGAGCAGCGTTACTGAGCCCCGCTCTGTAAATGTAATCCGTCCCGACTCCTGTGCTGATCTAGATGGTTTCTCCGTTTCTGTCCTGGCTTAGTCTCCCAACGGCAGAGTGCTTGTCAGATCTCCTTAGTGCACTCAGTTTCCTCGTTCTTAATGCAGTTCTGCAGGGCTCTCGGTGCTGATGAAGCTACAGGCTGCAGGTGTGAACATCCGAGAATGATCATTATTGCCAGACTGCTGCTACGGCATGTCAAACAGCCACCAAGGAAACCATATCAGCTCAGCAGAAGCTTAGATAGGCTAGCTTTCAGATCTGCAGTCTAACTGAACACCAGTGAGGTGGACCTGTCATACTGGATTATAATCCCTCCACAGTTATTACCGTCAGACTGTAAACGCTACGCACGCTGCAGATTCATACCGGATTATAATCCCTCCACAGTTATTACCGTCAGACTGTAAACGCTACACACGCTGCAGATTCATACCGGATTATAATCACCCCACAGTTATTACCGTCAGACTGTAAACACTACACACGCTGCAGATTCATACTGGATTATAATCCCTCCACAGTTATTACCGTCAGACTGTAAACACTACACACGCTGCAGATTCATACTGGATTATAATCCCTCCACAGTTATTACCGTCAGACTGTAAACACTACACACGCTGCAGATTCATACCGGATTATAATCACCCCACAGTTATTACCGCCAGACTGTAAACACTACACATGCTGCAGATTCATACCGGATTATAATCCCTCCACAGTTATTACCGTCAGACTGTAAACACTACGCACGCTGCAGATTCATACTGGATTATAATCCCTCCACAGTTATTACCGCCTGACTGTAAACACTACGCACGCTGCAGATTCATACCGGATTATAATCCCTCCACAGTTATTACCGTCAGACTGTAAACACTACACACGCTGCAGATTCATACCGGATTATAATCCCTCCACAGCTATTACCGCCAGACTGTAAACACTACACACGCTGCAGATTCATACCGGATTATAATCCCTCCACAGTTATTACCGTCAGACTGTAAACACTACACACGCTGCAGATTCATACTGGATTGTAATCCCTTCACAGCTATTACCGTCAGACTGTAAACACTACACACGCTGCAGATTCATACTGGATTATAATCCCTCCACAGTTATTACCGTCAGACTGTAAACACTACACACGCTGCAGATTCATACTGGATTATAATCCCTCCACAGTTATTACCGTCAGACTGTAAATGGTGGAAGAACGTGTGCATGAGGGTCAGTCATATCTCAGTCCATCATACATTCATTACCCAGCCTGCTGTCCAGCTGAGTAAAACACATTCAGCGTCACTATAGAGCCTGACAGTGATGAAACACAGTCCGAGGATCCGGATCCTGCTCTCAGCATGTCCTGCCTTCACTGAATGATCAAGTGTCCCTTTAATGTCCCACGCTCATAACTCTATCGCGAGCCCCTCCGCGCGCGCCCCTGCCCCTGCCCCGCAGCGCGGGGGTGTTTGTTTGCGTTAAACACACTTAACGTACAAGTCCTCCGCAGCGGTGAACCCCCAGTAATGTGACATAAATATGGAATCCAGTCCATCATTAACGCGCACGCTCATAAAAGGGAATGTGTAAAACCATCCAGCGGTGGAGGGCCGCGAGAGCAGCTGGGAATACATCATCCAGCTGCATAATGCATCACTCCGCCGCACCTTTAGAAATGCTAATCATCTCCGCTTGGTGGGAATTCTGCTCATCGTCACTCCGATAAAATATTTGCGAACTCTCAAACTGCGCCGAAGCCCCGTCAGGAAGCTAGCAGGAGGCCGACCAGCCAATCTCCCCCTTTAAAACAAGAGCCACCCTCAGCTCCCTCGACTGCACGCTCCCTCGACTGCGCGCTCCCTCGACTGCGCGCTCCCTCGGCTGCGCGCTCCCTCAGCTGCACGCTCCCTCGACTGCGCGCTCCCTCAGCTGCACCCACCCTCAGCTGCACGCTCCCTCGACTGCGCGCTCCCTCGACTGCGCGCTCCCTCGGCTGCGCGCTCCCTCGACTGCGCGCTCCCTCGGCTGCACCCACCCTCAGCTGCGCACTCCCTCGACTGCGCACTCCCTCGACTGCGCGCTCCCTCGACTGCGCGCTCCCTCGACTGCTATTATTAAACCTGGATAAAAGGCGGACCCCTCGCTGATCTGCTACGCAGGGTCCACGTTAGCACCGGAGAGCTGAGCTCTCTACCTTCACCATCAGGCCGCGGGACTGTACTGTCTGATCGGCCTGCCCGGTGTAGCCGCGTGTTCACACCGCCGTGGCTCTCCATGCAGGCCTGTGTAATGTCCTGCTGCTGGCTCTTTGGAGAACAAAGTTTGTTCCGGTGTGGAGAAGATATACTGAGGCATGACACAGAGCACCTGACTACACTACTCCCTCTCTCCCTCTCTCCCTCTCTCCCTCTCTCTTTCTATGTGTGTATCTCTCTGTATCTCGGTATCACTCTCTCCATGCATTGCCCTCTCTCTGTATCTCTCTCTCAGTGCAGCTCTGTCTCTCTCTCACTCTTTTGTCTTCACTCTCTCTTCTCAACTCTCCCTCTTTTTTTTCTCTTCCTGTCTTTCTTGGCTTTCTATACCACTCTCTATCGTCCTATCTCTCACCCTTTTGTTGAATTTCTCTCTATCCTATCTCTGTCTCTCTTTTCCTCTCCCCTTCTTTCTTTCTTCTTTTCTCTCTCTCTTACGCTTCTGCTCTCGTTTGTACTCTCTCTCTCTTCCTAAGCTCTCTCTTTTCTTTCTCCTTCCTTCTTTCTTCCTCTCTTTCTCTGTCCTATCTATCTATCTTCCTTCCTATATATCTATCAGTTGTTATTCTCTCTCTTTTTCTTTCTAACTTTCCATTGCTCTTTCTTCTTACCTCTGTCCCTCCTTTGTCTTATTTGCTTTCTTCCTCTCACTGTCCATCAATCTATCTATGCATCAATTCAATCAATCAATTAATCAATCCATCCATCAGTCAATAAATCTGTCGCTACCTATCTATTTATCTCTCTCTCGTCTCCTCTTATACCTCTCTCTCTCCCTATATCTCTGTCTCTATCTCCCTCTCTTCTCCTCTCTCTCTCTTCCTCTCTCCCTCTCTCTCCCTGCCTCTTTAAGGAAACAGTCATGTGCAGGGTGCAGGGGACGTGCTGATCTGATGGTGGTATAGCATGTTTAGACTGTGTTTGGTCAGGATGCTTTAAGGGGGGTCTTTAATGTTCTCTTGGTTGAGTTTGAACCGCTACACAAACCTTATACCACCCCCCCACACCCCACCACCTCCATCCCCCAACTGCCCCCCACCCCCTACACTCTACTGTCCCAATCAAACTGCATGAGATGATGAAAAACCTTCGCTGCCTTCAGAACACATTTGCATTTCTATAAGATGCCAACATGTCGCTTCACTCGCTCTCTCTCTCTCTCTCTCTCTCGCTCTCTTTCTCCCCCCATCTCTCTCTCTCGCTCTCTTATTCTCCCTATCTCTCTCTCTCTCTCTCCCTGTCCCTCTCCCTCTCTCGCTCTCTCCCCATCTCTCTCTCTCTCTCTCTTATTCTCCCTATCTCTCTCTCTCGCTCTCTTTCTCCCCCCATCTCTCTCTCTCGCTCTCTCCCCATCTCTCTCTCTCTCGCTCTCTTTCTCTCTCCCCATCTCTCTCTCTCTCTCTTCTCTCCCCCTCTCCCTCTCTCCTTCTCCCTCTCTCTCTCTCCCCATCTCTCACTCTCTCTCTCTCCCTCTCTCTCTCTCACTCTCTTTCTCCCCCCATCTCTCTCTCTCGCTCTCTCCCCATCTCTCTCTCTCTCCCTCTCCCTCTCCCTCTCTCTCTCTCTCCCCATCTCTCACTCTCTCTCTCTCTCTCCTTCTCTCTCTCTCTCCTTCTCTCTCTCTCTCCCTAATTCACTCTCACACACAGATCAAAGTTATCCCACTGCAGTCGCTTCAGAGCAGAATCACACAATCCCTCTCGGCGATTATGGACGCAGCCACAGATTCCTCTTTGGGCCGAAATCCAGTGGTGGCTCTTCCATCCTAGAGCTTCTCTCAGATGCCACTCTCTTAACCTTCCCGAGGAAGCGCTTCAAACAGGCCAATCGATAGCAATTTTAAAGACAACCCTCTTGTCACCTTCCACTTCGTCAGCCTGTGGTGTGAAGCCCTGGCAGCAGGCAATTTACCTGGCCTTTCCACCACAACAAGAGGAAGAGGGCCAGGAGTAATGGTGCATCCCACAACCCGACAGGGCCTGATGGGACATGGGCTCTGATAAACGTTTCTGGCAGAGTAGAGCCTACAGAGCGAGCTAGGGGCTACTTCCTTTAGCACTAATCTAGCACCCTCGAGAGAATCAGAACTGAAATATGTTACACAGGCAGTGGACACTTTATTAGAAACAGCTGGGGTTGTATGTCGACCTTGCTGGTGGGGTACAGTAAGGCCCTGTTCGTGTGTGGTATTATCATTATCCATTAAGTCACCCTGTATTGAGTCCCATCCACTTCTGATTGGATCAGGCGAGATGCATGTTAATGCCAAGGCTGAAGGTGACCTTTGAGACTCTAGCCCATGTGTTAATGCACACTGAGCCCTGTTGGCATTCACTCTTCTCCAATGATCTGATCACAACTGCACAATGACCAATCAGATTTCATGACTAATTGCTTTTGCTGTGAGTCCACAGGTGATTAGGTGGTCTGGGCACTTCTCAGAACAACTGCCATGTGGTCATATGCATCCATGGCCACCAAGCTGGTCTGATTGGTGGTTGCCACCAAAATGCCTTGGACCCCTTACAGTATTTACAGAGTTTGATGGATACTCTTATTCAGATGAACTTACAGTGGCCCAAGAACCAAACCCAGACCCCTGTCTACTGCATGGAGTTCATAGCCACCCCACTATACCAGTGATGTCATGAATTAAACCAGTGGAGAGGGGAATGGTTTGCAACAAGTGGCTAAATAATCCATGATCAAGCGATACTTCCCAGATCAGTAGAGGGCGATGTGTGCCCTTTCCAACCAACCAAGCATTGCTTGCCTCCATGAAACTGGAGATACAGGCCACTAAACCACCAGTCTTCTCATGATCATGTGATGAGCAACTAGTCGACATCAAGTCTGAAGCATCATCACCAATCAGTTAAACTGGACTAATCTGTGTAACACCTGGTACATTGTGTGGTCCACTTGGGAATAAATTAGCGAGGGATTTTCTTAATAGCAGGTATACAAGTGGATCCAGTATTAGTCCATCAGTGGCCAGTTTGGGATAGTGGGCCACTCTCAACCTATCCTAATATCTGATTGACAGCAATGAAGTGTGCATGAGATGCATGGAGGTTTGACGGCTATAAGTGATGGAACAATCCCATACTGTAATTGTCTACAGGATGGACAGGTATGTAGTGACTGAATTCCGGAAAAGCCACGACTACTACCAACTACCATGTAAACTGGGAAGTTTTGGACTTCCAAATCCATATGAACATGAATCCAGCTTGGAAAGTTAAACCTTCTCAAGAGGTTTCCTTGATATCACATGTCAGACACATCTATGTATAGTATGGGGGGATATACCTACTAAAATTAGCATGCTAACCAGCTAGCATCAGCTTCACAGGTCAAGGGAGTTTCTTAATAGCAGGTATACAAGTGGATCCAGTATCAGCCTTCTATCAGTGGCCAGTTTTTCGAATACAGGGGCTCAGGGTTTTTGGATAGTGGACCACTTTCAACCTTCCCTGATATTTGATTGACAGCGATGAAGTGTGCATGAGATGTGAGGAGGTTTGACTGATGTAGGTGATGGAACAATCCCATACTGTAATTATCTACAGGATGGACAGGTATGTAGTGACTGAATTCCGGAAAAGCGATAACTACTACCATGTAAACTGGGAAGTTTTGGACTTCCAAATCATCAGGAACATGAATCCAGCTTGGAAAGTTAAACCTTCTCAAGAGGTTTCCTTGATATCATATGTCAGACACGTCTATGTATGGTGTTGGGGATATACCTACTGAAATTAGCATGCTAACCAGCTAGCATCAGCTTCACAGGTCAAGGGAGTTTCTTAATAGCAGGTATAGATGCGATTCTAGTGAAGCCCTTCTTCAATGGCCAGTTTCTGACAACAGGGGGTCAGCTTTTGGATGGTGGACCACTCTAAACCTAGCAGTGACATCTGATTGATAGCAGTGCAGTGATCCTGCCTGAGATCAGGTGGGCTAGGTACTGTAGCATAGAAGCTATGGTCCCCCTTAAAGATGGTAAAAGTGAAGATTATGGACTGGTATCGTTCAGTCTGGTCTGGACATGGGCTAGCTTATTTTCCATCCCAACTGTGTACGGTGTTTTGTCTCGCTTTCTATCATCCCTCTGTTATTATTCAGGAATATATATATTTTTTTTTTATGCCATGTGTATGTGGCTGCGAGTGGTCCGCGGGTCACACGCCATTGAAAGGTGTGTTGTTTGAAAGAGGCTTTGATGGATTTGGGAGTGTGTCATTATGACGCTCCTGTGCCATTCAGCATTTGATCAAAGATAATAGCCAGCCTCTTGCACTGCGCCGCTCAGACCAGGCTTTGTGATCTAAACACACTCATAGACAGGCACACACACACATGCGGTACCGTCCTCGGTGGGGTCTTGCAAATTACTCTTCAAGGCCAGACCAGATTGTTGGCTAGACTGAAATTACAGTTATTTGATGCAAAGTAGACTAGATATTATCTTCTTAGAATCATGCTACGCTGAGTCCACCCCCTCTTCGCTCCGAGCTGGTATGTAATTTCCTGATGTCTAAGACAATCTCGAACACAAACAACGGCAAGGACGACCCGGGCCGTCCTCGTCTTCTGCCGTCCTTTCAGAAGGAACACAAAGTGAGACGTCAGATCGATCGGCATAATTTTGTTTTATGATTCATTACCAATCCTCATGAACAAAGGCGCTGGAGGAGGACTCAAGCGAACGAAGGAGTGCATTATCTGACAGGAGCTGAATAGCCGGTAAACAAGAAGAGAACTTACACTAAAAGGCCTTTACTCACCATGATGAAACTTTGATGGATGAAGTATCCCGAGACCCTTGGTGCAGGGACTGCTGCATTCGTTCTCTAGGCCTGCTCTGTTGGGGACATCATCACGGACCGAGATGTCCTGCTGAATTATTTTTTAGGAACATCACGACCATCTCCACTACTCCCCCTCATTCCATCACTCCCCTCACATCAGATGGCGCTTTTCCAGCAACATGGTGCCAATTTCAAGCGTCCCATCACTCACAATCTTCATGCAGCGCCACCTACAGGAGCTACTACCACCTTAAACACGCAGGGTGACAACTCGCTAAAGGCCGTAGCCAAGATAACTGGCATGCTAAACACTTTGAGGCGGAAGGTCAGATGCTCGGAAGTTCGTAAGGTTGGCATTTGTTATAACCACAGCGTTAATGCCTGGGATGTGTGCTAGCATGCATGCTAGCATGTTAGCATTAGCTAAAATTAGCCCTCAAAGTTGTTTTATTTCATGTTCTGGACTTTGTGGTCATACAGTGGCAGGTAATGCTTAAACCTTTCTACATGGCACTGTTATAACCGTGCTATAAAGATGTCATAAGGGTGGTCTCAAGGTTTTGTTTAGTAATATCTGCAATAATGCAAACACAGTGACCTAAAACTGTGGTGTGGCTCAGCGGGCAACACCACTACCCACCAGGGAGCTCCCCCTCCATGTGGGAGACGGTTCGATCCTAGTCTGGGTGACTATGCTGTGCTACACCAATAAGAGTCCTTGTAGCACACCTGTAATATGAATAACCTGGTAAGTCGCTCTGGATGAGAGCCTCAGCTAAACGCCATTCATGTCAATGTAATTCAGTAGATGAGTTTGGGGGCGGAGGCAATGGTGTTTTTGTTGCCTGGGGGAGGGGCCAAATTGCTTCCTCTCAGCATTAATGAGGCTATACCTCCCCGTTCGCACCTTAGATCACCTTAGCTATTATCAAGCTACATGGCAAATCTCCACCATCCAGAGCTCCACTGTGTCCGGCATGAGCACATCAGAAAGCAGCGCAGCCTGGAGTCCCCCAGGACATTCTTTTCGTTTATAAATAACCGCGTGACTCCATGTGAAGTCCTGTCCCTTGCCCCGGGTTATGTGCACCCCACAGCATGCGTCTGTATCTATAAACAAACACACATGCTCACTGTGGCCTGCGGACGCAGAGCCGGCCTGTCACAGCTTCCCCGGAGATTTTAAAACACATCAGGCGGATGAGAGATGATACAAAGTGACTGCTATTTGACATTTTAATAATGTCAGCGCTCGAGAGTGGTGAAGATCAGATTAGTCTATAATTGTCATTAAGGCTGTACACTCACAGCTTTAGCTCAGGCCCTCGTAGCTCCGGCTAATGCACGGCCTGTATTAGTCATCCCAGGATCAGAGACTGTCCAGGGCTGAACACTGTAGAGGGTGGCTGGAAACAGCTCGCTTCGTTCTAGACCCAAGCCATGAACCAAACCACATCTGGCCATTTCTTACCCTGACAGAAGTCACATATATCTATGTAGAACATCAGAGAACCAGCAAAACCGGGAAGCTCCATCTACCGGCTACTGCTGCTCTAATTCAAAAGTGAATAGGCTAAGCCTCGTCATCAAAAACAGCAGCACCCAGAAGGAATCAGCTGACAGGAAAGAAACTTGGTGGGTAGGTTTGACCTCGTGTGATGTGCTAATGATTCGAGTTTCACCCTCAGCCGCACATGTGATAAACAAGGTCGGGCCTTATCTCTGTACCTGACTGACCCAACACCCACCATTACAGACATCCAGCGAGCAGTGGTGTCCTCCGTGGGTCATCCTGTTAGTGCAGCACCATTGGCAGACGGCTGCACCACGCAGGACTACATGCACACAGACCGTTACCACGACCGTCCTTAACACCACGTCACCGTCACCAAAGACTGCAGTGGTGTCGTACCAGACTGTCATGGAGTGACTCAGAATGGCAGCGGGTCATCTTCAGTGACGAGTCCTGCTTTAGTCTGAGTAGGAGACGACCATCGGATCCATGTGTGGAGGCACCGTGGTCAGCACCAAGATGAACGGTGTGTTGGAAGGAGTGGTCTACATATGCACCAGATTAGGACCACTCATCTGTTATCTGTATCTCTGCCAGAAATGGGCCGCAGATCCATCCAGCATGCGGGTCATATAGGTTTCACGTATGTTGACTCTCATGCATTAGGTAGCCCCGCCACAGTAATGCCCAAAGTGGACCAGATCTGTTTTGCTACAGGTGGGCCAATGGCATGTTTTGAATTCATGGGCCACCTTTAGCTCACCTCCAGACTGCGAGTGCACACAGTGGGGCAGCAGGGCCATATCTTTGCCAGATGTGGCCCACATGTGCAAGCTATCTAAGCCTAAACCTCTGAAAGGAGCTTGCTGAGCCATAGCTAAGCTCAGGAGATTCTGATAATCGGCTCTTTGCAGGATGTGGCCCTATCTGAGGAACGTCTTCAGGCCTGTCTCTTCCACTACTCACCATTAGTCTTGATTTTGTAAGACTCCCCCATCCCATCCAGACCCCCCAAAAGAAGGACACACATTAATTAGCACACACTTCCATTTCAGGCCTCGCTGCCACTGATCTCGCCGGGTCCCGCTCAACCTGTTACTTCTAATTAGATCATATTAACATGCAGTGGTCACATACATGACTGAGCCTGAGCGCGGCCAGACGGAAATCGAGCTTGGCGATATGAAATTGATTTCGGCCCTGGCTAAACCCGCCCTGTTCCTTCTTCTTCAGTGTTCACTTAGATGTTTGTTTCAAAGCTTTAAATTACAGTTTGATCATAAGAGGAACTTTAGCTTCCATATCCACGTCCTCGTTTCTGTGCACACAGGCTTGTCTTTAGCTGTGAGCGCCTCATTTAGCCTGACGCGAGAGGCAGCTCGGAGAGTCCGCTTAGTCTTCATTGGAAATGGGAAAGCAACAAGCGAGGCATGTGTGAAAAACGCAGTCGGAGCCGATAATCAGCCTGGGTTCTCCACAGGGAGAACAGACCAGCGCTTCTTGTTTAACACTTAGATGCCTGGGGTTATTATTGTTGTTTGGCTCCAGCAGATGGTGCGGTAGAGGTGGAGGTGGAGGGACACCAGACCTAGAGGACGTGTGACAACAAATTGTTCATCTTGGTGCTGACCACGGTGCCTCCACACACGGATTCGTTGGGCGTCTCCACCAAGACTAAAGCGGGACTCGTCACTGAAGATGACCCGCTGCCATTCTGAGTCACTCCATGACAGTCTGGTACGACACCACTGCAGTCTTTGGTGACGGTGACGTGGTGTTAAGGACAGTCGTGGTAACGGTCTGTGTGCATGTAGTCCTGCGTGGTGCAGCCGTCTGACAACGGTTTCTTGAATTTCCCTCTGGGATCAATAAAGTATCTATCTATCTATCTATCTATCTATCTATCTATCTATCTATCTATCTATCTAACAGGATGACTCATGAAGGACACCACTGCTCGCTGGATGTCTGTAATGGTGGCTGTTGGGTCAGTCAGGTACAGAGATACGGCCCGTCCATGTCTCATGCACGGCCGAGCGTGGAACTTGAATCATTTGCAATGTCAAATCTACCCACCAGGTTTCTTACCTGTTGGTTAATCCCCTCTGGGTCCAGCTATTAGTGCAGCTACTCTTTTGAAGCTGAGTGTAGATACTTAACAGTACACACTCGATGGTTCTTTAAAGGAATGAAGATGGTTCTTCCAGGGTTCCTGAGTAAAGAAAATGGTTCTGTATAACACCAGTAAGGGTTTGTGTCATATTGGGCCAATAGAAGAACGTTTTTGATGCTATATAGAACCTTTTTCAAAAAGACTCCAGGCTCTAAAACCATCTACAGCACATTTCTCTTCACTCTGAAGAACCATTTCACGATGCAAAGAACCCTTAAGACTAGCAAAGGACTTTAAGACTTCATGGTTCTGTATAGAACCATTTCTATTACTAAGGAACACTCTAAAAAGCATTAAGTGTATACTATAGTAATTTACTCTCCTACTACTATTACTACTACTACTAGTAATATTATTATTATTATTATTATTATTATTATTATTACATTTAATATATTATTATTATTATTATTATTATTACTATTATTATTATTATATTTAATATGTATTACTATTATTATTATTATTATTATTATTATTATTATTATTAGTAATAATAATAATACTATTATTATTAATAACAACAACAATAATAATAATAATAATAATAATAATAATAATAATAATAATAAGAAGAAGAAGAAGAAGAAGAAGAAGAATTATGAAACTGACCTAATTATGCATACTCTGTATTTGGATATATTCAAAAAATTATTGTGACATAATTGTATCACAATAAAAATAAAATATCTTTATTATTGCCCAGCCACAACTCTGACACATAATATTTATTTATTTATTCATTTATTTTTTTATTTATTCGTTTGTTTGTTTGTTTGTTTAATTATTTATTTGTATCCATTTGTTGTGTTACTAAAATCTGAGAATTGGTTCAGGACAAGTGTATTATCATTTCGCACACTGATCTGCAGCCAACGTGGTTTAACATTAATGAAACATCACTTCTAAACTTCTGTACAGTCGTGTTTATTCAGTCTCCGGGAGTTGGAGCCTACGCTTCTAACTTTCCTCCCACTGACGTGTTTGATTTTGATGTCAAACAGCGATAAACCATTGCAATTACCTTTCGCCAAATTCAAATCATGATAAAACCATTTCCTCTTCTATTTACAGGCCCTGACGTGGTGTGGATGGAAAAGGCACTGTCTGCACTCCCCACACAACTTCTCCACCTGCTTCAGTCAGCTATGAGTGAAGGAGAGTTGATGAGTTGTGGATCAGGACCATGTGAGACGCAGAGGAGTTAAGGGAAGAGACAATGTGACACTCACAGCCACCGTATATTCAGCGAAGTCATCTCCAATAGAGCTATGCAGGAGAAGCACAGGGAGAGGGAATCATAAGAAGCACAAGGCTGCTGAAATATTAAAGAGCCACTGTGGCATCCACACGCAATGGAAGCACTAACCTTTCTCCACCTGCCGTGACTGAACCAAACGCCCAGCCCCCCGTTTAAATAATGAATCCACTACTGACCACCTTTTTTACACAGAGAGTGTTAATGGACTAATATCTCCTATTCTAGCATTTCAGAACATTTATCGAGGCCGGGTATGGACTAATATCTCTTATTGTAGCCTGTAGGAGCGTTTATTAAAGGCGTGTATGGACTGATATCTCCTGTTCTAGCGTATAGGAGCGTTTATTGGGGGCGTTTATGGACTGATATCTCCTGTTCTAGCGTATAGGAGCGTTTATTGGGGGCGTTTATGGACTGATATCTCCTGTTCTAGCGTATAGGAGCGTTTATTTAGGGCGTGTATGGACTGATATCTCCTGTTCTAGTGTATAGGAGTGTTTATTGAGGGTGTTTATGGACTGATATCTCCTGTTCTGGCGTATAGGAGCGTTCATTGAGGGCGTTTATGGACTGATATCTCCTGTTCTGGCGTATAGGAGCGTTTATTGAGGGCGTGTATGGACTGATATCTCCTGTTCTGGTGTATAGGAGCGTTTATTGAGGGCGTTTATGGACTGATATCTCCTGTTCTAGTGTATAGGAGTGTTTATTGAGGGCGTGTATGGACTGATATCTCCTGTTCTAGCGTATAGGAGTGTTTATTGAGGGCGTTTATGGACTGATATCTCCTGTTCTAGCGTATAGGAGCGTTTATTGAGGGCGTGTATGGACTGATATCTCCTGTTCTGGTGTATAGGAGCGTTTATTGAGGGCGTTTATGGACTGATATCTCCTGTTCTAGCGTATAGGAGCGTTTATTGAGGGTGTTTATGGACTGATATCTCCTGTTCTAGTGTATAGGAGTGTTTATTGAGGGCGTGTATGGACTGATATCTCCTGTTCTAGCGTATAGGAGTGTTTATTGAGGGTGTGTATGGACTGATATCTCCTGTTCTAGCGTATAGGAGCGTTTATTGAGGGCGTCTATGGACTGATATCTCCTGTTCTAGCGTATAGGAGTGTTTATTGGGGGTGTCTATGGACTGATATCTCCTGTTCTAGTGTATAGGAGTGTTTATTGGGGGTGTCTATGGACTGATATCTCCTGTTCTAGTGTATAGGAGTGCTTATTTAGGGCGTGTATGGACTGATATTTCTTATTCTAGCGAATAAGAGCAGTAATTGACACAGATGACAGCAGCAGTTGAACAGCAGAACAATGACATTGAAACATGCCAGTGGTAGAATATATATTCCAGACAAGAGCACGAATCTACCTCTAGAAGGTCCATTACTGCTAATAAATTAAAATGATTGTTCTTTTCACTACTGGAATCTGGTTTTCTCTGGGCCATTTTTCTGCCCGACTATTTCAATATAGCCAATCACCATAAACCGCAGCACAAAAATGCTCCTTTATTGCATATTGTTGGGAGCCGGGCGAAGGGCAGGTGCGCTTCTTGTGATGAGTAAGCAGAGCCGCTTTAAGTGCTTTCCAGTCTACGTGTCCTCAGACCGAACGTACGAAGGATCTGCTTTTACCTGAGCGGGACATGCACAGTGTGAATCAGAGACGCTGTTGTGTGTCCTCAGTCTTAAGTGTGTATAATGGAATGTACAACACAGCACTCACGGCTCTCCCCGGTAACTAAATACTCCACTTTTTTTTTTTGGTGCTTTCAGAAGCAGAATCATCCATTTAAAACAGAACACGGAAACCCAAAACACATTTCCAATTTAAATAAAATCTGATTAATAGACACACACCTTAAATAAGCGCGTATAGCTTTTATTTCAAGCAGCTTTTAACTGCTGAATACCGCATAGCTCAGAACTCGGTAAAGCTGATAAAAGTCTTGATGGATATCTGCACTTTCTTGATGTTCAGTTGTTTTTATAACAGCAAAGCACAAGCAAAATTCAGAAATCTATGAATAGCATTATGAAAAATCTACTTTCCTTTTTTTTCATGGACTAAAGCTTTCCAAAACCCTCATGTCGCAACCAGGCCGTTCACAAATGTTCATCCCCATATTAAATTGACTTCTCAACTTTTTTATGGACATACAAAGTTAATAAAGTAAAACTCAACGTACTTTATTTTGGTCCTGCTTGTGAACGTATTTGATATATCTTTATATTTGCATTTTGCATATGGTATGTGTTTTTCCTTCACCTTTTCTGCTGAAAGCCGGAATACTGAGTTCGTCCAGGTTTCTTATGGCTCACTATCCCATAACAGCTTCTCCTCTTCTGGAAAGCTTTACATTAAACGCTGAAACATTCTGTTTAGTAAAAACACGACATATTAAAAGCTCACCAGACAAAAACTGAGTCCCTTGTGACTGGAACGTGGGTTGGTGTAGCTCAGTGGATAACACCACTGCCCACCAGGAAGTCACCACCACATGTGGGAGACTGGGGTTCAAATCCCAATAAGAGTCCTTGGGCAAGACTCCTAACACTACACTGGCCCACCTGTAATATGACTACCCTTGTAAGTCGCTCTGGATAAGAGCGTCAGCTAAATACCATAAATTTAAATGTAAACATAATAGCATATAACACCTCCCAGAGCACCACTACCAGCTATTTGGATTGGGCATGTACTGGACAAGTTTCTGGATCGTAGGACACACCAGGAATTGTGCAGTTGGGCCATATTTGGTAAATGCCTTCCCTGGCACAATCCTGAGGATAATTCCCTGTACACTGGGGGGATATATACTTAATTTAGGGATACAAAGTATACTTCCTAGATCTTGCAATTGTCATATACTAACTATGTACTTAGCATGCTAACTATAAGGATTAGTTAAATACATATATACAGTTTAGTTGACCTAACCATACCCAACTGTACTATTCTGAGACACTTCCTAGATACATATAGAGATACTTAAGTATTTATAGTAAGTAGATTTATAGTACTTTATTATTTACTTTAAATAAACAGTATCCCCATTATGTATCTTAATGTACAAAGAGGGTGTATCCTCATGTTGTTCTCCCGGACAGTCAGGTCTCCTAACTGATTACTGACCATAGGTATTTGACCTTTGACCTATAGGTTTACAACCCCGATGATATGTCTGGGATCAGACCCTATCGTGTAAAATGTATACACACTTATACACAAGCATTATATCCGACACTGGTAACCTTTATCCTCCTTCCCAACAGCACTGAAATCCCACACCTCCTTCTGGGAGCAGCTATTCTTCTGATGATGAGTGCACGTCCAGCGGCAGGTGACCAAGTCAGACATCCATATTTTCAGGTGTGTGCTGACAAGCATTCACCTGGCCAGATTGAAGTCAATTGTGACAATAGCGTACAGAGCTTCTGCATTTACGGCATCCGCACACACACACTATCTACACACTATCTACACACTATCTACACACACCTATCCATGGCTGCCAAGGACCAGTTGGTGGATGGTCAGGTGCCTTGTCCAAGGGCACTTCAGTCGTAACTGTTGGCTCAGGGAATCAAACCGGCAACCAGTCACAAAGCTGGTAGCCTAACCACCACCCCACGACTGCCCACTTCCAAAGCCCCCCAGCTCTAATTCTAAGCTCTTTGAATTAAATACTGCTCCCAGCCTTGATCATTCCCGACAGTTCCCAGCAACCTTTGGATTCTGTACATGCTGGAATTTTCCCACCTCTATCCCAGCCTCACCTCGACAGATTTAACTGTGCTATAAATTCTCAATTTTCAACATTTATATACTCTTAGAATAATTACATATTCATTTCCTCAATGTGAAGAAAACACGCTCAACACTCGCGCCATGAGCTCAACAGTTCTGGCGAGAGAGGTGCTGATGTAAGATTTGATTCTAGTGCGCCTGGTTGACACATCCAGCTAAATTCACAGCAGCGTTTTTGTTAGTGTGGTTGTAAGGTGTGACACCTACTCAGATCTGAACGTCTGCCTGTTTCACAGCTGTGGAAGCGGTTGAGGTACAAGTCAAAAAAATTACACCATAAAAACTACACTACTGCGTCTCTATTGGTCCATTGATCACGGAATCTTTACACAGTGTAAAGGACGGCCGCCATGTTGAAAATTAAGATGCCTTGTTAGCCTATGCTGGGCGAATATGCTTTCAGCACCTTCACTGCTTTGAACCCTCTATGTGTTCATGTACGACGACTGAAAACAACAGTAACCACACAGTCTCGGTATTTGCACAACTGATAAGCCATGTGACCAGAGCACACTAAAACATCTAGGCTGTAATCAAAATGGAATAGTACATACTACCTGTGTACTAAATCTTCCTATGTAGTATGTGTCCAAACTGAAGATCTGTAGGTCACTGGAGATACCCGGATGGTGTTCTACTCCAGTCAGATGTTCTAGTGTACAGGTGGAGCTATCTTCATGGTGTACTGCATCCCATCATGCACCGCAGCCTCACCAGCTCTCAGCCTGCTTCAGAGAAAATGGCGGCGGCTAACACTGGGGGGCTAAACGCAGCCCACTCCGAGTATAACTGTGGGTGTAGTGATTGTAGTGGGGTGTGTTCATCAGAATGAGCCTCAGAAAGTTAAATATACAGGTCTGAAGATTAATAAAAGATGAACTCGCTTTAGAGGATCAGTTTTAGAGGGAAATAGCCGAGGGGAGCTAACAGCTAGGCTAACCGTATCTCAGGGGAGCTGAGCAGCGTTAGCAGCAGCTAGCTCTAAACAGTGGGTACAGTAATAACAGCTCTGAGGTAAATGTGAGGAAACTGGTCATGTGACTGTATTAGTATACTGCACTGTAGGTCAGAACTTGTTACTGTACTGTATACCACACACAGGGGGCGTATACAGTGTGCAGTACACAACACTGTAGTATGCAGTGTGCGGTATAGTAGGGTGCCGTATCGAAAACATATATCTCAACATTGTGTTGAGCTATTTAAACTGTATGACAACATGTCAATATATGCATAGCATTGCTAATGCTAATCGCTTCCACACACCTGCAGATTCAGCTACTTCCTTCACACTATGGTCTTTGGCCACGCCCACATGCAGTCACTCCTTTTAGCCAATCATTAACATCTGCTCTGGAGCCATTTTCCACACATGGAACGAGACATTCCCTGCACTGTAGCACCTCTTCCCAATCTATGGATCCCGTCACTCACACCCCACAGGGGTTTATAGCCCCATCATCCTCGTACAGCGCCACCTGCAGGAGCCTAGAGGGCTGGCATTTATTCCTAGCCAGTTGGTGATTTTAATTGAACTAATAACAGGTGGTTTGGAAATATTACCGTATACATTTTAGTATCTACTTAATAAAATGGTAATAAGCAGCCAGTTAATTAGCAGCTTCTACATTAAGACAGCATTAGGTGGATCATAATGACCCCCATACTCTTCTCACAGCAGGTGCCCAGACCGTTATAACATTCTGCCCTACAACGTGAAGGTCAATAACCTATTATATGATGTAATAAGCAAAGCTATTTGCTATTACTATGTAATAACCATTGCTCTTCTCTACCAAACGCTCCCTCCACCCTCGCTCCCCTACCATTGTTTTCTCCCTCACTTCATTTAATAATTGTATCTCCCGAGACAGTCTCTCCCCGCGGCCAGGACGCGCTGTGTGCGCTTCACGGTGGAGGCTTTATGAAAAATGACAGCCTCAAATGGATTCTTTTGGCTTTAACCCTCCAGGCTTTACCGAACGGTTAGAAGCTGCTCTGCCAGATTCGGGTGAATTTAGTCCAACTTCAGTCGTATCACTGCGGCTTTTGACACTCAATCAAAGGCCATTTCTATAAACACCATCGCGCAGCACACACTCACGGAGGATCAAGGTTATGGTGTTATGGTCAATCCATTCCGTAGATCTAGACGTGTAGTCTGTAAGGCTGATGCAGTCTAAAGCAATAGAGCTGTGGATCTGCAGAACCGAATGTTCTGACAGCGTCAGTCAAAAGTCTGGACCCACCGGAACAAGTGGATCTCCAAATGCAACACACATACGGCTGGAATCAAACCTAACTCCAGTCCACGGAATTTGTACCCTGCCTTAGGAAAGATTGCTGTGAGGATTTGATTGAGTATTACTGAGATCAAGTACAGATGTTGGAACATTGCTGTAAGAATTTGATTGAGCATTAGTGAGATCAGGTACTGATGTTGGACATTGCTGTGAGGATTTGATTGAGCATTAATGAGGCCAGGTACTGATGTTAAACATTGCTGTGAGGATTTGATCGAGCATTAGTGAGGCCAGGTACTGATGTCGGAACATTGCTGTGAGGATTTGATTGAGTATTAGTGAGATCAGGTACTGATGTTAGAACACTGCTGTGAGGATTTGATTGAGTATTAGTGAGTCCAGGTAATGATGTTGGAACATTGCTGTGAGGATTTGATTGAGCATTACTAAGGCCAGGTACTGATGTTGAACATTGCTGTGATGATTTGATTGAGCATTAGTGAGGTCAGAAACTGATGTTGAACATTGCTGTGAGGACTTGACTGACCATTAGTGAGGTCAAGTACTGATATCAGAACATTGCTGTGAGGATTTGACTGAGTTTTAGTGAGATCAGGTACTGATATTGAACATTGTTGTGAGGATTTGACTGAGTTTTAGTGAGATCAGGTACTGATGTTGAACATTGCAGTGAGGATTTGATTGAGTATTAGTGAGGTCAGGTACTTATGTTGGAACATTGCTGTGAGGATTTGACTGAGTATTAGTGAGGTCAAGTACTGAGGTTGGAACATTTCCATGAGGATTTGATTGAACATTACAGAGGCCAGGTATTGATATCAGAACATTGCTGTGAGGATTTGGCTGAGCATAAGTGAGGCCAGGTACTGATGTCGAAAATTGTTGTGAAGATTTGATTGAGTATTAGAGAGATCAGGTACTGATGTTGAACATTGCAGTGAGGATTTGATTGAGTATTAGTGAGGTCAGGTACTTTTGTTGGAACATTGCTGTGAGGATTTGACTGAGCATTACTAAGGCCAGGTACTGATGTTGGAACATTGCAGTGAGGATTTGATTGAGTATTAGTGAGGTCAAGTACTGAGGTTGGAACATTTCTATGAGGATTTGATTGAACATTACAGAGGCCAGGTACTGATATCAGAACATTGCTGTGAGGATTTGGCTGAGCATAAGTGAGGCCAGGTACTGATGTCGAAAATTGTTGTGAGGAATTGATTGAGTATTAGAGAGATCAGGTACTGATGTTGATCAATGCAGTGGGGATTTGATTGAGTATTAGTGAGGTCAGGTACTGATGCTGGAACATTGCTGTGAAGATTTGATTGAGCAATAGTAAGGCCAGGTACTGATGTTGGAACATTGCTGTGAGGATGCAGTGTATGCCCAGTCCAAGTGCAATTCCGGATGCTGAGCAGAATTTCCGGAAGGAATATGAAGAGCAGTTTTAATCCGGGACGCTGAAGGAAAGTCACGGTTTTAATTGAGGAAGCGAAAGTTCATTAAAGTTCAGAGCGACGCCCAAAGGTCACCCTCATATTCTCTCCTAATAAACGGCCTCAAAATCGAGACACATCCGAGACAAAAGGGAAGAAAGAGGGAGCTGCGTCTAATTGTTCTCGCAGAGGGAAAAGCACAATGCAATTTAAAGAAACAACACAGCTGGAGGAGCCCGGCCATTTGTCTTTCCCCTCCGCCTGTCGTTCCCCAAATTCTAATTAGGATTAGAGATAATAATCTGAGGGGGAAACTCGGAAAACTGGAGCGCAGGAGTCAGTCAGCCTAGCCGGCAGGCAGCAGGGGTAACAGGCCGGGGTATCTCTCCTACTATCTCCTCTCTCGCCTTCTCTTTCCCTCTACTCATTTCCCCTTTTTCCTCTTGCTCTCTTTCCCCTATCTCCATCTTTGTCATTTCCTCTCTCCATCCTTCTCCATGTGTTTCTCTCAGTTTATTTCTCTGTTGTTTGTTTGTCTTTATTCCTCTTTATCTTCCTCTCGCTGTTTTTCTCATTATCTCTTTTCCTTTCGCTCCCTATCCATCGTTTTCTGTCCACCGTTTCTCTCTCTCTCTCTCTCTGTTTTTTCTCCATCTCTTTGTGCTTCTTCCTTCTCTTATACACCGCCTCTTTCTATCTTTGTATCAGTCCTTTCCTCTCTCTCGCTCTCTCTCCTCTTTATTGACTTATCTTTCTCTCTCTGTCACTCTCCCTTTACCTCTATTTCACTTTATCGCTCTTACTGATATTTCATTGACTTCCTCTTTATCTCTTTCTGTCGATCTGCTTTCTTTCCTTCCTATCACTGATTCTTTCCATCTATTCTTCTCTCTCTCTGCAGAAGTCTGTCTCTCAGTATGGCGTCGGGCCGCCGTGTTCGCTAACCCAACACGCCAGACGTCTCGGTATGGAGCTGTAGAGGTTCCTAATGGTGTCCTGTGATAATCCATCCCATGCAGCTTGAACATCCTCACACAGTTCCTGCAGATGGTGCGGTAGGGGTGAAGGTGGAGTGACACCAGGCCTTCTGGACGTGTGACAACAGACCGTCCATCTTGGTGCTGACCACGGTGCCTCCACACACGGATTCGTTGGGCGTCTCCACCAAGACTAAAGCGGGACTCGTCACTGAAGATGACCCGCTGCCATTCTGAGTCACTCCATGACAGTCTGGTACGACACCACTGCAGTCTTTGGTGACGGTGACGTGGTGTTAAGGACAGTCGTGGTAACGGCCTGTGTGCATGTAGTCCTGAGTGGTGCAGCCGTCTGCCAATGGTGCTGCACTAATAGGATGACTCATGGAGGACACCACTGCTCGCTGGATGTCTGTAATGGTGGGTGTTGGGTCAGTCAGGTACAGAGATAAGACCCGTCCTTGTTTACGTCACATGTGGAGCCGAGCGTAAACGTGAATCATCAGCATGTCTCACACAGTCAAACCTGCCCACCTGTCTCTCTTTCTTCGTCTCTTCATGAAACCCCACCCCCTGTTGTACATCATCAGACCCAGTGAAAAGCTCCAGCTGTAGCACTGCTGACTCCGGACTATTTCCAGAGACAGGAAGTACTCGAGAAGTGACAGATTCGTAAGGGAGAAAAAAAAAAAGACGATGTTCAGTTCTCAAACCTGTCTTCTGGAAACACGGACATAGTCACAAACCCCATCAGTGCGGAGGAACAGGACACCCTGTTCATTCCCGAATTAGATGCGTCATCATTTTTGAATGTGACGCTTTGTCTGATTTATGAGGAGCCGTGTTCTGTAAGCTGAAACACCTGGCGGTGCTCTTGAGAGGAATAATGCACAACAACGTGAAAACATCATTACCATATTGAAAGTGGCGTCGTAAGATTCATCATAATCAAAATAAATGGCACGCCAGCAACGCTGTCACTACAGATAAAGATCCATTAGTAATGGAGAATATGGCTCCGCATACGCCTGACGCTTCTTCCCCTAAACTCCACAGCGGGTCTGTAGGGGCTTTCACTGTCCCCCACCCCCACCAAACCGCTCTCCTCATATACGGTCTGTCTTAAAGGTGCCTCAGAACCGGTACCTACACTGTTACACGGTGTAAAGATAGAACCGACATACCGTGACCCTTAAACTCTGTTGTACCGCCTTCAAATCCAAATCTAGCACAGCTTCAACATTTACATACAACCACAAGACAGCTACGGAACCAAAATGGTGGCCTATGTTGAAAACTCCAGCGTTCCAGGCTGGGAAGGGGAGATCGGCACTTCCCAGTCCCTTCACCCAACTGTCAGCGGTACATGGTTGACGTTCGTCTTTAATCCAGGCTGAAGTTCTTCCTATTCACCAGCTTCCTAATCCAATGTTCCGTTCCACCTTAAATACAGCAGCATGTACAGACGCCAGAATGTCCTGCAGCACCAATTTAAGGTGGAATGGAAAATTGCCAGTAGAAGCTGGAGAACAGGAACTCCAGCTCCCACATCTTTAACAGGATCCCGGAACAATGTAAATCCTGCAGTCTGCACATTCCACTCCGGACAGTTCCCCAAACCTCTCTGGACAATATGGAGCAGCTCCGCTCAGCGTTTGACCCTGAAGAGACTGAAGAGAGGAACAGCTCCACCTTTATTAGCACCACACCCACAGACTGTACTTAGCCAGAGTGCAACTGCTGCACCATTTAAGGTGGAAATGAGCTGGAGAACAGGAACTTCAGCTCCCACATCTCTCATTTAAGGTGGAATGAGAAAATCCAAACAAGAAGTTGTGATGTCAGAATGCAACACCAGCACCATTTAAGGTGGAACGTGGAAATTGAAAAACTGTGTACGTTAACTTCCCACAGGACCTTTTCTCTCCAAGTGAGAAAGCTTAGACTGGCCAGGCTATCTTTTAGCCAACCCCATCAGAAATACATGCCCAGCGTATTTTATAAATGCACATCAGGTGACACTATAAAGCATTAGCATGTCCGTGGCAGATATCAGATGTCCAGTTATATAACAGGATCATGTTAGCATTAATGCTAAAGGTCATGACAGGTGCCATATCGTTTAATATCATTGATGCTAACTACAGGAGGACAGTTAGCAAAGAATTAGCACATGACATCAGCTGCCAGCACATCAAACATTATGACTAAACATAATCCGTCATGGCACCATATAACTTCTGCCATAACATGCTTATGTCATGTTTATGTCATGCTTATGTCATGTTTATGTCATGCTTATGTCATGCTGATGTCAATGCTACATAGCAAGCCTCATGTAAAGTCTTACCACACATTGCATCCATACCAAACACTGAGTTTGCTAACTAAGGCCATTTCCAAGGGTTGAGGTTTTATGCTACATGAGCTACAAGGACAGAAGGCTCATCGCTCTGTCAGGGTGCTGTACCCACGTCTCCATACAGCAGCACGTCCCTGTCGAAGCGGTAACGAACAGCCACCAGCCCCCACGCTCGAGACGCGATACATTAGCGCCGAAACTGCTTCGTCAGCGCTTTCTGCAGTCTGCGGAGAGCCCTCGGGAGAGAATTCCAGGTGCGTTTTCCAGACATGAATCATAAACCTCCGCATTAACACTCATCCTTATTGAGTTCCGGAGCCACGTGAAGTCTCCTCTCCACATTGTGTCTGTGAGGGCGGTCCATTTCTCATTCCTTTCTCTTTCTTCCGCCCGCCAGTGATTGCGTCAGCTTGTTGTAAAGCCATTAAGCCATTTATCCTACAGAATGAATGGACCGACTTTACAAGCACATCTAAACGCTCCCACCTCTTCCGTGTTCTGAGGAGGTTAGCCACCCTGCTGTGGGAGGAAGACCATGAGGAAGACGAAGAGAGAGCGAGAGGGGAAATAAGAAGGCCCTAGAACGTAAACAGAAAGCGCAATCCTGGGGCAATCTGGGCCAATGAGACCATACGGAGTCCGGGACAGGGTCTGAGCGCACTAGTGGCTGGTCCTGTGACAGGGGACGGCAAGGCTGGTTGGACAATGCCACATATATGTCATAAAAGACTGTCTGAAGGTCTCTCTCTCAAGGCCATTAGGTCACCTCAAGGTAATTAGGTCCAAATGACTG
>JAMWET010003472.1:0-92500 GCA_024036415.1 Prochilodus magdalenae | reverse complement strand
CCATTCCATCTACAGTAGTTTAGCCCCTCCCATTCTGCCTACAGCAGTTTAGCCTGGAGATAAGTCTTGCCCATTCAGCCTACAGTGGCCAAGCCCCACCAATCAGCCCACAGAGGTTTAGCCCCACCTCCACCCAAAATAAGAGCACCACAGAAAACAACAAAACGTACACTAAACGCTTTTTAACTGAACACGGCTGAACTTGTGTTAATGCCTCCCTTTTCATAGTGTTAATGGACTTTCACCTTGCATTTCAGACTCTGGTGGAGAAGCTGCACCACTGTTGACCACCACCCAGCTTTTTCCTTCTCCCTGCTGTTTTATCCCTTCAGAAAAAGAGAAAGACACGGCGGTCGTTTGAACACCACAATGCTCCAGTATTTCAGCGCTGGAGCACGTTGCAGCTGCCAAGCATGCGCCTCACCCTCAGGGCCCAGGCAACTTTTTAATCTAATTAAAAGAGACTGAGAAAGACAAGTTGAAAGATAAGGGAGCCACAGAGGGAGGCGGAGTGGGACGATGGGGTGGGTGAGGTCAGGCGTGCCCTCTGAGTGTGTGTGACGCTAACGAGAGTGTGTCCTGCAGAGCGAGTGTGTGCAGTCGGAGCCGGATGCCGCCACTGTCCGAGTGACAGCTTTAAGAGCATGGGCTGGACTCCATGACATTGGCTGACTTGCGTTGACTGACAAGGCAATTAATCGAGGAGGGAGGGTGGTGTTAGACACGCGGCTCGGAAGCGCATGACTCTCCACCTTCAAACAGGACGTTAGCGCTGCTTTTCTCAGTCTGAAAAACGACAGCCAGCGGTTCATGAATCTCTTTCCAACCTGGGGCGCAAACGTGCCGTTAACCCTTAGCAATCTGGAGTAATTACCGCCATTTGGCTTTACGCTCGATTTGCATAATTAAATGATGTGTCACTTCGCGATTTAAGTTATATGATTAATTACATTTGAAAATCCAGTCATTATAAAATATCTCCTACAGAAAGTTTGAAGTCCGCACTCAATCCTCTCAGCTATTCCGCCATTTAACCGAATATTTTTTCAGACAGGAATATGACTGCACGGTGTGACGTGACGTTTATCGGATATTTAAATCAAACAAACCAAAAAATTGCATTGCTGTACAACAAAAATCATGTGCTTACAGGGGACTAGCCCCACCCATTCACGCTACAGATAATAAGCCCTGCCCATTTGGCCTACAGGGAATAAACCCAGGCCCATTTGGCCTACAGGGGTTTAGCCTGGGTCCATTTAACCGACTGGGGGGACTAACCCTGGTCTATTCAACATACAGGGGTGTAATCTGGGCCCATTTAACCTAAAGATAATAAGCCCTGACCATTCAGCCTACAGATAATTGGCCCCGCCCAATCAACCTACATGGGTTTAGGCGGGGCCTATTCAGCCTACAGGGGACTAACCCCAGCCTATTCAGCCTACAGGGGATTTACCCCGGCCTATTCAGCCTACTAGTGACTAACCCCGGCCTGTTAGCATACAGGGGACTAACACTGGCCTATTTAGCCTACAGGAGACTAACCCTGGGCTGTTCAGCCTACAGGAGACTAACCCCAGCCTATTCAGCTGACAGGGGACTAACCCTGGGCTATTCAGCCTACAGGGGACTAACCCTGGGCTATTCAGCCTACAGGGGACTAACCCCAGCCTATTCAGCCTACAGGGGACGAACCCTGGGCTATTCAGCCTACAGGGGACTAACTCCAGCCTATTCAGCCTACAGGGGACTAACCCTGGGCTATTCAGCCTACAGGGGACTAACTTCGGGCTATTCAGCCTACAGGGGACTAACCCTGGGCTATTCAGCCTACAGGGGACTAACCTTGGGCTATTCAGCCTACAGGGGACTAACCTTGGGCTATTCAGCCTACAGGGGACTAACCCCAGCCTATTCAGCCTACAGGGGACTAACCCCAGCCTATTCAGCCTACAGGGGACTAACCCTGGGCTATTCAGCCTACAGGGGACTAACCCTGGGCTATTCAGCCTACAGGGGACTAACCTTGGGCTATTCAGCCTACAGGGGACTAACCCTGGGCTATTCAGCCTACAGGGGACTAACCCTGGGCTATTCAGCCTACAGGGGACTAACCTTGGGCTATTCAGTTTACAGGGGACTAACTCCAGCCTATTCAGCCTACAGGGGTCTAACCCTGGGCTATTCAGCCTACAGGGGACTAACCCTGGGCTATTCAGCCTACAGGGGACTAACCCCAGCCTATTCAGTCTACAGGGGACTAACCCCAGCCTATTCAGCCTACAAGGCCTGGCCCCACCCTTTCAGCCTATAACAGGTAAGCCCTAACCATTTAATCTACATGGGACTAGCCCTGGCCCGTTTAGCCTACAGCTCTGCCTATGTAGCCTACAACAGTTTAGACACACCAACCCAGCCTACAGCAGGCAAGCCCCACCCATTCAGCGCTTAGGGGTTTAGCCCCACCCATTCAGCCTACAACTTGACACGTCCCAGCCCCCCTACCCTAGAACAAGATCTGTGCTGCTTCCCACCACTGGGGACACTTGTGGAGAGACGTTTGAAGCTGAACTCCCAATGTTTCCATTATACACGTAGGTAAGCAGCTGCTATGCTAATGCTAACATCGAGGCGGAGGGACTGTGCATGTCCTTGGTACTTATGATAGGAGGGGTGGACACCACAGTGTTCTGGTGTTAAGCTGTCCCCTATTTGTTTGGAGTAGGAATTCGACAGGTGTATATACCATGGCCGACCCTGGACGGTCAAACCGATCGCTGCCATGGCGAAGCTGTTAACTCACACACCAGCTCTCCAGAGAGCCATAGATTTCTGTGCTGCTTATTTCCAGCTTTTTGTCCAGCTGCTCCAGATGTCCAGCAGGCAGGAGGCTGGGTGACCTTCTTTTGGAGCCCACCACACACTCCTTCATCTGTCACCCATTGACAGATTTTTTTTTCCTCAATACTGTACAAGTCTAAAGACCGGAAACGAGACAGCGCAAACAGGAGGCCACTGAAAAACCTGCACCTCAACGGGCTGTTTAATGTTCTACCTCCTCAAGGCTGGAATAGTGGCCTCAGCTGGGGAGCGGCCTTTACAGGCTGGATCAGAACACTACTCTAACCAGCCACTATAATACACAGAGAGGTAAACAGACAGAGAGGCAGACAGACAGACGGACACACACAGACAGACAGGTGGATAGACACACGGGAACATCTCCGACAGATAGTCAGGAAGGTAAATGGAGAGGCAGATAGGCAGGCAGACAGACAGACAGACGGACACACTAAGACAGACAGGTGAATAGACAGATGGACAGATTGATAGACACACGGGAAGAGATTACGACAGATACTCAGATAGACAGGAAGTGGATAGACAGGCAGCCAGGCAGACAGACAGACAGACATATAGAGAGATAGATAGATAGATAGATAGATAGATAGATAGATAGATAGATAGATAGATAGATAGGTAGACAGACAGACAGACAGACAGACAGACAGACAGACAGAAAGACAGACAGAGAGACAGACAGAGAGACAGACAGACAGACAGACAGAGAGATAGACAGAGAGATAGACATATAGAGAGATAGATAGACAGACAGGCAGAGAGGCAGACAGACAGAGATATAGATAGATAGATAGATAGATAGACAGACAGACAGACAGACAGACAGACAGACAGACAAACCGACAGACAGACAGACAGAGAGATAGATAGAAAGACAGACAGACAGACAGAGAGCTAGACAGACAGACAGACAGACAGACAGACAGACAGAGAGATAGATAGATAGATAGGTAGACAGAAAGACAGACAGACAGACAGAAAGACAGACAGAGAGACAGACAGACAGACAGACAAAGAGATAGACATATAGAGAGATAGATAGACAGACAGGCAGGCAGAGAGGCAGACAGACAGAGATATAGATAGATAGATAGATAGATAGACAGACAGATAGGCAGACAGAGAGACAGAGAGAAAGACAGACAGACAGACAGATAGATAGACAGACAGAAAGAGAGATAGACAGACAGAGAGACAGACAGACAGACAGAAAGAGAGATAGACAGACAGACAGACAGAATTCCACTGTAGTGTGTGACCACACCGTACTCCCATAGTGGAATGATTAATACCCGACACATATGGAGCAAGGTGTTGTCTTATGCCAGAGCTCCCAGCGCTGTTTGACCTCCACATTAGCATACAGACTAACCTACATTCCCATCTCAGACAGTCTGGAGACGTTCTTCAGGGTGTTTTAGGAAAATCTCACGTGTAGCATTAACAGCTGTGACAGAGGCAAAGGAAGCCCCTCCTTTACGATGCCCTGATTGATCATAACAATGTGACTGAGTCTTGTCCATCTATAACCAGGAATCACCAGATCATTACATCACTAGACTATTTATTGAGGGCGTGTATGGACTGATATCTCCTGTTCTAGGGTATAGGAGTGTTTATTGAGGGCGTTTATGGACTGATATCTCCTGTTCTAGCGTATAGGAGTGTTTATTGAGGGTGTGTATGGACTGATATCTCCTGTTCTAGCGTATAGGAGCGTTTATTGAGGGGGTTTATGGACCTGATATCTCACTGTTTTAATAGGGTATAGTGGAGCGTTTTATTTTGGGTGTTTTATGGACTGGATATCTCCTTTTCTAAGCATATAGGATCGTTTATTGAGGGCGTGGTTGGACTGATATCTCCTGGGTTCTAGCGTAATAGGAAGTGTTTTATTGAGGGCGTTGTAACGGACTGTATATCTCCTGTTCTAGCGTATAGAGCATTTATTGAGGGGCGTGTAAGGACTGAGATCCTCCTGTTCTATTTCCTACTAAGCGTTATAGGAGCATTTAGTGAAGGGCGTCTAAGTAGCTGGACAGAGGTGTCCTGGCCTGCCCTCTGCTTGTGTAAAGCAGATCTGAACATAATTTATCTATTACCTGCTTCATGACTCCCATGCAAGTAAAGCAACTGCCACTGCATCCCACAGGCAAACGCTGCAATAAACTCCAGTGCCAAAAAACTCCCCTCGGGCAGCCTCCCAAGGATTTGCTTGGGATTAAGGCCCAGTACAAGAATTTCAAGGATTTTAAGCTGTTTTAGGCTCTCTGGTGTCTTGTAGGAATACAAATGAGTAAGGTTTTCCGCAGTCAATAATGTAATTAGACCCGTATGAACCATGGCAAATTTGAATTGCTTATAGTACATTGACTACAATGTCTACAACAACAGCACGAAAGCAACGACAAGAGTGAAACACAGCAAAAGCGACGGAAACTGCAGAAGTAATCATCCACCAAACTAGAATAGTTGTTTGTTGATACATTGCAGGAAGTGTAGGGGGCGATATGACTCACACGGTCATTCTGAAAGACTGTAATACACTGCAGGAAGTGTAGGGGGCGATATGACACCCACAGTCATTCTGACAGACTGTAATACTCTGAAGGAAGTGTAGAGGGCGATATGACCCACACAGTCTATCTGACAGACTGTAATACATTACAGGAAATGTAGGGGGTGATATGACCCACACGGTCATTCTGACAGAGTGTAATACACTACAGGAAGTGTAGGGGGTAATACGACCCACACGGTCATTCTGACAGACTGTAATTCACTACAGGAAGCGTAGGGGGCGATATGACCCACACGGTCATTCTGACAGACTGTAATACACTACAGGAAGTGTAGGGGGCGATATGACCCTCACGGTCATTGTGACATACTGTAATACACTACAGAAAGTGTAGGGGGCGATATGACCCTCACGGTTATTGTGACATATTGTAATACACTACAGGAAGTGTAGGGGGTAATACGACCCACACGGTCATTCTGACATACTGTAATACACTGCAGGAAGTGTAGGGGGTGATATGACCCACATGGTCATTCTGACAGACTGTAATACACTACGGGAAGTGTAGGGGGCGATATGACCCCCACGGTCATTGTGACATACTGTAATACACTGCAGGAAGTGTAGGGGGTGATATGACCCACACGGTCATTGTGACATACTGTAATACACTGAAGGAAGTGTAGGGGGTGATATGACCCACACGGTCATTCTGACAGACTGTAATATACTGCAGGAAGTGTAGGGGGCGATATGACCCACACGGTCATTCTGACAGACGGTAATACACTACAGGAAGTGTAAGGGACGATATGACCCACACGGTCATTCTGACAGACAGTAATACACTACAGAAAGTGTAGGGGGCGATATGACCCTCACGGTCATTGTGACATACTGTAATACACTACGGGAAGTGTAGGGGGCGATATGACCCACACGGTCAATCTGACAGACTGTAATACACTACAGGAAGTGTAGGGGGCGATATGACCCACACAGTCAATCTGACAGACTGTAATACATTACAGGAAGTGTAGGGGGCGATATGACCCACACGGTCAATCTGACAGACTGTAATACACTACAGGAAGTGTAGGGGGCGATATGACCCACACAGTCAATCTGACAGACTGTAATACACTACAGGAAGTGTAGGGGGCAATACGACCCACACTGTCATTCTGACAGACTGTAATACACTACAGGAAGTGTAGGGGGCAATATGACCCACACGGTCATTCAGACAGACAGTAATGCACTACAGCAAGTGTAGGGGGCGATATGACTTCTACTGTGTAACTGCACAATGAAGCCAGTAATTGTTGCTTGTTTGGTTAGTTTGAGCCCTACTCGGGGAACCAGCACTCCAGAGAGTTTCCTGATGTCCTCATTCCTTTTGGCTGTCGCAGCTCATGTCAAACCCATCCGCGCGCACCCGGACAGGCAGGGACGCTCAAGCGTATTTGTTTCTCCCGTTTGCGTGCGTTCATGGGCAAATGAAAATAGCATCCAGTCACAAATAGCAGAGAGGCTCGTGACAGCAGCAGCGGCGGCGTGGCTTCACGCTGTTCCGCTCCGAGTGGAGGAATTGGAAGACACATTTCTGTCTCCTGCCAACACCAACCACTCGCCTTCTGCTCGCCTTGATGGTGGACTCAGCAGTATCAGGGCTGGAAGGAATCAGTGCTGTGACTTTTAGATTAGTGTTTGTGTGTGAATGTAAACCTGGAGGTCCACATGTAACTCGCACTGGGGTCCACATCAGGCTCTAAAGGCATACTCAGTGACTGTTAGTGAGACAAACCTCGTATTTCCATCTCAGTCTTTTTTTTGGGATTAATATTAAAAGCTGCTTATGAGTGGTGCAGCTGGCTACGAATGGTTCAGTGACGATACAGTCTGCAGCTGGTCATCCAAAACATCACGACTGACCATTTATCGCTCTTTAACTGTGTTTAAAGGCGCTTAGTTACTCTCTTCTATCGGCTAGACATAGTACCAGCTAATTGTGAGAGTCTGTTGATGAAGCATACACAGAACAGGCAGTCAATAATCTCCTCCAAGGGCTTTCAGCTGCTATATGATATTGCATAAGCAGCAGGAAGGTATAGGTAGGGACAATTCTATGCTCCCAAATTATCAGTAGGGACAATTCTATCCTCACAAAATATTTTTAGGCACAATTCTATTCTCCCATATTATGAATAGAGACAAAAATGTCAGTAGGAACAATTCTATCCTTCAAAAATATTTTTATGCACAATTTTATCCTCCCATATAATCAGTAGGGACAATTCTACACTTCAGATTTATCAGTAGGGACAATTCAGTCCTCCCATATAATCAGTATGGACATTTCTATCAATTCTATCCTTCAAAAATATCAGTAGGGACAATTCTATCCTCTCATATTATCAGTACGGACAATTCTATCCTCTCATATTATCAGTACGGACAATTCTATCCTCTCATATTATCAGTACGGACAATTCTATCCTCCCATATTATCAGTAGGGACAATTCTATCCTCCCATATTATCAGTACGGACAATTCCATCCTCCCATATTATCAGTACGGACAATTCTATTCTCCCATATCATCAGTAGGGACAATTCTATTCTCCCATATCATCAGTAGGGACAATTCTATCCTCCCATATCATCAGTAGGGACAATTCTATCCTCCCATATTATCAGTACAGACAATTCTATCCTCCCATATTATCAGTAGGGACAATTCTATTCTCCCATATCATCAGTAGGGACAATTCTATCCTCCCATATTATCAGTAGGGACAATTCTATTCTCCCATATTATCAGAAGGGACAATTCTATTCTCCCATATTATCAGTAGGGACAATTCTATCCTGCAAGATATTGCTAGGGACAATTCTATGCTCTGCAAATATGGGTAGGGACAATTCTATGCTCCCAAAATATCAGTGGGGACAATTCTGTCCTCCTAAAATATCTGTAGGGACAATTCTATCCTCCCAAATTATTAGTGGGGACAACTCTATCCTGCAACATATTGCTAGGGCCAATTCTATGCTTCACAAATATCGAAAGGCACAGTTCTATCCTCCCAAATTATTGGTGAAGACAAAAAAAGTCACCTCCCAAAATATCAGTAAAGACGATTCTATACTTCCAAATTAGTGGTAGGGGCAATTCTATCATCCAAAAAAATCAGTAGGGACAATTCCATCCTCCGAGATATTGCTAGAGACAATACTATCCTACCAATTATTGGTAGGCGCAATTCTATCCTCCAAAAATATGGGTCGGGACAATTCCGCCCTCCCAAATGATTGGTATGGACCATTCTTTCCTTCCAACTTATCGATGCAAATCCACACCCATGTGATCACTAACAGGAAGTTAAAAGGCCTTGGCAGATGAAAAGACATTTTGGATTTCTAAGAGCTGCATGTATGTTTGACCCTGAAGCACAGAAACCACGACAGCCCAATACCGTCATGAAGTTCATGTCCATGATCAACATAGCTCACTTCTGTCCACAACTCTGGGGTCATTACAGCTACACCGTATACGTCCAGTCCAATAACAGTACGTGCTCGTCCTCAGTTCCAAACCTCCCAGGAAAACAATCCCGAGGGTTTCAAATAAATCTCTGCAAAAATCAGCTGAAGGCTCCTCAGCTCGACACCGTCTGATCAGTTTCAGACAGAAGATCGTTCAGCTGCGTCGCTGATGCAGGCCATGCCTGCACTTCCCTCCTGCTTGAAATTTGTCAGTTGCTTGTCCTGATACACTTCCTGCATTAAACCGGGATGTGTGAGAGTGTTGGTTGTGTGTGTGTGTGTGTGTGTTGGTCCTGTCACTATTTAAATAGATGGCACTCATAAAAGAGAAGCCATAACAAATTTGACTGCGTGTCTGTCATGCAGAGAAATTGCTGACTCCCTAGATTCCTGAGCTAGAAGAGCAGGAAGCACCACCCTTACACTGAATCCAGATGATGCAGAGCAGAATTCCGGGGACATAAAGCAGAATTCCGCAGAGTGCTCTTTATGATTTTTTAAAAAAGAGGCCGTATCTTACCATTCCAATAGCTCCATGAAAAATAAGCAGCGCTGCTCGCAGTGAACGCGAGGATCCCCGCCCACCCCGGGCCGAGCCGGTTCTGTTGGCACACTTATTGCAATATTTCCCATCAATAAGACGTGACGGTACCTGTGCCAGGTGCGTTCCTGCGCCTATGTTGTGTCACTCAAACGGAGCGCGGTAATAATTTCACAGCGTGTTTTCATTTGATCAGCAGACGAGCAGGTGTTCTGCTGTGTTCGCATCCCCAAAAGCATCGTAGCACAATAACTGTCGTTACGTGGTCGAGCAAGCATGGCTTTGAACTCGCACGCTCTCTCTCTCTCTCTCTGATATAATGATGATGTTCATACAGCTAAGCTTCTGGGGGAGATGTAACGCCGGCCTGTTTCGCTGTAGGTGAGGAGCATCACAAGAACGCTTAAGGCACAAGCACTAAACATAATCACTTTATCCATAACTGCAAAATTTGGGAAGCGTTTATGCCGACCCTGCGGACTTTCTGAGCCGTTAAAGCATCGATCAGACAAGATTGGCCAACATGGACGCCAGGGCTGTTTGGCTGGTGATTAGGAACCCAGTGCAGAGAGCGAGCCTCAGGCCTAACCTAAAATCTGATACTGTCAGCTCAGTGCCAGGGCAAACCTCAGCCAATCGGTGTGCGGTAAAGAGGAAATCCAGCATACTGAGGTCTGTAGAGCCAGTGTTCATGTCTTCCTAGTCTCCCCTCTGACCATACAGGACACTCTGTAGGTGTACAGGTCCAGACTGTAGTTCATCTGTTTCTCTGTATACTGTATTACCCTGTTCTTCAATGGTCAGGACCCCCACAGGACCCCCACAGAGCAGGTACGATGTGGGTGGTGGATGATTCTCATTGTCACTAGTGGACTGAGAATCGTCCACCAACTAAAACTATCCAGCCAACAGAGTCCTGTGGGCAGCGTCCTGTGGGGCAGCGTCCTGTGTCCACTGATGAATGACTAGAGGATGACCAACACTGCACTGTGCAGCAGCAGATGAGCTATCGTCTCTGACTGTCCATCTACAAGGTGGAGCAGCAAGATAGGAGTGTCTAATAGAGTGGACAGTGAGTGGACACAGTGTCTAAACACTCCAGCAGCACTGCTGTGTCTGATCCACTCACACCAGTACCACACACACTAACACACCACCACCACGTCAGTGTCACTGCAGTGCTGAGAATGATCCACCACCCACATACTACCTGCTCTGTGGTGGTCCTGTGGGGGTCCTGACCATTGAAGAACAGGGTAATACAGTACACAGAGAAACAGATGGACTACAGTCTGGACCTGTACACCTACAGAGTGTCCTGTATGGTCAGTGGAGCTTTGTCCAACATTAGTATAAATTGGGTAGATTATATTCAGCTTAATGGAATATGCATTTCTTGGCTGAAACCTATAGAAGCCATGTAGCCCTCCAGAAAACAAGAGGACGGGTTAGTTTTGTGAGCTGTGAGTGCGGTGAAGAAGCACAAACACGAACGTTTAATCTATAAATACTTCATTAGAGAACTACGCTGCCCTCAGGGCAGGCTCGGGCCTAAATAGCACAATTAGCTCACCCCTGACGTCACCCCTCAAACTCATTCAAGATGTCACCAAATCGCGTTTAACGCTGCACGGCCAGTGGCTTTGCGTGCAGACGGCTGAATCCGTCAGACTTAGGTCCTGATGCTACTGTAAATTCCACAACGCCCCGACTCCCCTCCCTCCCAGTGGCATGACTTGATGAGCTTGTGTTCATTAGGCGGCGTGAGAGAGATAATCAGCACGCGCTCCTGCCTTTTAATACGCAACCGGAATCTCTGCACGCCACTTCCCCGCGCATTCGATTAATGGCGCCGGCCGATTTGAACACTGACCTTATCCGAACTGACAAATGGGCAATTTCCTCACACCCCCCTGCACCCAGCACGCCCCTGCCCTTATTTTCAGCCTATTTTCCAAATGCCACATTTGTTTCTGTTTACTCAGAGGACCGAAGGCCGTCAGCTGTGACGCATTGTTCAGATGGGCTTGGGTTCAGAGCGAGGGGCGCCCGGATAGATGCATACTCACATGCACTGCGGGACCTTAGTGTTCACGGGTCGGAAACGTTCCAGCAAGTTCATCACACATGATTGCCAGCACCAGCGGACATAAATGTTAGGCGCTTCCCTGTTGACGTAAGGACTTCTCCAAAATGGCAACTGTCTCAGATAACACGGGGAATAGCTCTTAACCTCCTGCTAAACCTTCAAAGACGTCCAAATCTTAAAGTCTGTTATTGGGGAAGCACATGGAAAGTCAGTTGGGAATTGATAAGCCAATCAGAGCCCTTGGGCAAGGCTCCTAACCCTACTTACATCTTACAGTCAGTCCAGTAATTGTAAACCTGCATAGCGCTCATGTAAGGCAGGTGGTTGAGACTCTGCTTAGCCAGTGCTGGGAGAAAGAGAACGTGTGGGATTAACTAGTCACTGATCACATGACTGACTCAAACAGCATGGACACCTCAGAGAATACAAGAGGTGAAGAGCCTGGTTTGTATCTCTGTTGTTCTGAAGGCTAACAATGTGATCCAGAGCTCATTGGAAATGGCACATCACACTCTCCTGACTACTGAAGCCACTTGTTGCTAAGGCTTCCCTCCGTTTACGTATCAGTCAGACACATTCGGCCAACATGGACGGTAACACTACTTGGATGGTGACTAGGAATCCATTGCAGAAGGAGCTGCAGGCCCAACATTAATAATAATAATAATAATAATAATTATAATTAAGGTCTGAGATTTCCTTGTGACAGTGACTGCTATACATAATACATAAAGGGTTAATGGGAGAGTTTATAAAGGGCTTTTAATAATTCTATCAATCAATCAATCAATCAACTTGGAAGTACATTGAGTGTGACCCTCATCAATGCCACCAAACAAAAATGAATTCAAATGGAATTGAATCTGGTTGAAATAAATTCTAAAAGACTACATCAACAATTTGACAATAAAATCAAACAAGGAATAAAAAAATAATAAAAAGAAGAATAAATAACAAAAATAAACAAATAAATAAATGAATAAAGAAATTAAAATGTATTATAAATAACAATAAACAATAATAAACAATATCAAATGATAATAATCAAATGGAATAAAATAAATAAAGAAAATAATACAATTAATAAGAATTGATAAAAGTGAGAAATGATAAACTGAGTTGCAGGATGTCTGAAGGTGACTAGAATCTAAACGTCAGTTCAGTGACGCCAGCGAGCCAAGGTTTAGAGACTTAATGATGCTGCTGAGCTTTTAGAATCTGCTTCCCTCACTTTCCTGCTTTCTTCCTCTTCACTATTGCTCGTCTTAGTCATTCTCGATTATGGGCTCAGTAACTACATCACTGAAACTAAGGCCGAAAGCTCCGGAGCCAGGTATCCCAGCGCTGCAGACCAGACGGAAGTCCTCGTGTGCGTCTCTCGTGTCCGAACGGCTCGTTTTATCTTGTTAACAGCTCCTCGGCAAAGTACGTGCTGATTTACCCGGCTTATCTGCGTCTTTCATGCCCTCCTCCGCTTACCACTATCAGATGCTCTCGGTGACACGTCCCGCTGACCCGGCTGTAGCCATTTCTCTGGACTAATAACAGCCGGGGGAAGAACTTGGATCTCGCTGGAGGGACGCTGTGGGTACCTTTTGGCATGGACTTTTTCGGCTGCTAATGCTCAGCTAGCTTAGATGACCTGTGCTCTGCCTCTGCACAACAGAAATCTCAACACAAGCCCTCACATTCCCACGTCCACTGCATCATCCTGACCGGCTCAACGGAAAAGTACTGCTACCTGGATTTCCCTCCGCTCTTTATCGGTCTCTCCGAGTTCCGCTAGCAGCTCTCCGGATCCTAAGAGCTGTCTGTCAACGACTGTGGAGCGTGATTTTAATATTTATAGCTTTCTGATGAGAGCCTCTGCTTACCTGCGCCTCTTCGATGCATCATTCATTTATAGGAAATTGGCTGATGCACCATTGAAAGAAATCAGTTATCGCTTTATGGCACATCATTGTTTTTACCCTAACAGTCTTTCTGTGTAGCCGACACTGCGTTCATGAGTGCGTTTAATCCCTAACAGTGCCCAAATGTTTATTATACACTCCTGTAATTGAAGAATAACTCACGTTTTCAGGTTATACATTGAATTCCATGTAATTACTTAATAATAAGCACGTATTAAACACAGGATTGGCCCATGTAGGTCTTAATAAAAGCATTATGAGCCATGTTTGTGTATATATAAAAAGGAGACCCATTTTGTCGGGGAAGGGCTTACATAACTGTGTGAATGATCTTATAACTGTGTTATTACATTTATATAACATATTAAAACTAGAACAATAGGTTCTAGCGTACTCTGCATCCACAATCCTTCAGAAAACATACAGTACAAGGCAAAGGTTTAGACACAGCTCTTCATAAGAGGTTCTCCTTATGTTTGTCTTAAAGCTTTACTGTAGAATAAAAGTGAAGACACCAAACTGTAAACTACCTTCAGGGAATTATACCATCCACCTAAAACCCTCTCATGGAATTATACCATCCACCTTAAAACCCTCTCATGGAATTATACCATCCACCTTAAAACCCTCTCAAGAAATTATATTGTCCACCTTAAAACTCTCTCATGGAATTATCCAGTCCACCTTAAAACCCTCTCATGGATTTAAACAGTCCACCTTAAAACCCTCTCATGGAATTATATAGTCCACCTTAAAACCCTCTCATAGAATTATACAGTCCACCTTAAAACTCTCTCATGGAATTAAACAGTCCACCTTAAAACCCTCTCATGGAATTAAACAGTCCACCTTAAAACTCTCTCATGGAATTATCCAATCCACCTTAAAACCCTCTCATGGATTTAAACAGTCCACCTTAAAACCCTCTCATGGAATTATATAGTCCGCCTTAAAACCCTCTCATGGAATTATACAGTCCACCTTAAAACCCTCTCATGGAATTATACCATCCACCTTAAAACCCCCTCATAAAATTTCATACAGTCCACCTTAAAACAGTCTCATGGAATTATCCAGTCCACCTTAAACCCCTCCAGAGTGGAGCTGTACAGGAGGATGGAGCAGCTTCCTTACCCTGCAGTGGAGCTGATAGAACAAGGTTTATTACTAAGCAGGTTTGGAGCGATTCTATTGGTCGGTCCATCATGAATATTCACTAACCTGAAAGGAGAACTAGAGCTTTTACACTGTGCAGAAAAAGAGATCAAAGTTTTTACACCACTAAATATATATTAGAGGTGGAGATATGGAGGAGTACCATACTGTGTACATCAGGAGTAGATGTGGTGTAGCAGGATATGGACTGGTTCAGACTCTCAGCAGGTGGAGCTGCTCAGTGTACCACTGTGGAGTCTGTAAGACCACCATCTACATCCAGTCAGAGGGGTGTACCTAAACTTTAGACTGGTAGAGTAAGGGCCTCCAACCCGTTCTCGAGTCCATGCCGTCCAGTAGCCTGTAGGGTCAGAGTGGACTTGGCTGCAGATTACAATCTGAAGTGTAAAGATTCTCTCCTGCAGAGACTCAAGCTGCCGGCACAGTGGGGTACATCAGGGCATATCCGCACTGCCCCCACGCACCGTAAGACGTCAGAGCCATGACTACACTGTCCCTACAGCCCACAGAGTTCATTCAGACCAAGGCTATGCAGATGGAGTATTTACATAAACTACTGCACATAATGAACTAGAGGAGATATAAAACCAACATTGACGTACACCTCATATACATCAATATGCGTTATGTATATCCTTTGTAGAATTTAAATAAACTCATCAGAGCTGCACCCAGAAGGTAGTGTGGGACTGCAGGTCTGCTGGGAGGGAAGGTGAAGGTTACCAGGACAAATTTAGACTGATATGATCAATATTTATTGAGCTACACATACAGAAGTCTGGCTCTCAGTGTGACGTAACCCAACACGCCAGACGTCTCGGTATGGAGCTGTAGAGGTTCCTAATGGTGTCCTGTGATAATCCATCCCATGCAGCTTGAACATCCTCACACAGTTCCTGCAGATGGTGCGGTAGGGGTGGAGGTGGAGGGACACCAGGCCTTCTGGACGTGTGACCACAAACCGTTCATCTTGGTGCTGACCACGGTGCCTCCACACACGGATTCGTTGGGCGTCTCCACCAAGACTAAAGCGGGACTCGTCACTGAAGATGACCCGCTGCCATTCTGAGTCACTCCATGACAGTCTGGTACGACACCACTGCAGTCTTTGGTGACGGTGACGTGGTGTTAAGGACAGTCGTGGTAACGGTCTGTGTGCATGTAGTCCTGCGTGGTGCAGCCGTCTGCCGATGGTGCTGCACTAACAGGAGGACTCATCACTAAAATCATTTTCAAGTCTCTCGGTGTCAAACCTACCCACCAGGTTTCATTCCTGTTGGCTGACTCCTTCTGGGTGCAGCTATTTACTTGATGATGAATGTATGAAGTATTCGATGGGAACTAGAATGAACAAGGAGGTGGCCAGTGTGTGCAGTGCATTGACTCATTGGCCAACAAAAGGATTTGGGTGGGGTTAACAAAAAAGTACTTCCTGAACTCGAGGGCAACATGACCCCACAACTGGAAACTGCCCAGGGTAGAGCTTTTAGTCAAGGATTTCTCAGAAGCTGTTTGGTCATTTCTATCAATCACAAGGTGTTCTATATCTACCAAATAGCAATATGGAATAATGGAAGTGCCTCAGCAGAACAAAGAGACAACTGGTCAAAATGACTTCTTCAGAAAGTAATGGGTAAAGTCCAACAACTCCCGAAAAGTTTGACCAAATGCGTATGTGACGTTCCGGCCATTACATTACCGCGGTGATGAGTAGGAGAACGATTTTACTTTCGATTTCCGTTGAGAGATATGAAGCATACAAAGGCTAAATACAGACAGCTCCCTGTAATCCCGCCTCGGGAATTGGGATACAAGATATCTTACAAGGCCGTTTAGAAGTGGAAGCAGCTGCTGGCCCTAATTTCATCCAGCGATGGAGGGAGGATTCTAAGTAGCGTCTTGGCAACTTTATTAGACAAATTTGTTCCAGACAGGATCTGGAGCGTGACTGGATCTGAATGGAGACGTTAAACATAAAAAAAAAAATAGAGTACACTTTCGGGGAAAACAGTTTCTTGCCAGTGAGCCATGAATATCAAGCGCTTGAGCTCACGTTATGTGGAGTCTGGAGGAATGTCTGCTGTACCTACACCGGTGGAACCTGACAGGGAATGCCGGGATAACTTTATCAAAGGTGCAGCTCTGGGTTCCTGAGTTGAGGAAAGGCTGAATGAATGCCTCTGTGGAATAGAGCATTGTTAGCAACTAGCTAGCCAGTTAATGTGCTAATCTCTCGTAACTAGAGAAGTAGAGCTGCTTGTTTTGGTATGACCACCAGAACAGACCGCTTAACCGTACAGACTGACCACCAGAACAGACTGCTTCACCATACAGACTGACCACCAGAACAGACTGCTTCACCGTACAGACTGACCACCAGAACAGACTGCTTCATTGTACAGACTGACCACCAGAACAGACTGCTTCACCGTACAGACTGACCACCAGAACAGACTGCTTCACCATACAGACTGACCACCAGAACAGACTGCTTCACCGTACAGACTGACCACCAGAACAGACTGCTTAATTGTACAGACTGACCACCAGAACAGACCGCTTAACCGTACAGACTGACCACCAGAACAGACTGCTTCACCGTACAGATTGGCCACCAGAACAGACTGCTTCACCATACAGACCGACGATCAGAACAGACTGCTTAACTGTACAGACTGACCAAAAGAACAGACTGCTTAACTGTACAGACTGACCACAAGAACAGACTGCTTCACTTTACAGACTGACCACCAGAACAGACGGCTTCACTGTACAGACTGACCACCCGAACAGACTGCTTCATTGTACAGACTGACCACCAGAACAGACTGCTTCATTGTACAGACTGACCACCAGAACAGACTGCTTAACCATACAGACTGACCACCAGAACAGACTGCTTCACCGTACAGACTGACCACCAGAACAGACTGCTTCACCATACAGACTGACCACCAGAACAGACTGCTACACCGTACAGACTGACCGTAGTATGGTGCAACTGCTTTTTTCTCTATGCATATGACAATAAACGCTAGAATCTTGAGAAAATAGAAAGTTGAAGGAGTCAACTGAACTTGACATTGTGAGCACTTAGCAACGCAGGTTTAATGTACAGGTGGCTTATTAATATGGGGTTTGGCCACTTGTCCCGATGATTGGCTTCAGTTACCTTATTGAAGTTAAAGGAAGTGCTGATCGATTGTTCCTTCTCATTGGCTCCTGGCAACATCTATTCATGTTGTCTTCCCTCCAGCCTACCTTCCATTGTCTGTGTCTTATGTCTGTTCCAAGGTAAACAGCTGCGCCACATTACTGTGGCTGTAAAAGCATATTCCCCTCACAGTTGTGAACTTTGGGGGTTTCTGGATTGTAGAAACCCACCAACACCCAATTCGGTTCGTTTCAGCCCTGACTCATTGCAGCTGGCCTAACTGCGGTTGAAGGTTTGTTAAAATGACGAACAATCCACCTGGTTTGATAGACGCAATGGGAAGTGAGCCAAGCAGGAAGGCAACATGAAGAGGGGGAGTGAAACAATATGCATATAGATACAGGAGCCAAGGGGAGTAACCAACATACATCCTTTAACTGAAATATATAGTTTATATACGTATCAAAAACTCACAACTGATCAGTCATCTTTATTTCAAAACCTGCATCGCTAAGTTGAAACACCATACGCCATGCAGTCAAATCAACCTGCAGTAAGGAATTCACAGCCAAACTAGACATGAAGTCATGAGCTGAAGTAAACAGTGCCCAGTAGTGGATTTTACAGTGACATAATTACACAACAGTGTAACTAGTGGTGATGTGTTCACTGTTAAAGATGGTTCACAGTAGCACTGTAACATATAACACATCACCATTGTTACACTGTGGTTTAATGCATTGTTTAGGTGTAACTACAGAGTTATAACACATTTATTACAGCTATTATACATTGTATTGGGGCCATTTTTCCAAAACAATAAAAAATTTTGAGTACAGAATCTACTCATCAGTTCACATAATTCACATCAGTTACATAACTGCACAGGTTTAGGGCCACTGGTTTCACTAGCCATCACAAACAAAGTCTTACATGGTATACCTAGCAGTGCTTTGCCCACAGACCGCTCACATGAAACAGTAATATAAAGATAGGATATCTAAAATAGAATATTACAGCCAGCGATGGACTGGCAGCCTGTCCAGGGTGTTTCCTGCCAACTACCCAATGCATGCTGGGATAGGCTTTAGCACTGACCCCGATGGATAAGCATTTTAGAAGATGAATGAATCAATAGAATAGAATATACAGTATGAAGATGAGAACAAGATGTTAAACATAAAATAATATATATTTAAAAAAGGAATGTCATTTAAATATATACACTAAATATACACAATATAGAAATATCTCAAATTTAAATGTACAGTAGTGTGCAGTGGGGAGAGGAGGACAAAGTGCAAAATTAAATGTGCAACATGATGCACAATCAATATCTTGAAAGATACATCTATAAAATAATTCTATAATTTTCACACACTGGACCTGTGTCTAAGGCACCCTGCCTTGCACACTGTAGTGCTTCCACTGACCCCAACACACCTGAATCAACCCAGCAGCTCATTAAGAAGCTCTTGTGGAGTTGCAGGGGTGGAGTTAAAGCAGGGAACCCACTAGAACGTCCAGGGTAGGATGCCTCCAGGACCAGGGTTGGGAAACACTGTCCTAGACCACTTCCACTGTGTCTTCATGAGGACGCCCAAGTTGTAATTCCAGTGTTATCATCACAGCAGGAGTTAGTCTACACCATATAGTCCTTTTCCCAAGACCTTTAGACCAGGACCAGAAATCGGACCAGACCTATCTCAGTTCCTAGGTTCCTAGCGAGACGGCAGACTGCTTGCGGCTGAACTTCTGGGCTTTCATTAGCGGGTTTGGATCAGCGCAGGGTTACAGAACATGCTAATGTGTGTGTGTAAATAATGTAATGCCCATCCCGCTTTCTGTTTGTGAATGTGCGCACGCATGTACGAGACAGATGGAGTATTAATCTGAAGTGTTCTTCTCCATCTGCTTACAAAATTCCGTCCTATGTGCATGCATTTATCATATCTGCACGAGTGCATGCATAGCTCATCCAGGCTGCTCCTTTCACAGAGCACTTACAGATATCCGCACAAAACCATGTGTGCCTCTGTGAAGATGTTAAACCCTCTGAGGGGGATTACGGGTTTACGTGTGACTTGCTGGTAAGGCCTGTGAGGGTGGGTTGACCAATAAGATGGGCAGGACTAAAAGTAGAGTGCACGGAAAAGTGATTTATTTACACGATGTGGAAAAACAAAAAACGGAAAATAAAGTATTTACAATACAGGCTACGTGACGGCGGTCGTAAAATGGGGAGTAGCTACAAGGCTGTGTATCCACTCCCTTTGTAACGTCCTCTATCCCCTTACTACTAGCAGCTAGTGTCCTACAGACCAATGGCGTCATGAGGGGACGAAGCCCTCTCTCGTGGGGGGCTTAAATCGAAAGCCCCGCCTCCAGCGATCCCATTCCCCACCATGGGGTTACAACAGTGTGGCTTCATACACAATTAAATTACAACGCTAAATACAAACAACCTAGGTTAAACCAATTACCAGAATATACATCGACTGGGTGCATTAGCATATCACATCTGCATGATCTCTTTTATCCTACAGGATATTAGATGCAGAATAGACCCCCCCTTTCTCCCTATTGGTGGATCCTCCCGATAAGGATAAGGTACGGAGGTCTCCCAGCCGTCCCCCTTTTACCAATTCTCCTTTCACAGGCAGACACAGGTAAGTACACCCACACACACATATATTTCATAGTACCAGGGATGGTATTCACTGATGATGGGGTAGACCTTGCCTTACCACATCACAGCCTCACCGTAAAACCCAGAGGACTTAATAATACCGTGCGACGTGCGGCAGCACATGCTGCCGCACATGCTGCCGCACAGTTTCTAGCATGGTATTAAAGCGTGAAGTGTAAAAAGTGTTTATTTACACGTTAAAATTCGCCTTTTCTTTCTGCAGTGGTCGATAGCGCCCATCTTTTCAGACCGGCTCAGGAGTTATTTATATGCGTGTGTGAACGTGAAGCGCTCCTGCCTGCTCGTGAAGTGCCTCCCAGAACCGCCGCTGAATATTAAGTATTGATGTTCCTAACGCTTTGATATTCTCTGACAAAACTACCCAGTTTGTTCCTCTCAATGACACGGCATCATTCACACAGCTGCCGAGGTTGGACCTTATCACTACATTACTTTATATACTGTATGTGCTTGGAATTGGAAGCGGGGCTGTGGGACATGACGAGTTGAACGACGAACGAGGCATGAGAGTGCCTTACTTGCATCAAAGTCAAACTAAATAGACAAGTACAGCCCCTCAGGAACATGCAGAGGACTGAATAGGACTCTATGGGAGGAGTAAGAGATGAATAAATGTCACAGAGGAGTGGGGGTCAGTATGTCTATGGAGTAGAGTTTGGGGATCTGCCCTGAGTGAGTACATGCAATTTGGTGGCTGTAGGTTCAAGGAAACAATAGGGTTTGAATGGGGGTGAAAATGAATGGCACTCTATGGGTGGAATGAGGGATGTCTGACGATCAAGCTAACGCACCAGGAATGCACTTTTCTACCTCATTCGTTTTTATAGGAAAAATTCCGGAATTTATCCAAGTGTTCCTGAATACAGTATGAAAAAGCTGCATACAAGCACACCATTCCCAAATGGACCGAACATTCTGGAGTTGGTATAATGTTGATATCTCCAAAACTCTGGAACTAGTTAGCTAGTTAGCATTTAGCATAGAAAGCACATAGTGTCTACTGCAAACATCAGCAGCATCTTGTCGTACTTCTTTATCATCTATTCATAAATAACAGGGGCGGTACTCTGTCTAGCTCATCACTAGAGAGTGCGGTCATGATAGTCCTTAGTAACACTACCAAACACTTAAACACTACGGGGTCTCATTGAGTCTGTGTATGCCTGGCTTTAAGTCACCTTGCACCTGTAGATGGCGCTGCACAAGGATAATGGCACTATAAGTACCCGTGGGGTGTGAGTGATGGGATCCATAGATTGGGAAGAGGTGCTACAGTGCACGGAATGTCTCATTCCATGTGTGGAAAATAGCTCCAAAGCAGATGTTAATTATTGGTTAAAAGGAGGGACTGCATGTGGGCGTGGCCAAAGACCATAATGTGAAGGAAGTAGCTGAATCTGCAGGTGTATGGAAGCGTACGGTCATACGGGTCTACCAGCAGTGGATAAAATCCCAGTCTACAGGGAATTCTCCTCGGAATTGTGCCAGGGAAGGCATCCACCAAATCTGGACCACCTGACCCATTCCTCGATGTAAGAGTGTCGGAACATTGATGAGGTCTACATCCAGAAACTCACTCAGTACATGCCCAATCCAGTCCCAGCTGTTATTGGCTCTGGTGAAGGTGTTACACGCTGTTAGGTAGGTTTCAGTCACAGGGGACTCATTGTTTTTCCAGTGAGCTTAGTTCGGCTATTTGATTGCTAGAGGTTGAACAGCTAGAGTGCTGACTAATTCATCTTTACTGAAGCCAAGCCTGGAAAGTGTTAAGGGTTTCTAAAGGCTTCCTGGTTTGGATTTATGGTTCTAGTGGGGAAAAAAAGGACGATAATTCACCTTAACACGGTCCAACATTTCCTTAACCTCACAGAATCCCATGTAATACACTTATTATATAAGAACTACGAGGACTACAGTGCAAACCAGTTGGGGTATTACTGGGACCCAGTAGTGTGTGGTAACAATTTGGACTTGAACCAGTTCAAAAGGGAACCAAAGGTTCTTTATTTTGATCCGTCTGTCAGATCCAAACTTTCTCCGATGCCTCCAATGGCTTCACCAGCTGTTTAATGGAGCAGGCATAACTACTCTATGACATGCAACTCATTTGTTCAACTGTGTTACTGTGTTTGTGTAAACTGTGCTACGCTCAGACTAAAAGTGACCTAGATGCCCGTGTCTCTCTCCCCTTCTTACTCTTCCTCATTTACACACATGCGTACCCACCCTCTTCCAAACATGCACACACATACACGCCATCCCATCAATAAATAATAAACAAGAAATAAATTAAACATTAATCCCGGGCTTGCCGGAGCCGTTCACAGTTGGCCAACAGGAGCCCTCGCTCTCCGGCTCCTTCCTCTCTGCACTGCAGCTTAATTAGCTTCCTCGTCTTTCCAGTAAACAAACAAAGGAGAAAAGAAAAAAGCCAGGGAGGAAAAAAAACAAGAGAGGAGGACCGTGGCTGGAGGATGAGAGGCGCTAACTGGGTTACACTTCCCCTCCTGGGGAACGTGCAGCAGGACGGGACAGCGAACAAAAAGAAGTGGGAGCATAATAAATTGAACGCTGAATAACCTATCCAACCCCCGCGCTACGTTCGGGGACCAGAACGGCTCAGGTATCAGATGTGGTCCGATTTTTCTGGGGCATTCTAATCGCGAGCCGTTCTGCACAATCTGCTGCAAAGTCCTCACGGACACGTCAGTCCACTCCGGTGACCAGCTAGCCGTAAACCCTGAGCATCTATTCCCAGGCCTACAGAAGAAACCTCCTTCATTAAGACGGGTTCTATGAAGCCCAAACTAAAGGCAACTCAACGTTTCCGATGAATTTGGTGGTTCTAACCCGAATAATGTTCAGGGTACTAGAGCTACAACACTCACCAAGTACTGTATTAGGTACTCCTCCTTGTTTCTACACCCATGATAGTATCTGTGCTCCACGTACGACGATATCTGGTGCGCAGCGGCTCAACTAAGATACCATCCCGTGCTCTCATAAGTAACAGTATTTGTCGCCTGACCCTGGTGCTTATCACAATGTATTGTGTGCACCTGGTGCATGCCTGAAAGTGACCGTGCTGTCACAGTACCAGAGAGTGACCGGTGCACGCCAGAGAGTGACCGGTGGTCACCACCTGAGAGTCCGTGCACGCCTGAGAGTGACAAGGTATTTGGCGTGCTACACGTGCCTAGGTTCAGTGACCTGGAGAGTGACTACTGCACGCCTGAGAGTGACCGGTGCACGCCAGAGAGTGACCGGTGCACGCCAGAGAGTGACCGGTGCACGCCTGAGAGTGACCGGTGCACGCCTGAGAGTGACCGGTGCACGCCTGAGAGTGACCGGTGCACGCCTGAGAGTGACTCGTGCACGCCAGAGAGTGACCAGTGCACGCCTGAGAGTGACAGTAGACACTGGTGGTGACTGGGTCATGCCTGAGTGTGACCTGGTGCATGCGTTGACTGTGTGGCACACCCGAGAGTGACTGGTGCACACCTGAGAGTGACTGGTGCACACCTGAGAGTGACCGGTGCACACCTGAGAGTGACCGGTGCACGCCCGAGAGTGACTAGTGCATGCCTGAGAGTGACTGGTGCACCCCGAGAGTGACTGGTGCACACCCGAGAGTGACCGGTGCATGCCCGAGAGTGACTAGTGCACGCCTGAGAGTGACCGGTGCACGCCTGAGAGTGACTAATGCATGCCTGAGAGTGACCGGTGCATGCCCGAGAGTGACCGGTGCATGCCCGAGAGTGACTGGTGCATGCCTGAGAGTGACTGATGCATGCCTGAGAGTGACTGGTGCATGCCTGAGAGTGGCTGGTGCACGCCCGAGAGTGACCGGTGCATGCCTGAGAGTGACCGGTGCATGCCTGAGAGTGACTGGTGCATGCCTGAGAGTGGCTGGTGCATGCCTGAGAGTGGCTGGTGCATGCCTGAGAGTGGCCGGTGCACGCCTGAGAATACCTGGTGCATGCCTGAGAGTGAATAGGTGCACCCCTGAGAGTGAATGGGGGCACGCCTGAGAGTGACTGGTGCACGCCTGAGAGTGACTGGTGCATGCCTGAGAGTGACTGGTGCCCACCTGAGAGAGGCTGGTGCCTGCCTGAGAGCGACTGGTGCACGCCTGAGAATACCTGGTGCACGCCTGGGAGTGATTGGGTGCACGCCTGGAAGTGACGGATGCACGCCTGGGAATGACCGGTGCACGCCTGAGAGTGACTGGGTGCACGCCTGGGAGTGACGGGTGCACGCCTGAGAGTGGCTGGTGCACGGCCTGAGAGCGACCAGTGCACACATAATATCTGGTGCTCAGTACACAGTATCTGAGGCGCACCTGATAGTATCGGGTGCTCACAACATCTGACATGCACTTGGTAGTACTGGGTATGCACATAAAGACTGAAGGCCATCAGCACAGTACAGCACCGCATGCCACTATACCATCACGTCCCCAAAGCATTTTATCATTACCACAAGAAGTGACCTCCACGTGGAGACCACAGAAAGCCACAGTCTCGGTCCTGTTCCCTACAGTAGCGCTCCGTATAGGGCTCCTGATTGTTTATATTGGGAATATTGATTAATTGAACCCATTTTGAACCCATTGTGCAGGTATTTGGGAACACTAATTCAGCCCAGCTCATTTACAAAGACTGCACCGCCTAAAATGGGGACACAACAGGCCTGTGTTTGTCCATATCACGACTACACCAACAAAGCAATGGGCTCCTTTCATTAAAGGGTGGGGCTGGCGGGAATGCAAATGCCATGCTAGTCCTATTTCAGCCAGTCAATAGCCTCTTCCTCGGATAGCATTTTGGAATGCTATAGCTCTCTAGTCTTTACTAAGCCACACAGAGCCAGTACAGCAAAATTCAATATGAACTATTTCAAGCTGAGAACAGAATCATACCAAAACCCGTTCTCCCTTTAATCAGATCTGTGCCTTTCATGCCAATTACCCAGAGACAACCAGACAAGCCCAGCAGAACAAAAGCAAAGCGCAGTCACATGCCAGCGCGCCTGATACTCTTTTTAATTACATCCGCGTACAATCACAGCTGACATTTCGGCTCTCGCTGGCGAAAGTGTGGGGAGGGTGGGCTTTGTTGGGAGTGTGAATGCTACACATCTGGCCTAATTAAATTGTGATAGGAGCCACAGATCACTGATGTCAATCGAAGGAATGGTCTGACTAGTCTAGCAACCGCTGCTGCTGGAATATCTGATCGTTTATGAACTCGGGCAAACAATGCTAATATGGATATTAAGCTCACCGATAAAACATGAGTCACAGTCTAACAGGTCCGGTTCAATTTTCCATGGACTGGACCAGATTCTGGACGTGGGCTTAGATTAGATTTGGTGGACACCTTCCCTGACAAAGTTCCAAGGAGAATTCCCTGTAGACTGGGATTTTATCCACTGCTGGTAGACCCGTATGACCGTACGCTTCCATACACCTGCAGATTCAGCTACTTCCTTCACACTATGGTCTTTGGCCACGCCCACATGCAGTCCCTCCTTTTAGCCAATCATTAACATCTGCTCTGGAGCGTTATCCACATATGGAACGAGACACTCCCTGCACTGTAGCACCTCTTCCCAATCTATGGATCCCATCACTCACACCCCGCAGGCATTCGTAGCCCCATCATCTTCATACAGCGCCATCTGCAGGAGGATGTAGCTACCACCACATTAAACTACCACACAAGGTGACTCGATCTTTGTCCTGTGAGCTCATTATTATGGTGGCAGTCAATGAGACTAGGCTACATCACGTTACTCCACCTTACCATGATCAACATACAGGATAGTAGCCTCTACGTTATCGATGCAAAGTGAGGCAAAGCCTAGATAGGAATGTTTATATCCGTTCCTTGATATCTAAGGGACTTCTATATCTCAGTTTAATTAAAACCCACCACCTTTCTGGAGGGTGGTAATTGGTGAGCTGCTGTGATCTGTCATCACTAAAAGCGAGACAATTCCTCCTATTTGCACATAATTACCATACTGACGCTGACCGAGGGCGCAGATGAGCAGCGCCAAGCTACGCTAATATTTCCACATGGGCTCCCTTTGCTTCAGGATTGGTTTAATATCCTCATTGGTTTTATGGGTCAGGGTGATTAAGGGTCTACCCTTGCTTAATTGAAGGGCTGTAAACGAGTATAGGCCCATTCCGAACCTTCTTGTGCATGGCTACCTTCCGCCCCCCCCGTCCCCTGGCCCACCAACACCACCATGTTCCATAAAGACATTCTGGAATATGTTGAATTTTCCGTCTTATTTCCTGCAGCAAACAAGGCTGCACAAACATAAATAACTCACCCAGAGATGCACTTGTCCAAACGTCAGAGTGTAGATGATGAAATGAGTGAACCTGTTTTTCTACCCACCAACTCTCTCCTCCATCATGACTGGACTCACTGAGAATTCTGAACTTTCCTAGCTGCCTGGAGGAAGCAAAACTTCAGTCCAGACCTCTTCACTACGGAGTCCTTCCATCATGTTGTGGGAGAGTGCATAGCCAACGGCGTTTAAGGAGGCTGCACTCACAAACGAAGGGATTTGTAGAACCGTGTTAGTGAGATTCAGTTTACATTACAGCATATATGCTATCAGCACTGAGATTTTACAAAACTCTAATAACACTCATCATCAAGAGATCAGCTGCACACAGAAGGAAGAGTGGGATATTTATTGAGCTACACATACAGAAGTCTGTCTCTCAGTATGGCGTCGGGCCGCCGTGTTTGCTAACCCAACACGCCAGACGTCTCGGTATGGAGCTGTAGAGGTTCCTAATGGTGTCCTGTGATAATCCATCCCATGCAACTTGAACATCCTCACACAGTTCCTGCAGATGGTGCGGTAGGGGTGGAGGTGGAGGGACACCAGGCCTTCTGGATGTGTGACACCAAACGGTTCATCTTGGTGCTGACCACGGTGCCTCCACCCACGGATTTGTTGGGCGTCTCCACCAAGACTAAAGCGGGACTCGTCACTGAAGATGACCCGCTGCCATTCTGAGTCACTCCATGACAGTCTGGTACGACACCACTGCAGTCTTTGGTGACGGTGACGTGGTGTTAAGGGCAGTCATGGTAACGGTCTTTGTGCATGTAGTCCTGCATGGTGCAGCCGTCTGCCAATGGTGCTGCTCTAACAGGATGACTGACGGAGGACACCACCGCTCGTTGGAGGTCTGTAATGGTGGCTGTTGGGTCAGTCAGGTACAGAGATAAGGCCTGTCCTTGCTTACGTCACATGTGTGGAACTCGAATCATTTGCAGGTCTCATGATGTCAAACCTACCCACTAAGTTACGGATTCCTTCTGGGTGCAGTTGGTTTTTATTTTTAAAGATCAGTGAATATGGGTTATAACGTCACCTGCCCATACACAAATGAGCGGTAGCTCCTAAGCTAGCAGGAGCTGAAATGTACCCTGTCTGCAGTCCCAGTGCTGTTCTATTGTCTCACAGTCCATTTGTGTCTTCTTTTTTGATCTGTCATGCGGTTTTCTTTTCTATTATATCTGAATTCATATTGTGCATGTGCTTATGTGCAAAACAATGAACCCCGAAAAAACAAGAACACAAAATCCCAGACTGCTAGTGCAATGCCAGCGCAAGAGCTAGAAAGCAGACTGTCTGAACCAGAACTGGTGCACTCGCTGTCTCATGGTGCTTTTCTGTTTTTTTGTTTATCAGATGTACAAATGAACCGTCGCTGGGGATATCTGACTGAAGCCCTGTGATTTCTGTAACATGACAACACAGAATTACAGCGGTTATACAAATTCCTCCAAATCCTCAGACTGACTGCACGGGAAATACACTGATGCATTGCGTTCCCTTTATTCAGAGGAGCCCGCTGCTTCCACAAGCATAAAACACAACCGCTGCCATGAAATCTCAAACACATGCAGTTTTACTATACTTTACACTCATCGCCAAAACACATAACTGCACCCAGAAGGAGGTGTGGGAGTGCGGGTGTGTTGGGAAGGAAGATAAAGGTGACCAGGATCAATAACTGATGATAAATAGACTGATATGATCAATATTTATTGAGCTACACATACAGAAGTCTGTCTCTCAGTATGGCGTCGGGCCGCCGTGTTCGCTAACCCAACACGCCAGACGTCTCGGTAGACTGGAGCTGCTACGTAGAGGTTTCCTAATGGGAGTCCGTGATAATCCCTATCCCATGCAGCTTAAACATCCTCACACAGTTCCTGCAGATGGTGCGGTAGGGGGTGGAGGTGGAGCGGGGAGACAAACAAAAAAAACCAGGTCTTCTGGACGTGTGACAGCAAACCGTTTATCTTGGTGCTGACCACGGTGCCTCCACACACGGATTCGTTGGGCGTCTCCACCAAGACTAAAGCGGGACTCGTCACTGAAGATGACCCGCTGCCATTCTGAGTCACTCCATGACAGTCTGGTACGACACCACTGCAGTCTTTGGTGACGGTGACGTGGTGTTAAGGACAGTCGTGGTAACGGTCTGTGTGCATGTAGTCCTGCGTGGTGCAGCCGTCTGTCAATGAAGGGCTGTATGTCACATGCACAGTTGAGTGTGGAACCTGAATCCTGATTCCTGTCGGTTGATTCTTGCTGGCTTTAACTGTCAATGAACAGTTGAATAGTTCATGATGAACTGACCAATAGAAATAGTGTAAATTAACAAGTCACCATGAAAGTCTTTTTTCTCCGATGGATGAAGCTTTGCTGAGTACGGACGTACTTCGGAGACATTATGAGTCACTTTGCAAAAGAAAACTGAAGTAAAACTGAAAAAGTCTTGGGTCAAAAAGGCACTGGGAAATTTATACAACTGTGCTGAAACTTCCTAGAACACCCAGCACCTAACGGCAAAGGATCTGACGTCAGTACAGCTCTGTTCTTTTCATTTTAAACCCCTTTCATTTAAAACAAAATGGCAGTGCCGCAAAGCGAGAGAAGTGATCAGCAGTAAAGCACTTCAGTGCAACCCTTTAATCCAACTATAGTACCAGTGAAAAGTTCAGACCCGGCTCGTCATAGCAGGTTCTCTTGTGTATCTTAAATCTTTACTTTAGAATAAAAGTAAAGACATCAAACTATAAACTAGCCCTCAAGGAATTATACAGTCCACCTTAAAACCCTCTCATGGAATTATACAGTCCCCCTTAAAACCTCCATGAATTATACCCTATAACCTTCTGCATGGAATTGTACAGTCCACCTTATAAACCTCTCAGATGCGAATTATTCCAGTCCAGCTTTAACCCCCTCAAGATGGAATTGTATAGGAGGATCCAGCAGCTTCCTTAAACCCTCTCAGTAGCTGATAGAACCTAAGTCCACCTATACTCCAGAGGTGGAGCTGTACAGGAGGAATGCGGAGCACCTTCCCTTACCTCTGGCAGTGGAGCTGAATTATGAGTAACAAGGAGCTTTATTACTGCTGGGCAGGTTTGGAAAGTTACGATTCTATTGGCACGTTTACTACCACCATGAATAGTCACTATATTGTGCCGAAAGAGAGAACTTGTAGATGAGCTTTTACACTGTGCAGAAAAAGAGGCATCAAAAGTTTTTTTCATCCGACTAAATATATATAGAGAGGTGCCGATATATGGAAGTGAGAACTGAGCATACTGTGTACATCAGGAGTAGATGTGGTGTAGCAGGATATGGACTGGTTTAGACTCTCAGCAGGTGGAGCTGTTTAGTGTACCACTGTAGAGTCTTTAAGACCACCGACTACATCCATTTAGAGGTGGTGTGTCTGAACTTTTGGCTGGTCGTGTACATGACATTGACATAATACTCAGGAAACTACAAATACCAGGAATGAGCTTTTCTAGTATTGGCAGAAATTTGATTGACATGTTAACGTGCATGTAAATAAACAGCATATAGGGAAACTCTGGATCTACATGAGTCAGACAGTGACTGGATTCTTGCTTTGGAACCAGCCAATAAACTCACAGGAGGTGATGTGACAAACAAGATAAACCTGAAACGTCATGGGACGTGATAAATATGAACATGTCAATCAAAAATAAGCATTTAAATCTTTTAATTAATCAAACGCAATTTCAACATTGCTAGAAAAGGATTTGTTGCAATATAGTGATCAACAAAATCCAATGAAAGAAATCAGAGTAAGCTTCTACACGCACTGTGTGCTGCTCATATGATCAGATAAGTCCAGAAATTTGATTATGATCAGATGTGTGTTGTGCTGCTGAACTTGAGAATCGCTGAGAATCATCTACCAACCAAAACCATCCAGCCCAACAGTGCCCTGTGTCCACCGATGAAGGACTAGAGGTCCATGACCGTCAACACTGCACTCCGTGGCCCTAGCAGCAGATGAGACTATCGTCCTCTGGACTGTCTCCATCTTACAAGGTGGACCAGCAATGGTAGGCAGTGTCCTAACTAGAGAGTGGACAGTGCAGTGGACACAGTGTCTAAACACTCCAGCAGCACTGCTGTGTCCCTGATCCACTAACACCAGCACCACACACACTAAACACCACCACCACGTCAGTCATGTGCACTGCAGTGTGCTGAGAATGATCCACCACCCACATACTACCTGCTCTGTGGTGGTCCTGTGGGGGTCCTGCCCATTGAAGAACAGGGTAATACAGTACACAGAGAAACAGATGGACTACAGTCTGGAACTACAGAGTGTCCTGTATGGTCAGTGGAGCTGATCACGTCTTCTATACGACAACAATAAAACAATTTTATAATAATTTGTATATTATATATTTACACACATCGATTCAACGCATCACTTTTCCCTCACGTCCAGCTTTGGATTTAACGGGATCCAGAGTGACAGCACCATTTATGCTCGCCGTAATCCGGGAACCTGCCCCACACGCACTGTCACCTCAAAACACCACCTTAAAACCTCTGAACAAGCTGATAGATCCTCCCTGTGCTTCTCCGGCGTGTCAGCACAAAGCCCGGTGCTTATCCCAGGAATCGGCTCTCAACTGCGCAGAGACTAAGGGGGATACTGATGCCTCCGTGGCCTTCCTGCATTAAGCGGCTCGGTACCAGCTGCTCAGAATGCTAAAGACGCTGGCGGTCCTGAGGGAGAGGATGTATGGGGGTTTAGGAGGAGCTGCAGAGAAACCCGCCCGGGACGATGCAGTTTTATGAACAGTTCGTTCTGACTGCACTATCCATCTCGTGTTGCTGGAGCTGTTGTGTTATGGTGCTGTACGGTCATCCCGCATGTTAGTTTCCATGAGAGCGACATCTTTCCGACCCGGGAAGGGTGTGCTTGTATACCAGCGGTTTGATCGGATGAACAGGAATTTATTTCCCCATTAGGAACGAATGGGAAGGAGAAGTTAATTCCCATTTCCTGTGCTTCTGCTCGACCCACATACATCTCAGGGCGGACCCCAAACCTAAATTCAATATTGATCCGACCTGCATTTGTCTGTATGCCCCTCCCGCACCCCACCACCACCCCATCCCTCTTTTCTCCCATAGGCTCCCATTCATTTTCAGTCCTACCCAAACCCACTTGGTGCATTTAACCTCCAGCTGCCAAGATGTGTGTGAGGCTCACAGGCTGATTTGTAGTTCTGGGTGTTGTGGCCCATGCTGGTGTCGTGTGCAGACTTTTCTGTTTTACTGTTTATTGTGAATTATTAGTTATTATTAGTTATTATTATTATTATTATTATTATACAGGTGTTCTACAGGTGACCCTGAAGGTGTTCCACAGCTAAACCCATTAGCTGGATTGTATTGTCTGTACACTTCCGGCTAATTCAATAGTTTGTTTGGTAATAAAGGTTCCACTCGTAGTCCTTAGAGTGATGCCAATCATTTGGGTTCCCTAAAGAACCATGCTTGAGTGATTTCTAAGTGTAGAGAACCTTTAAAAGATTTAAAGAACCCAGACACAATGTACAGGTTTGGGGTTCTGTTGTTCTACACTCCTAAAAGTGAAAGAAAGGGCTCATGGAAGAACCACTTTGGGTTTCTTAAGAAACCTTTCAGTGGACGGTTCTTCAGGGAGCATCTTATGTGTAAGGTTCTACAGCGTGTTCTTTGGCCCTCAAATTGGTAAAATAAAAAAAAACCTTTCTATATTATGTGAAACTTCTTTGAGGTTTTTCACACCCAAATCTATTGTTTAGAGCATGGTTCTTTAGTTGGTTCTTCAATGGCAGCACTCAAATAACCCTTTGGGGCACTAGCAGGTTGTCCCTAGAACCTTCCCACTGTATGGAGGTTCTTTAAGCCTTAGAAAGGTTCTCATGCATCTCATTTACAGCGGTCCTCATTTCCCCAAAGCGGTTCTTCCAGGACATTGCGCAAAGAACCCATATTGGCACCTTTCAAAGTTAGGAGTGCCGCATGACAGTGCGTTCAGTGAGGCGGTGTTCAGTGCCGTAGCCAGCAGGCGTATCCTTGTTTTACACCCAGAGCCGAGGATCCCAAAAGAACGTCCTTTGTAGTGTTTTGTCAGAAACCGCCGCAAATGGCAATTAAATATGCTAAACTGAAACAACGGAAGGCTGCTGGAATCGTAACGAGGCCCGGATATGCACCGGCTGAGCCCTTCGGCTACGGCGCTCCTTGGATTCCGAATCAATATTTTTGCTCTCAGTGTATAGCGGCTAATTTCACGTCTCTCAAGCTCAGTTCGCTATTGAAGATCAAAGGAGGGCACGTTCTACACATCGCACCATCTCAGCGCTACGCACAGATTCAGCGGTTGGGGCTCGTTCGGTTTGGAGGCCCACACACAGTTCATGACAAGGGCAACCTCCACACTCGGAGTTTGCCAACACTCGTTGTTGAACTCCCTTCAAGGAGAGTCGGGCCTGGAAGGCCTTATTTATTTATTTATTGATTTATGTATTTTGATGTAAAGTGTGAAGACATCTCCTTATGATTTATGGGCACCTGCGTTTAATCTGCTGAATGCTGCACGACCTGCTAGCCTCCTCTTAAAAACCAGGAGTCTTTTATTCCTAAAGCTCTTATTCCGAAGCCAAATTCCCACTGAGCGCTGTCCTGAGCCAAAGCCAAGCGGTTTGTATGCATAGTGATGGATGCTGTAGCTTTTGCCAACATTCCTGCTTATTATTTACATATATCATATAGCCAGAAATAAACATTACAATTGTGCTGATATCACAGCATTCTTTAGGTCCTCATTATGTTTTTTCTTTTAAAGTGTATAACTATAATAGAATACCTATCCTAATATATATATATAAAGGAACACAGCTGCACCCACAGAAGGAGTGTGTGGGATTGTGGTGTGCAATGTTGGGAAGCTACGCGTAACATAAAGGGTGGACCGATGAGGATCAATAACTTGATGATAAACATTTAGGCCCCTGATTGATCAAACTATTTATTGAGCTGACACATACAGAAGCGTCCTGTCGTCTCAGTATGGAGCGTCGGCTCGCCGCCGTGTTTGTTTTTCCTAACCTACCCAACACGCCAGCACATTCTCGGTATTGGACAGACTGCCTAGAGGTTCCCTAATGGTGTCCTGTGATAATCCATCCCACATGCAGCTTGAACATCCTCACACAGTTCCTGCACAGATGGTTGCGGTAGGGGTGGAGCGTCGGGAGGAGACACCAGCATCTTCCTGGACGTGTGACAATCAAAACCGTTCATCTCGGTGCTGAACCACGGTGCCTCCACACAACACTGATTTTCGTTGGGCGTCTCCCTAACAAGACTAAAGCGGGACTCGTCCACTGAAGATGACCCGCCGCCGCGCCATTCTGGGTCCCTCCATGGACAGTCTGGTACGACACCACTGGCAGTCTTTTGGTGACGGTGACGTGGTGTTAAGGACAGTCGTGGTAACGGTCTGTGTGCATGTAGTCCTGCGTGGTGCAGCCGTCTGCCGATGGTGCTGCACTAACAAGAGGACTCATGGAGGACACCACTGCTCGCTGGATGTCTGTAGTGGTGGCTGTTGGGTCAGTCAGGTACAGAGGTAAGACGACGGGTCTTGCTCACGTCACATGCACGGCCGAGCATGAAATCTGAATCAATTGCATGTCTCTCAAACCCACCCACCAAGTTTGATTCCGGTCGGTTGATTCTTTCTGGGTGCAGCTAGTCTTTTTATGATGAGAGTCAGTCATTAAAATTCTACAGCTGTATATACATATGCCTACACGCGAGCGCAGTGTGCAGTGTGCACAGTATATATGATAATACGTATCCATTACACATTCCTAGTTCACAGACGGGATCATGTCTTACTTCCTCATTACTTCCATTTTCCCCTGACAAGGCCGATGTGTTCCGGCAGATTCCAGAAGAAATCTACTTAAGCAAGCGCTTTGTTCGCGCTACACCCTGGCTGTTGAATAAATGAGGGAGGTGGAGAAGTAACAGTAATCAGATGTTCAGTCGGAATCTGAGGTCGGGAGAGGGAAAGAGAGCGAGAGAGGAAGAGCAAAGGAAAGAGACATCTGGACATCTTTGTTCTCAGGCGCTCCTTCTCCTACCCATGATGCAACCTGCTGTAACTCCAGTGCAGTGTGAGGGAACAGCGATGGGGAAATGACTCATTTATCAGCACGACGGAGCTCACCCAGAACCGAATACGCATTCCAATAAACTCCTATTATACTGTAAACACCGTCCGGAATACCGCCCGGTACGGGGGGAGAGGGAGAGGGAGAGAGAGAGAGAGAGAGAGAGAGAGAGAGAGAGAGAGAGAGAGAGAGAGAGAGAGAGAGAGAGAGAGAGAGAGAGAGAGAGAGAGAGGGAGAGAGAGAGAGAGAGAGGGAGTGGGGTAATTCTTTTTGAGGGAGAGAGAGAGAGAGAGAGAGAGAGAGAGAGAGAGAGAGAGAGAGAGAGAGAGAGAGAGAGGGAGAGGGAGAGAGAGAGAGAGAGAGAGAGAGAGAGAGAGAGTTTAGTTTTCTTTCTTTGGTTCTTTTCTTCTATTTTCTGTTTCTTCTTCACCCTCTTCTTTTTTTACTTTCATGCTTTTTTATATTTCCTCTCACTCTTAATTATTTCTCTCTGCATCTGTTCTTTCTCAAAATCTATCTTGTTGTTGTTCTCATATCTCTCTCTCTATTCATCTCTTCTTATTCACTTTCTTTTTCCTTTTTCATTTCCTTTCTTTCATTCTCTTTCTCCTCTTCTTTGCTTTCTTTCATTTCCTTTCTTTCTACTTTCTGTGCCTTTCCTTCTCTTTGTTTTTCACTATCCTCTTTCATCTTTTCCACTTTCTTGTTTTTATATATATCCTTCTTTCCTCTCTTTTTCTCTTTTCTCTTGAACCCTGTATTTAACAGACTAACTCTGTTACCAACCCCCACTTTCTTTTATCCTCCTCATCTCACATTACCTCTTTCTTTCTCTCTCCCTCCTCTTCTTACTCACTTTCATGCTTCACAGATTTCATTTTTCACTCTTTTTTCTTTCCTTCTTTCTGATGAATGTCTCGTTCTATTACCGTCTGCCTGTTCATGTTCAGCACTGTTCTAACAGTTCTAGGTCCCGTTTTCTAGAACCTGAGCTCCATAGTGTTGAGGATCTCTGTATATCAGTGTTCTAACGTGATGGTCCGATTGTGTAGATTTGAACTGACTAGCAGGAAGCTTTAGCCCCTCCCACTCAAACCCACGCCTAATAAGACTCACTCTGAAATCAGAGGAAGTCCCGCCATGCTGGGACGAATACGGAGTCAGTTCACTGAGCTACTGCCGATAAAGAACGACAACGCCATAACTACAGTCCATTTATATACATTAACATAGCATCCACCTGGGATAACAGGGCAACTGCCTAGCCCCGCCCATAGCAACTATCCACATCACCCTAACAACCATTTAGCCTAGTAACAAGCTAACAAGCTTCACAGTCATTTTAAATCTCTATTAATCTCTACAATTTACCCCTTATCACTCCTAATCACTCCAAATCACTCCCAATCACTCCTAATCACTCCAAATGACTCCTAATCACTCCCAATGACTCCTAATCACTCCCAATCACTCCCAATCACTCCTAATCACTCCAAATGACTCCTAATCACTCCCAATGACTCCTAATCACTCCCAATCACTACTAATCACTCCCAATGACTCCTAATCACTCCTAATCACTCCCAATCACTCCTAATCACTCCCAATCACTCCAAATGACTCCTAATCACTCCCAATGACTCCTAATCACTCCCAATCACTCCTAATCACTCCCAATGACTCCCAATCACTCCTAATCACTCCCAATCACTCCTAATCACTCCCAATCACTCCCAATGACTCCCAATGACTCCTAATCACTCCCAATCACTACTAATCACTCCCAATGACTCCTAATCACTCCCAATCACTCCTAATCACTCCCAATGACTCCTAATCACTCCCAATGACTCCTAATCACTCCCAATGACTCCCAATCACTCCCAATGACTCCCAATCACTCTTAATCACTCCCAATGACTCCTAAGCACTCCCAATCACTCCCAATACTCCTAACCATTCTTCATCACTCCAAATGACTCCTAATCACTCCCAATGACTCCCAATCACTCCCAATGACTCCCAATCACTCTTAATCACTCCCAATGACTCCTAATCACTCCCAATCACTCCCAATCACTCTTAATCACTCCCAATGACTCCTAATCACTCCCAATGACTCCGAATCACTCTTAAACACTCCTAATCACTCCCAATGACTCCTAATCACTCCTAATCACTCCCAATGACTCCTAATCACTCCCAATCACTCCTAATCACTCCCAATAACTTCTAATCACTCCCAATGACTCCCAATCACTCTTAAACACTCCTAATGACTCCCAATGACTCCCAATCACTCCTAATCACTCCCAATCACTCCCAATGACTCCTAATCACTCCCAATCACTCCTAATCACTCTTAATCACTCCCAATCACTCCTAACCACTCTTCATCACTCCCAAACACTCCTAACCACTCTTCATCACTCCCAATCACTTTATCACTCTGTATCACTCCTCATCACATTGTATCACTCTTCATCACACTGTATCACTCCTCATCACTCTGTATCACTTCCAATCACTCTTCATCACTCCCTACCACTAAATGGAGTTTAATGAATTCCCTGTTCAGGTGAGTCAGGGTTTGATGCACGGCGGGGATGAAAGGTAAACAGAAGTCATGTAGTAGTAATAAACAGTGGCATGTGTTTCCTGTAGTACAGCGGTCTGAAGGCTGATCTGCAGCACATTAGTCACCAGAACTATTTATGGAGGAGGATGACTATGGTGAAGGTCAGGTACGTGTTGGGACGGAACGCTGTGAATCAGGAAAAGGCTTTCTGTGGGTTTTGGGTTTTTTCCAGAGCTGGCTGTCTTACCCCGCAGACAGTACAGTGAGCCAAACCCAAATGAGGAAGAGTCGGAGCTGCAGCCCTGAAGCCTTGGACTGAGTCAGAGAGAGGGAGAGAGGAAGAGAGAGAGAGAGAGAGAGAGAGAGAGAGAAGAAAGAGGGAGAAAGAGCAGGCCAGAGAGGAAGAGAGATGGAGACAGAGAAATTGAGAGAGAACGAGAGAGCGTAAGAGAGAGAGTGAGAGAGAGAAAAAGACAGAATGATAGAGAAAGAGAGAGAATAAGAGAGAGAGAGAGTCTGAGCTTTAACCCTCCTCTTCATTGACTGACCGAGTTCTGCTCCTACAAACCCACAGCCACACACAACCTGCAGAACCGGCCAGCGCTCCACTGATGGAGAAGCGCAGGAACGCCAGCAGCTGATTGGCTCTTTACACCTCTCTGTCCTCTGGGACCCATAACAGCCATACACAGACATGACCACAGCTGGACTTCAGATACACCCACACTTCTCCATTTCCTCCTTTCTTCCTTCCTTCCCTCCCCCCTTATTTTGCTCTGACATTTGGCTCTTTGATTCCTGGCATTATTGCGGCGCCTTGTAGGACCTCATAAAGCTATTACTGAGGCCCAATATATCTTATGGAGACTCAGCTCTCTTACATACGGCCATCAGCTTGATTCATGGCTCCCTGTTCTCACTGAGTCAAGAACATTAGGCCGTTGTTCAATCAACCTTCTGCTCCTGTATTCTCACCGGGTCCACCACTGAAGCAAACCTCCAGAAGCTATAAGATATTACAGTAATGATTCTCTCTCTCTGTGTGTGCGTGTGTGCGTGTGTGTGCGTGTGTGTGTGTGTGTATGTGTGTGTGTGCGTGTGTATGTGTGTGCGTGTGTGCGTGTGTGATATTGAAACACCTGCAATTCATGGCACGTAGGTGGAACATCTATTTGTGTTAATAGAACTTATTTCTTTCCTGAAGCGTAAATGTTCCAGCACATGTTTTAATATTATGTGACTTGAAGAAACAGAAACGGTAAAACTGAGTGTTTAACCAAGAACAGTTACGGTGTTAAACATCCCGTTACTCACCACAGTGAGAAGAGTTCTTCCCCACGGCCATGGCGTAGCTCCCCGCGTCACAATAAATCTCCCCCCTCCGCAGAGTCAGCCTTTATACCTGGAAGAACATTCGCACAATGAAATCTTAGTTCAGATTTACACGCTGACTGAGCTCCAACAACATACAGCCCATTTGAAACTGTCAAACCGTCGTAGACAGGTTTATTACTGTGTTATAGCTGTATAATAACATACGTGTCATGGTAAAGTATTTCTTATGTTCAATAACAACGTTTAATCATGTGGGTGGAGAATGTAAACATGACAATCACATCATTCCCACAGAGTAGACACAGAGTCCAGTCTTCATCGACAAGGCATCTGCATATTCAAACAGTGAAGGTATGTGTCATCAATATCATAAACACAGTTGTGTGCAAATACCATATACACCATTACCAAATGAATACTTGCACAAACAGCTGCACCCAGAAAGAATCAACCTACAGCTCAACAACCACGACTACAGACATCCAGCGAGCAGTGGTGTCCTCCATGAGTCGTCCTGTTAGTGCAGCACCATTGGAAGACGGCTGCACCACGCAGGACTACATGCACACAGACCGTTACCACGACGACCGTCCTTAACACCACGTCACCGTCACCAAAGACTGCAGTGGTGTCGTACCAGACTGTCATGGAGTGACTCAGAATGGCAGCGGGTCATCTTCAGTGACGAGTCCCGCTTTAGTCTTGGTGGAGACGCCCAACGAATCCGTGTGTGGAGGCACCGTGGTCAGCACCGAGATGAACGGTTTGCTGTCACACGTCCAGAAGACCTGGTGTCCCTCCACCTCCACCCCTACCGCACCATCTGCAGGAACTGTGTGAGGATGTTCAAGCTGCATGGGATGGATTTTCACAGGACACCATTAGGAACCTCTACAGCTCCATACCGAGACGTCTGGCGTGTTGGGTTAGCAAACACGGCGGCCCGACGCCATACTGAGAGACAGACTTCTGTATGTGTAGCTCAATAAATATTGATCATATCAGTCTAAATTTATCACCAGTTATTGATCCTGGTCACCTTTATCTTCCTTCCCAACAGCACCGCACTACCACACCTCCTTCTGGGTGCAGCTGTTCTGTTCTGAAACGTGACAGGCTGACTGGTACCATGCTTCTTCTCTTCTAGGCTGCCGTTTAAAGCTTATCAAACCAGGCAGAACTCGAGACCAGACAAAGCTTCACTCAAGTCACTACAGCCTCCCTGTCGCACCCTGGCTGAGGACAACAAGCTCGCCCTCTAAAGCATCTCAAGCCTACATGCACATCTGGAACGTCTGTATTCCACTCCGTCTCGCTTTTCCCCGCTCTGCGAAAATCACTTCACTCTCTCGCTCTCTGTCCATCTGAAAAGAAAGACACTAATGAGGCTCTCCATGCGGGCCAGGAAGAGACAGAAGCAAGGTGATTATGCTAACACTGGCTCAGAATTGCTAATGAAGGCTGTGGAGGGTAAAGAAGACTCGGTGAGGGCCTGGTGCTTAAAATAAATAAAGAAAGAGAGAGAGAGAGAGAGAGAGAGAGAGAGGAAGAAAGAAAGAGAAGAAGAAAGTTTGTGTTCCGGACACTCTTGTAAAAATCAAGCTTGACACTGAGTACTATTAGTGGCCCATTAAGCAGTTCAAGGACAATAGCTGTCCTCCCATTTGATCATTTATCGCCCAGATCCCCTCGTTAAGCCCGAGCTGGGCTCAGCAATGCCCCGCGAATATCAATGGCCTTGCTACGTGGGGGGAGGGGGGAATAAATAAATTGGGGCAAATGGGGTGAATAGACTTTTCATTCTTCTGTTTGACCTCAGCAAGGTGTGCTTCATATTTTATAGAGCCGTGCTATCGGGTCCACACTGTTCATGAATTATTGACTCTGAAATTAAGTTGCATTCATCTTTAATGAGTCGCGTCGAGAATTTAAGGCCAACCTGACCTCACTAAGAATTTATAGGAATTGCATCAACTCGGGGTGATTTTGGTGGATTCCATACCAATGAAGTTTTAAGAAGGGCCAAGAAAATGTGGTGACTGTGGCCTTCAGCTCAAACCATGCGAAACTTCGCCTCTGAGTTTGGGTTCATATTGATTGAGACTGGGATCCTATTGACAACACACATACCATCAATATGTGATCGCTACTTAATAATAGAGGCTATACAGAGCCTTAATGAGGGGTAAGGGGTCCATCCCTCTGGACCTCCACTGGAGTAAGAGTACTAAAGTATGTACCTTCAAATGTACTTAAGTATGGAGAGTAACAGTACTAAAGTATGTACCTTCAGATGTACTTAAGTATGGAGAGTACCAGTACTAAAGTATGTACCTTCAGATGTACTTAAGTATGGAGAGTAACAGTACTAAAGTATGTACCTTCAGATGTACTTAAGTATGGAGAGTACCAGTACTAAAGTATGTACCTTCAGATGTACTTAAGTATGGAGAGTAACAGTACTAGGGTATGCACCTTCAGATGTACTTAAGTATGGAGAGTAACAGTACTAAAGTATGTACCTTCAGATGTACTTAAGTATGGAGAGTACCAGTACTAAAGTATGTACCTTCAGATGTACTTAAGTATGGAGAGTAACAGTACTAAAGTATGTACCTTCAGATGTACTTAAGTATGGAGAGTAACAGTACTAAAGTATGCACCTTCAGATGTACTTAAGTATGGAGAGTAACAGTACTAAAGTATGTACCTTCAGATGTACTTAAGTATGGAGAGTAACAGGAGCATGGTTTATTACGGCTCTAATGTTCTATTATCATTTCTGGAAGAGGACTCTTCATCAGCTCAGTGTAGGTGACGAGACTCTAGTGTCTCTCAGTCCACCAGTCTTTAATAGAAGCTCATTCATTAGTCTGACACTGACGTCTATTCACATCATCATCAGCGCAGAACACTGAAGGAGAACAGGTTCCATTAGCTAGAACCAAGCTCAGTCCAACAGGTCAAAACAAGTTCAAAGCAAAGTGACAGCTGGACCCAGATTGGTGAGCTCGCTTCACCAACACGCTACTTACAGCACACTAACACATTACACTTACTGAGTTACCGTACACCGACACACTACTTACAGCACACTAACGCATTACACTTACTGAGTTACCGTACACCGACACACTACTTACAGCACACTAACACATTACACTTACTGAGTTACCGTACACCGACACACTACTTACAGCACACTAACACATTACACTTACTGAGTTACCGTACACCGACACACTACTTACAGCACACTAACGCATTACACTTACTGAGTTACTGTACACCGACACGATACTTACAGTACACTAACACATTACACTTACTGAGTTACCGTACACCAACACACTACTTACAGCACACTAACGCATTACACTTACTCAGTTACCGTACACCGACACGCTACTTAAAGCACTAACGCATTACACTTACTGAGTTACTGTACACCAACACACTACTTACAGTACACTAACGCATTACACTTACTGAGTTACTGTACACCAACACACTACTTACAGTACACTAACGCATTACACTTACTGAGTTACCGTACACCGACACACTACTTACAGTACACTAACACATTACACTTACTGAGTTACTGTACACCAACACGCTACTTACAGCACACTAACACATTACACTTACTGAGTTACTGTACACCGACACGCTACTTACAGTACACTAACACCTTACACTTACTGAGTTACTGTACACCGACACGCTACTTACAGTACACTAACACCTTACACTTACTGAGTTACTGTACACCGACACGCTACTTACAGTACACTAACGCATAATACTTAACACAAACTCTGACGTTCTGGGGCTTTCTCAGCTGCGTAGAACTGGGTTTTTCGGTTGAGGTCACAGTGAAGTTGACCTCCAGTGCCTACAGTGAGGTGCTGGAACAACCGGGAACATACCGATTCCTGTATTCCAAGATGACAATTCCCGTGTTCACCGTGCTGAATCCCACTTAGAGACAGCTGGAACGCCCTAGAACCAGAAACGAATGGACTGTATACGGGTCAGCATGTGCACCAACAGGTCCAAATATTGACATCCAAATTTCCTGGAAGGGAACCTGCAATCTCAGCCCGGACCATGTCTGTCTCTTTCGAATGTAGCAAGGAATATCCTCTCCTTCCTGTGCTGTCAGAATGACGAGACGGCAATAAGAAGCTGGGGTCAAAAAGGCCCTTGAAAGAGCCACATTGATTTCTGGCCTGGAAACTGATTCATCGTCGCCACTCAATGAGGAGCACAACTTGACCTGTGAGGAGAGAAATCACAGCGCGTTCTCTCTTTCTTCAGTCCTCTGGTCCCTGCATTACGGGGATTTCTGAATAAAGGAAGCTGAAATCAAGTTCATTTCTTTCCTTTCACTCCCTTCTGCTGGTTTCCGTTCTCTCAGACGTCAACAGCGAGTTTCCCGACCAGGAGAGGCTCATTCGTCTTTTATCAGAGATGTACTGGAGCAACAAATGTTCCCTCTTTATAAAATAAAGGCTGGCACGACTTTCTTTCCAGCTTTCCGACAACATAGTTCATTCTTTGTCCTGCGGCTTTCCAAAGCTAACTCGGAAATCTAGCTGTAACTGTCCGTCAGGTAGGCTAATTTCACACAGGGACGATGTAAACTGAGGACAAATTCTTAGGATTCCACACAAATGAAGCTGCAAGGATATCTAGGGATGCCAAATCAGCCATATTAAGCTATCTGATTAAAATTCCTGCTAAACGGGAATTCCTTCGAATCCTCTGGTGACCAGGAGAGGCTTGCACATCACTCTTACAAAACCATAATAAAGACTGGCTCCTCTGGCTCCCCATTGTTGCACATTCCTTTGTCAGCCATGGATGCACCGAGTACGTGTAAGCTCCAGGAGGACATGCTGGCTCAAGGACTCGCTCTGGAACAACAGAAACAGCTAGCAAGGCACAGCCCAGAGACAGCATGTCCATGAATCTGCTGCAACAGAGCCAGTCTCCCTCTACAGCCAGTCCCAGATACCAGCTGACTGCTCGTAATCCACCTTGTCCTGTAACTTCTTAGAACATCATTCCTCCCTCCATCTGTAAATCTATCTCATCAAACATGATGGGTGCCTCCCAGAGTATATACTGTCCTGCAGTGTAATATTTACTTCCACTACAACCCCAAATCAGACGAGGTTGGGACAGCATGGAAGGATATTTCACGTTTTGTCTGGTCAACTTTTTTCATTTCTTAATATGCATCCATTCCGGCATGTCAGACTTACAAACCATTCCAAAGAAAAGTTGGGACGGTGAAGTATTTACCACTTTGTAATGTTCCCATTTCTTCGGAAGACACTTAGAAGACGTGTTGGCATGCAAACTGGACATTTTCTACAGGAGACAGTCAGTCCAGTCCAGTTCCATTACCGTCTTCTTCCATAGCCATACCTTTGTAAATTGTCCAGCAGGTGGTTCTGCATTGCCTTGTTGCAAAGTGCATGGAAGTGCCTGAAAAAGACGTCCCCGTAAAGACGTCCTTGTAAGATCTTAGAGCAGATTTTGTTTTAATGCTGCTTCACAAATGTATGACTGACCCCAATACCTTGACAGACCCTTCAGGGCACACAGCATCCATTTCTTCTTCCCAAAAGATCTGGAATACTGATTTGGTGATGGTAATGCTCCAGCCCAGATCCAATACCCAGGGTTCATACCATCTGCCGTCAACAAACACTCCCTACCGTCCCAACTTTGTCTGACTTGGGTTTGTAGATAGGCAAACCAGCCCATGCCAGCCTCTCAAATGATGTGCAATGTCATTATATACAGCTATAGCCATTACTGGCCCCAATGCAGTCATCACCCTGCAGGTTCCCACTACCAGCCCTGATACCAAACAATAACAGTCAATCTGCATAAAGCAACACAGACAAAACTTCAGTCCAGAGAAGATGGCCAAACCAAGTCAAAATCAGACAGCTGAGACGAACACAGAGTAGGAAGAACACCAGAGCATGCTGGTCCAGAGAACACGACATAATTCAAATTAGACAGCTGAGCAAAAACACAGCTGAAAGAACATAGCATCACCAACTGCAGGCAAAATGAAACCTGCTTGGTCCATTTGTGACTTTACTGTAATGGCTTGATGCAGCGAAGCTGTCTGCACTGGTTTGTTTGTCTTCAGATATTAAATTACAACAGCATTATAGGTACCAAAATCGCAGAAACCTAAAGACTGTGGATTTACATTCGATTCTGGCAGGCTGAAAACCACATATTTCAAGGGAGAGAATTTTTTTTTAATTATCCAAACCTATACACTTTATCCACAACTGGAGCCTCACATTCAAAAGCTGGCGAGTGATGAACTGCGGGCTTCCAGTAAATGCTATAAACTGTGTAGAGCACTGCCTGTTGTAACATCATGTCCAGATTTACTGAATTCCATAGATTATGGACTTCAGCCGGCCTCTTATTCAAACTTCAGTTCCACCTTAAATACAGCAGCAGTTGCATGCACCCATACAGGCATCAGAACGTAACGGCTACATCATTTAAGGTGGAACGGGAACTAAGAACACAGCTTCATCTCATTTACATCCATGGTATGAGTCTCAGTTCTAAGGTCAGTGATCTCTGAGCTGTACCACTAAAGGTGGAGGCCACTGGTTCCGCCTCTTCCGTTCCCCACTCTAGATCACTCCAAAGAGGCTACTTCCAGACGACCGACTGCCTCTGAAGGTGCTCTCTCTGTTGACCCTTCCCATGACCCAGTCCGACACGAGGGGCTTCACTCTCTCAGGGCAGAGGTACCACTGCACCATTTGTCTTAATCACTGGCCCTTCATGCTGGGTCCTGTAGTGCCCACCTTGCTCTTTCGACCTCTAACACTGACCGAGTGTCTCCAGTCTTCGTCACTGACCCAGCTTCTCCAGTCCCTGCTGCTGATTGAGCTCCTTTGACCTCAGTCGTAGCTGAGCCATGCTGTTTGGCCCCCTGTACTTCAGTCACCATTACTGCATCTTGCAACATCTCTGGGCTCTTGTCTAGCCTGTTAGCCTAAGCTCAGAGGATGGAGGTGAGTCTCTCTCGGAAATGCTTCAGAGCTCCAGCTCTGGTTCTCAATCATTGCTCTAACTGCATTTCTCATACGTCCATACATTTACATGATTAATACAGCAGAGTAAAACTAATATAGCACTGTGCAATCCACCGGTTATTTACTCAACAGCTATTAAGTTCAAGAACAAAAGACATTGGAAGAGAGAAAGTATAGATAGAAATGGCTGTGGTTTTTTTTTTAAACTCTCAAAGAATAAAATAAAGGAATTGATGCATTTGGAATTGACTCCCCATCACTAATGTTGGTTCATTGTCTTGCATTAAGGGCAAATCACAAGAACAGAGGAAGGTCAAAAAACTAAATAAATTAAATAAACAAACAAATAAAATTAAACAAACAAATGAAAAAAATGTATTTATTTGTTTATTTCTTTAATTTTATAAATTAAATAAACATAAAAATATATAGTTAAAAAATATATTTCTTTAATAAATTATAAAAAATCATTTATGTTTTAAATATATTTTTTAATATATATTTTGTAATTTTTTATTTGTTTAATTTAATACATTAAATAAACAAACAACAATAAAATTAAACAAACTAATAAAATTGTATTTATTTATTTATTTTTCTAATTGTATAAATTAAACAAAAAAAACAAATACAATTTAAACAAACAAACAAATTAATTAATAAATTTATTTGTTTGTTTATTTAATTTATTTAGTTTTTGACCTTCCTCCTTTTTTGTGATTTGCCCTTAATGTGAGACAACGAACCAACGTTAGTGATGGGGAGTTGATTCCAGAAGAATCAGTTCCTTTATTCCAACAGGTTTTGGTCAATAAATCTAAGAGTCAAGGTACTTGGAGTTGACTACTTATATTAGTCCACCAAACTGTCCCACACTGAGATATCAACACCATTCCAACCCAAATGGTACCGTGTGAATAGGATGGCGTGCTTGTATAGAGCTTTGATTTGATCGGATGCACAGTTTCTGCATGGCAATGCATTTTTCCAGATCTTTTTTCTTTAAGGATGAAAGGGATAGATAAGTACATACATGTCAATCAAAGTTGTCACCCATTCATCCAGTTAAATTCTAGATACATTAATTGGATGGTTTTTTGTTTTGTCTCCATCATCGTCCTTTAATTAAGTGAGTGGTTGATTCATCGATTCATTCACTGATTCAGTGAATCATTAATTTATTCATGGTGTGCTACTCAGTGGGCTTTTATGTTTAGCTTTATAGAAATATCAATAATTTATTAAATTCATGTTCTAATTCAATAAATCAAGCAGTTATTAATTAATCAATATTATGCTGTTCTCTTTTTTTTTTCTTTACAAAGATTGATTCATTCATTGATTGGATGCTATTAGTGTCAATCACGCCCACCTTCAGTAATTCTGCTTCCTGATACACCGTCCCAGGGCTGTACGAATTCTGTGCTGGTTCAAACCGTCAATAGTCTGTTTGTCTCTTTATCCATTCTCTCCTCTATTCAAATGAGCATAAGCACAGAACACTGAAGGAGAACAGTTTCCAATAGCTAGAACCAAGCTCTGTCCAACAGGCCCAAACAAGCTCAGATTGAAACTCTGATTGGTGGGCTCGCGTTAGGCTCCCTCCCTTTGGACATGTTACGTTTATATGCACACAGGAGCCAAAAGGAAGGACAGATGTCTTGTGTATACTGTAGGCGAGTAAGACGTAAGGCCCGTTCGTGATCACCTGCACCTGTTTCTAGGCAATGGGCCCATTAGTACCCCGGACCCTTATTCTCCTGTGCTTCCTTTTTGGCCAGTGTCTTTTGTCTGGTTCCACCACAGGATCTAATCATCTCCCGTGTTCTCCTCTTTTCCGAGTTCTTCGTTCCGGGTTTCTCTAGGCTTGATCTCGACTGCTCGTCTCCTGTGTGGCAATTACGGATTCTCCTGGCATTACCCTGTCCACCTTTGTTCTGGTCCCTCCATGTTCTGACTACAGAGTTTTGAGAGCATCCTAATAAAGTTTACCCGCGCCTGCCTGTCTTCATCCTGCTATAGCAATCGCAAATGACATCCTTCTGACCTCCCACTCAGCGAGCAAGGAAATCATTAAGACCAATAAGTTGTTCCTTAGAATTATTCAGAACACACCAACCAGTGCCAAAGTATACACAGAGTAGACTCTTCAACAGGCACACCTCCCTGGATCTACACTCACAGTTCACCTTACCAGCTCCACTGTCCATACAGGACACTCTGTAGGTGTACAGGTCCAGACTGTAGTCCATCTGTTTCTCTGTGTACTGTATTACCCTGTTCTTCAATAGCCAGGACCCCCACAGCACCACCACAGAGCAGGTATGATGTGGGTGGTGGATCATTCTCAGTACTGCAGTGACACTGACGTGGTGGTGGTGTGTTAGTGTGTGTGGTGCTGGTGTGAGTGGATCAGACACAGCAGTGCTTCTGGACACCTCCGTGTCACTGCTGGGCTAAGAATCGTCCACTAACCAAAACTGTCCAGCACAGCACAGCGTCCTGTGGGCAGCGTCCTGTGGGCAGCGTCCTGTGGGCAGCGTCCTGTGGGCAGCGTCCTGTGGGGCAGCGTCCGGTGTCCACCGATGAAGGACTAGAGGATGACCAACACTGCACTGTGCAGCAGCAGATGAGCTATCGTCTCTGACTGCCCATCTACAAGGTGGACCAGCAAGGTAGGAGTGTCTAATAGAGTGGACAGTGAGTGGACACAGTGTCTCAACACTCCAGCAGCACTGCTGTGTCTGATCCACTCACACCAGCACCACACACACTAACACACCCCCACCACGTCAGTGTCCCTGCAGTGCTGAGAATGATCCACCACCCACATCATACCTGCTCTGTGGTGGTCCTGTGGGGGTCCTGACCATTGAAGAACAGGGTAATAAGTGAAGAGTGGTCTGTGTGAGTGAGTTTAGTCTCCCACTGACTCGAGGCTACTGAATAATCCAGCTCATCTAATTATTCTGCCCAGCTGGACATCTTGATACATCCTATTCAGTCTCTCTCGCTTGATTAGGTCTTAATGCACACGGACTCGCCCTTTGCCATGCGTTGATTGGCGTCTTGTTGCGACGGACGACAACGGACCAATTAATCCCATCATTATGCCAATTACAGAGTGTGAACGCTACCACGCAGGCAGAATTCCAGAAGGCATGAGCGTGTGACTTAACACCCACAGGAGCCGCCCAGCCGAGGTAGGAGCGCAATAGCCATAACAAACCCATGTCACGCTGCGGGGGGGGAAGGGGGACGCATGCCGTGTCTTCAGCCGAAGGGTTAACGGCTAACCGCCAACGGGAAACCTGAGGAACCGCTAGTTTAATGGGAAATAAGCTGCTGGTTAATACGAAGTGGCATTCCGGGAGCGCCTACCGCTGCCTGGGAGTTCCACAAGGCTCCATTAGCACGGCTTGTTAGCATGGGTCACATTAGAACCTGTTGTGGTAGGCCGGTTGAGGCCGCTAGCCGTCTGTGCGGAGAGGCTCAGTGAGCCTGGGCTCCTGAGGGGAGCCGGATCACATTAGGCTGACCTCACTGCTGCCTCTGTTCAGAGGGAGGTAAGCCTGTGAGAAGCCTCTGCCTCCTTCCTCGCCCTCACACTAATGCAGGCAGTTTGAGCTCCTCTCCTTCAGGACACACTTCTTCAGCTTTCCGCCAACACGTCCTTCTTCTCCTCCGTCCTGCACTACTTCTCTGTGTTCTCCCAGTTCACTGTATGAGAGCTTCTGCTATGCAGTTCTGCACTGATTCATTCATTCATCCATCCATCCATCCATCCATCAATCAAATGATTCCTACATTAACTGGGTGTTAAAGATTATGACTTTACAATCAGCCTTTAATTTAGCCACTAGTTAAAAACCATCTGTCTAGCTTTTTTTTTTAACAAGGACTCATTCATTCATTAATTTGTTTATTCGTTCATTCATTGCTATTATTTACTAGTGTTTTACTGAATCACTTTCATTCTACAACCATCCCATCTGTTTGAGAGATTTATTCAATCGTTTAACCATTTATTCATTCATTCATTCATTCACAAATTGTATGTTTTTGGCTCTGGCTTGTCAGCCTCTCTTCCATCATGTGCTAATTTACTGAGTGGTTGAATGTGTGGTTGGACTCATTCATTCAATTAATTTACTAATTCATTCATTCATTCATTCAGTCATTCATTCACTCATTGCAATTATTTATTAGTGTTTTATTGAATCTCTTTCATTCTACAATCATCCCATCTGTTTGAGAGATCCATCCATTAATTCATTCATTGATTCATGCATTCATTCATTCATTTATTCATTCATTCATTAATTGTATGTTTTGGCTGTAGTTTGTCAGCCTCTCTTCCATCATGTGTTAATTTACTGAGTGGTGAAACATTCACTGATTTAATTTTCATTTTTTATAAATTTAATTCATTCATTCATTCATTTATTCATTTATGTTCTTCTGCCGTGTGCTACTCTAGTCCCTCACACATTCCGAATTAATTATTATTATTATTATTATAAATATTATTATTTGACTTTGCAGAGCTATCAATTAATCATTTTAATGTATGTATTAATTCAATCATTCATTCAATTAGTCATTATTTAATAGTATTCCCTTTCTCTGACGTTTTATTCACAAGCATTCATTCATTCATTCATTGGATGCTATTATTGATTAGAGTCTGTCTTTCACTCTACAGTCATCCCACTCAGACTGGTTGAAAGGCTCAACCATTTATTCAGCCATTCACTGAATCAATTTATTCAACCTATCATTCAGCCATTTATTCAATCAAATTATTGATACATTAATTGGATGTTTGGACTCTGTGTTTTTGGACTCTACCATCATCCATTAATTTAGTGAGTGTTTGAAAGATTGATTGATTGATTCATTCATTCATTGTATGCTAATCTACCCTTACACACGGTGGCTTTATAGAAGTATCAATTGATCATTTATTCATGTGTTAATTCACTCAATCAATCAATCAATTATTAATTAATAATAAGTACACTGTTCTCTTTTCTTTTACAAAGATTCATTCATTCATTCATTCATTCATTCACTGGATGCTATTGTTCATTAGTGGCTGCTGTTTTATTCTACAATCATCCATTCATAGACTGCAATATTTATTCTATTATTAATTCACTCATCCTACAATAACCCATTCATTACTGTTTCATTCATTCATCAAGTTCGATCACACGTCAGGTTTCTATAGAAAATCTATTAGCGTCATTCATCATGTTTATCTTTCTTCATCGTTCCCGCCTGTCCATTCGGTGACTCTAAATACAGATCTCCCTCCCTATCTCTCCCTCCCTATCTCTCTCTCTCTCTCTCTCTCTCCCCCACCCTTTCCCCCTTTTCCCCGGTTCTTGCTGTCTCAGCTTTGCTCGTGTGGAGGTAATGAAATGAGGCAGTGTGCGCAGACACATGTACCGTGTCTTCTCTCATTATCTTAGAGAGCGCCGCGTTCCTCCCCAGCCCCAGTGGCATTGCGCAGCACACTCCAAAGGCTTTTGAAAAGGACCAAACAAAGACAAAACACTAGAACCAAAGCCCGACGCGAGAGACGAGCACTGGGGGAGGCTTTACAAGCCGGGCTAGGGAGCGAGGAGGTGGGGCGTAATTAGCTGGCGGTAGAGCAGATTCCGCTAGCGCCGAGATGCTGCAATAATGGTGTGAAATTTTCCTCCCTTATTCTTCAGCAAACACAATATATCAGCACTTTCTGAAGTACATAATCTCGAATCCCCCAATTCAGCAGAACGGCCCGATGCAGCCTGCAGGGATGTGCGCCGCGCCCGGCCTTTGTTGATGCGGCAGGCTCGAGTGTTTGGCTTTTGTTGGGTATTTGCTCCAGAGTAGAACATGTGTTCAGGAGATCATTACGCAAGCATAATGAGCTCGTTGGGCGTAAGTGGGGGGTAGATTAACCCCTGGGCGGTCAGGGGGGAGCATTAGCGCCGTCGCTTCAGGCTACTTGTGTGTTCTCTCTACAGTTTCTTCTATGATGTTTATCGACCGGCCTGTATTTAATCACGCTGATCTTCTCAGGAGCAGCTTCTTATGAATACTTCAGCAGTCGCGCTCTCTTTTTCAGAAGGGTGGAATAAGCCTCTTTAACCTCCAGGCATGTGGTTTATACATGAGCAGCACAGAGGCATGCTGGGAAAAGGAATTCGAGGAAGTAAGAATTCTGAAGCAGGAGTCTTGAGTTTACTCGGACCTGACCTTGGATTATCTGTCTCATGGTACTTTGTTGGTTGGGGTTGGGTTGAGTGGGTTGTTTGATTAATTGATTAATTGATTAATTGATTGATTGATTGATTCATTCATTCATTCATTCATTCATTCATTTCTTCTTTCATTCATTCATTCTTTTCTCCACTGTCTTGCTTCATACATGGCTTCACTCACTCACTGACTATGTTATTCTTTTTTCCACATTTCTTCATTGTCTTCCTTTATGCATGGCTTGATCCATTCATTCATTCATTCATTCATTCAGTCAGTCTTTCATTCATGCATCCATCCATTCATTTGTTATATGTTTTTCATTTTCTCCTATTTATTCACTGTCTTCCTTAATTTGTGGCTTCATTCATTGATTCATTCATTCATTCATTCATTGCATGCTTTTCTATTTTTCTCCTTTTCTTCTCTGACTTTGTGTGGCTTTGTTTATTTGTTTGTTTACTCATTCATTAGCATTCTTATGTTATTCTTTTTATTCTTGCTTCATGTTTGGCTTCATTCATTCATTCATTCATTTATTCATTCATTCACTGTATTTTAATCTTTTTCTCCTTTTGCTCCACTGTCTTGCCTCATTCATTCATTTATTTATTCATTCATTCATTTTTTCTCTTTTGTCCTTACTGTCCTGCTTTATGTGTGGCTTCATTTATTCATTAATGCACTCATTCATAGCATGTTATGTTTTTTTTTCTCTTTAGTATCCTCCTTCATGCCCTGCTTTGTTTGCTTCATGTAGTCATTCCTTCCTTGTCTTGAATGCTCCATGCTTTTCATCATGTGACAGAGTGAAGTCTCAGGGTGCCCAATATTAAACAATAAAAATAATGCCACCTCAAATCAACACTGCTAAAATGCTACCCTGATATTCATCCATGTTCACCAGAATCGCGCCCACCATGTCGGGCCACGTATGAAAAGGTGATGCAGCAGAGTTCGAAAGCATTGCCATACACACCTCAGTAAGTCATGTGGGCATTTGGCAGCCACTCTAATCCAAAGCCACTGACATATTTTAATGTTACACAGATGAAAGCAGCACCAGGCAGCTTGCCCATGGACTGGTTTAGGCATGATGTGCTTGCCAGGTTGGGAAGTGGAACCCCAGTGAGCTACTCTGGACCCAGTATAACCCCTGAGGCATGCCATTAAAACAGTCCATAGTTTGTTTTACAGTAGGTCAATGCGTTTCTCTGCTGTCCGCTAGATTCCCTGCAGCTCACCAGACAAAACAATTAGCCACCTGTGTGTTTAATGTGGTAGTAAATTCAGGCTCCTGCAGGTGGCGCTGCATGATGACAACAGGGCTATAAATCCTTGCAGGGTGTGAGCGACGGGATCCATAGATTGAGAAGAGGTGCTACAGTGCAGGGAATGTCTCGTTCCATGTGTGGAAAACGCTCCAGAGCAGATGTTAATGATTGGCTAAAAGGAGGGACTGCATGTGGGCGTGGCCAAAGACCATAGTGTGAAGGAAGTAGCTGAATCTGCAGGTGTATGGAAGCGTACGGTCATACGGGTCTACCAGCAGTGGATAAAATCCCAGTCTACAGGGAATTCTCCTCAGAACTGTGCCAGGGAAGGCATCCACCACATCTGGGCCACCTGACCAGTTCTTTGATGTAAGAGTGTCTGAACACTGCTGTGGCTACATCCAGAACTTAGTCCAGTACATGCCCAATCCAGCCACACCTGTTATGGGTGCTCATCTGTCTGGTTGATCATCACATCTTACTGGTTACCCTGCTCTTGTCTTCTCCATCCAATAGCATTAAACCAGTCAGCCCTACCAGACAGAACAGGTGGCCGTTTTATTAATGTTCAAACTTCAAATGAATGATCTCAAAGCTGTTTATGACCTGATTAATAAACTACCTTTAAACTGTTCTTAAGGGAAGTCTTAAAACCAACACAGTTTATTCCGCTTTATTATTTTCCTCATAATAAAAAGTCCCAGGTCTAAGCAACATCATACAACCATATATTCATGTTCACACGAGCCCAGAGAGGATGATCACTGCTGCTGTGTGTTCAACACAGCCATATATCTAATGTCAGTTTCAAATTCTCTCTCGTCTCTGAAATGACAGCTTGGCAAGCAACACCACTCCCATTCCAGCTCATGGCTACGGAGGCAGCTATTAGTTATGAGTGCCAGCGAATTGAGATTCATCTGGCATCTTGTCTTGCTCACTTGAATCTATATTCAATTTTGAAGCATCTGTTATAGTCGAGGCAGTCCAGGACACGCTAGCATTGTGGGGTGGAATTGGGCTCACGTAAATAAAGTCGTAGAATCAGTGGACGGAGCGGAAATACATCAGAGCTTCGGCATCAGAGGAGCCATGAGGCTCTCTCAAACAGTTTCCAGGGGAAAGCAAGAAACGGCTTCCTGCAACAATGCTGTCAGTCATGGTCATAAGCCTCGTCGGTCAGTTTTCACTTGGCTTATATGGCAGTGGTGTTAAAAGTGCAGTAAGCCCAGCCACTATGAACAGTGGGATGCAGGTATATGGGGCTCGGTTATGTATAATGAACCCATGAATAATTCAATCCAGATGTTTGTAAGTCGGGACTGATAACAGCAGGCTTGAAGTCATCACTGATTTGGTCAGCTCAGTATCCCACTGATTCTCTACCACTGCTGGTCCACCCTCGGACCACACTGACTGAGCACGCATCCAGCGAGCAGTGGTGTCCACCATGAGTCATCCGGTTTGGTAGACCACTGCACCACGCAGGACTACATGCACACAGACCGTTACCACGACTGTCCTTAACACCACGTCACCGTCACCAAAGACTGCAGTGGTGTCGTACCAGACTGTCATGGAGTGACTCAGAATGGCAGCGGGTCATCTTCAGTGACGAGTCCCGCTTTAGTCTTGGTGGAGACGCCCAACGAATCCGTGGGTGGAGGCACCGTGGTCAGCACCAAGATGAACGGTGTGTTGTCACACGCTCCGGGAGGCCTGGTATAAATAAACAGCCCATTAAACATAACCCTGTACTACATAGACCCGTTCAGAAACCTCCACCGCAGCTGCATTACCGAGCAACACAAACACATCCACACGAGTTTGATATTCATGAAAGGGTTTTCCCCTGGCTCTAGGCGGCGAGACCCTCTTCGCTATGCAAGGATAGGAAGTGAATAGGAAAGGCTTTGCTTAATCATTAGCAGGCAGCAATGCGGAGGGAACAGCGAAAGGTTACGGCACACGATTGTAACAACAGGACCTACAACGGCGTGCCCCGAAGGCTCGGCGAGAGACGAGAGCACATCCTCTAATGCATTCAGATCTGACGGGAAAGCGGAATTCTGTTTGGAACCGGTGCTGACCTTGATCTTAAGAGGTCCTCCTCCTTCAGCAGACTCGTCAGGGATCACATCCTTATCGTGCCGAGGATTTGAAATTACAGGTTCGCCAAAGAGGTCAGGCCATGTGTCAATCTTCTTAGCGCAGATATTCACTGCGGACGGCTATATAAACATCCTTCAGTGAGAGAAGGATGCTCTACAAGTGCATTCCAATGGAATCGTGTGTGTTACCAATGACTGAACCCTCATCTAACACCTTATCTGTGATCCAATCAGAGACTTCATCTGCGACAGGTTAGAATGTGACCCCAGAGTAGCAGGTGACGATGATCATGACAGCTTCTGAGGCATTCCCATTTGGAAGACGGCTGGGACCATCCTAATGCTGTAACTGATCACTTTAAGCCACACTAAGCTGGCAAGTTTGGTTAAGTAGCTACCTTGCTCGCTAGTTAGCGCAACATCTTGGCTGGTATGAAACTAATCACTGTACTGATTAGCCCATTCACATAATGCTTTTATATGGCTATATGACTCCTACATAAGCCTTTCATGACAACTGCCATAAAACCTTCATAAACGCTTATTCCAAAAAGCATAAGTTAAATATATGAACTATGAACTTGTGTGCATTTTTGTCTGTTGGCAAGTCGTTTGGAGATCTGACGCTTGGTGGGATAAGTCTTTATAAGCACTCATATAGGATGTTCATGTAATTGTCATGAAAGGCTTATGTAGGTGTTATAACAGCCTTGTAAACACTGCGGTTTGGTAGCTTGACCTTAAAGAAAGTTTCATTATTTAATATTCAGAATGAGACCCAGTGCATTAACTAGCATGCTACTAGTTATCATAGCTAATGTACAGTAGTTGTGCTGGTAAGGACTTGTGAGAGACATTCACTCTGCAAAGTATATAGCTATGGAGGCAACCTGGAAGACAATGACTACTGAAGCTGTGAAGATAGCCACTAGGTGGCTTCGGATCAAGCAACAAGACATGGGCTAATGCTGAGGGGATGTAACTTAAGGTATCAGCTCCCGCTGGATCGCTTAACAGTGCCACCAAAAGAATGCGCTTGACTACCACTAGATACTTTTAGCACCCGACTTGGGCAGATACCATTAAACATAAAATCTGGAACATGCAGGACTGCACAGAAAAGAGCTCTGGCTATCTGGAACAAAATTCCAGGATAGAAAAATCATGTTAGCAGGGCAGAAATCCACTGGTCATCTACACCAAGACTAAAGCAGGACTCCTGACTGAAGACTCTCAAGCAGAAATGTCCAGCATAGTACTAACACGAGTAAAGACACTGGAGAACCATCAACTTTACGGAAACAACGTGGTTGGAAAAATATCTAGAGTAATATCGGTAATCACTAAATGCTGGGCTGAGTCAGATGGCAAAAACAGACAGTAAGACTCAAAGCTTTGTTTTACAGAGAAATTAGGAGTATTGATTTCGTGACCAACCGTCAAGAGCTGTCCTCTTTGACTGCTGGTGTGATTGGAAGTGCACTCACATGGCCATGTCCAATGCAAATCAATAGCAACACATTGTATAACTTTAACTGTATATAGCAAATGATTTAATAGTGATGTATTACTGTGTAATTACATACATATAACCATGTCATATATATAACGTTTTTCAAACTCTACACAAATCAAAAGTGCATTCTTATGGTTTGATCTGTGATTTGCTTTTATATATATATATATATATATATATATATATATATATATATATACATATATATATATATACATATATATATATATATATATATATATATACATATATATATATATATATATATACACAAAAAGCACATCACACATCAGACCATAAGAATGCATGTTTGATATATATATATGGGACCAGAAAAATCAAAACAGGTCTGTTATAACTACTATATTATATATATATTATATATATATTATATATATATATATATATTTATTTATTTTTAAGTTTAACACACACACACACACACACACACACACATATATATACATACATATATCACTGTCCAAAGAAAAACAAGTATCTTCAAAATAGCTACTTTACCAAAAGCAGTTGTGGTTTTATACTTTAACAGTTTTCCTAAACTGTCAGCTCACTGCCCTGCTTACAGTGTCGCATTATACTGAATCTGTAGCTCTGTAGCATGATACACACCCATAAGCAATCTTACTGACAGACATATACATAGATAGATAGACAGATGAATAGATAGACGTGCTTCAACCTGATGCAATGCCACCAGATGGCCTCCTATGCCATGCAGTAATGACTGCCCATTTATGATTGGGATATGTCAGCCCAAACCGCCCCGGCGTTATAACAATAAAGTGGCTGAATGCACAGACCAGCTTTCCGGTCTACCTAATGCCCACTTCACACACTACACATCATCTCCCGAATGGTATCCACCATAAAACTGATCATGTTCAAAGGACTCCAGAGCTCAAGCCCCTGCCAGAGACCTGCATTAGTGTCAGGAGATCTCCGCAGGCTTTAATCCAGCCGTGGAGATTTTACTGCATGAATGCAGTATCTCAGGTCAGTGCTGACGGGGCCCATATCCCTCTTTTATTAGCAGGGTGTGAACAATGAGCCATGCTAGTTGATAGCGAGACCCTCGGAGCTGCCGGGGAGCGTGGGAGCTGGCGAAATGACAATCAATAGCCACGCTTCATTTAGTTTATATCCATCCAGCCCTCGCTTTGCCGTGATAACTGCTGTTCCCCTCGCTGAACCCCACTCACAATGGATACTTGAGCGGAGTCTGTTTATTTAGCGTATTTAGCTTGGCAGCCGGCCCTCCCTTCTACCTTATCGACTGAGCGGGGGGCGTCTAAACAAGAGCCGAAACTATCTGGGCCACGGATCTTCGCCCCTCTCCTCTGGAACAAAGAAGTGAAGTCGTCTTCCGCGGCAGAGTCGACTGCGTTAACACAATGCCCAGTGTTTACTCTGAACGCTGCTGAGCGCAATTTATAGGTAATATATTGCCTTGTTCGTCCGCCGTGTAAAATCATGAGACTGGGTCCTGCGGCCCTGAGCGTTTCGTCGTTGGGGGAGAAAGCAAAGCGCGATGCGTGTTCCTGTCTCTTCTGATGAGCGGCCTGTTCGGTCTAGAGGTTTAAAGAACCGGCGCTGCGCTTTGACGTTTGCTTGGCTCGAAGCGTGTTTTTCTTCTGGGGGTAGATGATGTTTATTACCATAGCGCTTGGTACCAATTGGACTGAGAAATCTCATTCCCTCTGCCATTCGGAGCTATTCATCAGAGCATCAAATGTCAATCACACGCCAGGACATGTTTAGGTACATCTGCTCAGCCGTACGTGCCCTACCGAGCCCCTGTAGACGGAGTCACTGTGACTATATCCATCTCGAGAGTTCTTGTAGGCATACACGCCGTGGATATTTTCTTTGAAGATGTGTATTTTTCCTTCTAGTGCATAAAAACAACCAGATTCTGCACTTTTAAACTTTTGGTATGGAGCTGTAGAGGCTCCTAATGGTGTCCTGTGATAATCCATCCCATGCAGCTTGAACATCCTCACACAGTTCCTGCAGATGGTGCGGTATGGGGTGGAGGTGGAGGGACAGCAGGTCTTCTGGACGTATGACAACAAACCGTCCATCTTGGTGCTGACCATGGTGCCTCCACACACGGATTCGTTGGTCGTCTCCACCAAGACTAAAGTGGAACTCGTCACTGACAACCATGTGGGAGGACGTGTCCTGTCTGGAAGGGTCAAATTATTGGCCTGCATCAAGCCAAGGAGAAGCTGAAATGACTGGAACTGGGCTCAGAAATGTCCAGCATAGGATTAACACTTTGAAGGACGGCGGAGAACCATCAACCTTACGGAAGCAACGTGGTTGGAAAAATATCTAGAGTAATATCTGTAATATCAGACAGTAAGTCTTAACAGCTTTGAGTATTGATTTCATGGTGTCAACGGTCTTGAGCTGTCCTTTTTGACTGCTGGTGTGATTGGAAGTGCACTCACAATGCCATGTCCAATGCAAATCGATAGCAATACATTGCATGACTAATTTTGACTATATATGGCCAATCACAATGTATTACTAATGTATTACTATGTAATTACACATATATAAGAATGTAATATACACCCAGGTCTTCAAACTCCACCCAAACCAAACGTGCATTCTTATGCGACCAGAAAAATCCAAACAGCTCTGTAAAGTTAGCTCCGTTTCTAAGGACTAAACACGACAATTGCCACGACTATTCCAGTGCGATTTCAGAGAAGCCAGAGAATGGCTTGTTCTAACGAGGTGACCCATTTGCCGTGTGCCCGTTCGAAGGATTGATGCTGATTGGCTCTGCCGGGAACCCATCTGCATAATCAGGGCATACGGTGGGCGTCTCTGGGAAACGCTGCAATGATCCTCGCCATCCACTCGCGCGCTGCAATCAAGCGGGCGATTAGAGGTCTCGCTACAGATCAATCCTCCAGCACTGCTGCTCTACACTCAGAGTGGGGCTGCTCAGTGTGTGGGCTGATGTGTGAGAGAGAGAGGGAAGGAGAGAGCGAGAAGGAGAGGAAGAGGGGCTTCGCAAGCACTGGAGCAAAAGGAAGAAAATCAGATCAGTCATTTCCCCCCTCTCTCTTTCCCAATCTTAATCTACGGTCCGCACACTGGGAAGGTAGCGCTGCAGAGGAAAGCCTATTAACATGCCACTGCCTTCGGAAGCACGTGCATTAGACTAAGCAGCAGATATGAAGCCTCATGGCTCAGGCATGTTAATACTGATTAGCATGAGAGCTACGGATTAAACAGGAAAGGGGAAACATGGAATTTTGCGTGCAGGTGTCCAAAGCTTTGGCGTAGCAATCCACAGGGAACTGGTTGGTAATCTGCTGCAGGCAATGCTCTCAACTCACGTTTCAAGACTTCCAAGCACCTAGCATGGATAGATATAACAAATTAACCCTAAATCTGGACGTACCACATATTCAGAGGTTCTCATCATCAAGGATATAATCAACAATGGTTCCCCAATAGCTGGTAACAGCTGGGATTGGATTGGGCATGGACTGGACAAGTTTCTGGATGTAGCCACATCAATGTTCAGACACTCTTACATCAAAGGGTTGTGCAGTTGGTCCAGAATTGATGGAGGACTTCCCTCCCTGCCATTATACCAATGAGAATTCCCTGTAGTCTGGGATTTTATCCACTGCTGATAGACCCATATGACCGTACGCTTCCAGATGCAGATTCAGCAACATTTAGTAATGACTTAGTAAGGTTAGTCCTTATTTCTATTATTAGTTAAGGATTAGTAGTTACTACATTACTTAACTATATAGTAATGATTATTAACCGTCTTAAGCATCATTAATAGATATATGCTTGTTGTAATTGTTGCCAATTGATGCCAAAAGTCACGGATCTAGGAAAGAACTGCAACTACACTAAACCGGTGGTTGGTGTGACACAAAGGCTAACACCTCTACTTGCCAATGACCCGGCACCCCATGTGGGAGACGGGGGTTCGATTCCTGATCTAGGTGGTTACGTGGTGCTACACCAATACGAGTTCTTGGGCAAGACTCCTACCGCTACATTGGCCTACCTGTAATATGACTAACCATGTATGTCACTCTGGATAAGAGCGTCAGCTAAATGCCATGAACATGAGCATGAAACAGGAACTAAACAACTCTTAATTAGTCCTACACAACGGCTTGGAAAACTTTATCCCATTCCTCTGTATGGAACATCTTCAAACCATGTTGGTGGGTTTCCTCTGGTGAACTGTTCACTTCCAAAACTGGAATGGATTAAGGTCAAGACGTTGACTTGGCCATTCCAAAACATTAGCTTTATTCTTCTTTAACTGTCCTTGGGTAGAACCACTTGTGTGTTTAGGGTCATTGTCCTGCCGTAAAATCCACATTCAACTGAGATTCAGCTCATGGACAGACGTCCTGATATTATCCTTTAGGATTTGTTGGTATAACTCCCAGAATTCATTGGTCCATCTATGATGGTGAGCCATCCTGGCCCAGACGTAGCAAAGCAAGCCCAAACAATGACACTACCACCACCATGTTTCACAGATGGGATAAGGTTCTTATGTTGCAATGCAGTGTTCTCCTTTCTCCAAACGGAAAGGTTCTATTTGGTCTCACAGAACATTTTCCCCAAAAAAATTCAGCAAACTGCAGACCTAGATATGCAGTACTGGATCATTTGGTCAATAAGTTAATGACCATATTCTATATTTATGTGCCATTTCATCGATTATTAAGGCTCGTGTTAATATCTGATCATGTTTTTGGTCATATTTTTGCAGCAGCATAGACAATGAAGTAAATATGCAGTGGTGTAAACTCTATGTTTTGGTGGAGCATGCTGTAATGTTCAGTTAGCTTGCATTGAATCCCTCCTTTTTTGTTATTGGAAAACAGCCTGGAGCTGATTCCCAGCCAACACTTTGTTGACGTTCAGCATGACATCATCATAGCCTGGTATGCGAAAGAGCATCGTCACCGATGAAGAACAGCTCTAAATAATTCAGGAGCTGGCGCAGAGAATATCCAGCCTGCAAGACACACACATAATCCTGTACAAAGCTCAGGAGCTGACCTACTTCATCCCCGAGATGCCGCCCGGAATTTTGAGACAGAGGGAGGATTTTACTCCATGGCTCATTATTACTATTCGTGTAGGCTCAGAAATGTCAGCACAAAGGCACTGAGTGCTTTGAGACTGTCCTTATAAACCCAAGAAAGTTCCGGATTTATTCGCCATTAACTACCAAAGACACGCCGTGCCAAAAGGGAGACTTCATTCCGGACTTGTCCCAGGCCAAAGTGTTTGAGGGGTTTGACAGTCCTGTTCTATTACTACAGTATCCAGCATGCATCTGGCCAACATCCCATACATCCATTGGAAATCCCATGTGATTGACATTCTAGGCACTGAGAACACCAGCCCCCCTGTGACTGAAACATACCTAATGGCATGTCACACCTCCACCAGCACCAATAACAGCTGGGACTGGATTGGCCATGGACTGGACAAGTTTCTGGATGTAGTCACATCAAAGTTCAGACACTCCTACATCCAAGAATTGGTCCAGATTTGGTGGATGTCTTCCCTGACGCAATTCCGAGGAGAATTCCCTGTAGACTGGGATTTTATCCACTGCTGGTAGACCTGTATGAACGTACGCTTCCATACACCTGCAGATTCAGCTACTTCCTTCACACTATGGTCTTTGGCCACGCCCACATGCAGTCCCTTCTTTTAGCCAATCATTAACATCTGCTCTGGAGCGTTTACCACACATGGAACGAGACATTCCCTGCACTGTAGCACCTCTTCCCAATCTATGGATTCCGTCACTCACACCCCGCAGGTATTTATAGCCCCATCATCCTCGTGCAGCGCCATCTGCAGGAGCCTGGAGTTACTACCACCTTAAACATGCAAGGTGGCCAATTTTTTCAGATGAAGCAGATAATAGTATTTGTCCATTAGCTGTCCATTGTCCACTACTTGTCCATAGTGATGTGAACTGTGTTCTGAGGGCAGCTATTAAAGAGCATCCAACTCTAAAGCCAGCACAGAGCTTCTTTTATGCAGTGATAGGAAACACATTAAGCTCGAATTCCACATGCTGATCCTTTTTACCGATCAACACGGACATCCACTCTCACTACCTGCCCTGGGGGCAGCTTTTAATCAGTTAAAGGAGACAAAAACAGACTCTGGATGGATCCACAGCGAGGTGTTATGACTTTAAAAAAAATCATTCGGGAAACAACAGCATGGAAAGTCAATTCCATCAGAGTCAGTATGTCTAATATATCCACCCATCCCCACCAGTCCTCCCTCAGGTGCACATGCATGCCAGTTTGGGCTGTATCACCTTGCAGCTGAATCTTAGTGCCAATAGGACAATACATCATCAGGCTCGGCGTGCTAATACAGACGTGTAATTGGACACACACTTGTTGCCGCCGTTTCCTGTGTGTAAACAGAAAGAGCACACCAGGAGCCGCGAAGCTCCCCGAACACCAGCAAATCAAAAAGGTCACCATGCGCAGAGTAAAGAACAAACGCACCCACCGGGACTAAAATAAACCTCCACGGCCTCCATTCAGCAGCCCTCCGCATAGGTGTGAGGTTACACGGCCATATTAGCTTGCCAATCTGCAGCGGATCAAATCTCTCCCCGAGGTCAACACCAGAGATAATGCACAACACGGGCCAAGACACACAAACAACGGACCATGATTCAGCATAACCAGAGATGGATTTCACCAAGACGGTGATCACATGATCGTGTTCAGGAGCCATAATTAATCATAGAACGTGTGCAGATAGCATCATAACAGGCCCAGGTTAAGCCTCTGTACCTATGGAGGGACTCTCATTAGATGAACGTCCTTCTGTTTAGTGTAGTGATGGTTTCTCAGTTAGCCAGATACCTGAACACACGGTAGTTAGAGCTAGGGGTATAGCTTTTGTTAGGCTATATTAGCATGGAAACCCAATCCTGGTTCCGATCCAATACACCTGGGTATAATATTTAGAGGACATTGATGGTCTTCATTGCCTGCAGGAGGGAATAAAGGCTGGAGAGCATGGACCAGGATTGGGCTCCAGTGTTACAATGTTTGAAGATAACTAAACACATGCAACTCCTGAAGGAAACATTGATGCACCTCCTCCTAGGCTATGGTTGCTGTGGGAGGAACAAGGTGATGGATAAATGACAAGGGTGGGTCAGTATGCCTGTGTATTGGAGGTTGGGGATGAGTGAGTACATACAGTTTGGTGAGACAACAGGGTTTGAAGGGGGTGAAAAAGAATGGGCCTCTATGGGAGGAACAAGAGATGGAAAAAAAGACAAAAAGAGAAGTGTTTGTTGAACCAACATTAAATTTGTGCTCTACAGTCTGCCCTGAGATGGTGTATCAGAAGCTGTGTCTCGGTGTCAAGCAGAACTCCAGTAGATGGGTGTGTACACTGAGTGTACTGATGAAGTAAGAATCCGGTTCTGTTTGAACTGATGGGCCGATAAACCTATTTTCCTGTCTAGAGCTCCGCTGGTCGGCTAGCGATCAGGCTAAAAGATAGCATGCATGCTAAACAGCTTCATCATTAGTATCACAGGCTGGAGTTGAAGAATTCTTATGGTTGATTTTTTATGATCATCTTACAGGGTTCAAATGTCTCCATGTTTTGCCCAGAAGTAGCAGCACACCCACACCGGACCTCAAACACCTCCACCTCTTTCTATTCTAATAATAGAATCTTAATAATGCACCTTCTACAGTCTTGTGTGGAGAAAATGTTTATGAAAACAGGTCAGTGCAAATTTCCCAGTGGTGCTGGTGACTAATGAGGAGATAAAGCCAAACATGTGGTTGTTTATTAGGAGGTATAACATTACAATGCTTGGCTAAAGCGTTTGGGAAACCGAAACTGAAACTGGGAAGCGTGGAGACTCTGGTAAACAGCAGGGGGTTCTCTCACAGTATTGATAACATCCAGTTCACCACGCTGTAGTTTCATGTTGATAAGATGCTGTAAGGCATTATAAGCTTAATGATCTTTAGGAAGAAAATAAAGTGTTGCATCCCAGTCCCCCATTTCCGCACCCCCATCAGTGCGTCCTTCACTTCATCAGTGATTATTTAGCACACCTAGCCAAATAGTCAAGCCAAGTCAAGTTTGTACTTAAATGTACTTAAAAAGCTTTCTACAACAGATGTTTTAACAAAGCAGCTTTAGAGAGAATTTGGATCCAAGCCCGCATCGAGCAAGCCACAGGCGACAGTGACGAGGAAAAACTCTATCAAAGCAGACCCATCAGGAAGAACCTTCAAGAGGAACCAAGACTCTAAAAGGGAACCTCAGCTTTTTAGGTCGAACCCATACAACAACAAACACCAGGTGCTTAAACTTTCTGGCTGGTTCCCCAACTTCCAGGCTATGACTGTCACTTCTTTGGGTACTAACGAAGACAATGATAGCCCATTAGAAAGAATAGGAGAAGTGTTGAGTGTTTCTGAGGCAGAGGAAAAAATGTTGGTGAGGCTCCCTAACAGACATGAAGAATCAACCTGTGCAGCAGGACAGCAGAGGAACCCAGCCGAGGCAGGTGAAGCAACAGCATCAGAGCGCACAGGATGGGCAGTAGCGCTGCAGCAGACCATGCAGTTTGGGCAGTAGTTCAGCTCAGCTCCAGCAAAGAGCACCACCCAGACATTTAGAGCACTCTATTACCTACACAGGCCTAGCAGTACAGACCAAAGTCCTTTACCTATTTCCCATGTTTCCATTCACCACGCTTTCATACAACATCCAAGAGTTAAGCAGGAAGGCCAAACCATACAACAGAAGGGTTCCTGAAAGGCTCCGCAACCTGACAAATGGCTAACGGAGAAATATCCAGTCAGTCAGAGCATCAGCGAGCGGCACCTTTTTCCCTGCACGCTTATTCACAAGCAGCGAAAGAGATGTTGTTTAATTGCTTTCCTGTTGAAAAGTGGTGGAAAGTGGTGGATTAGCTCTAAAAGCTCCGCTCCGTGCGCTACAGTAAATGGGCTTCCCGAGCCAACTGTCGCTCAGCGCCCAGCAGGAGAACACCAGTTTCGCTCATATCTCCTCCAGACGTGCCCTCGCACTCTCTGCCGTGTTTCAGTTCTCATAACCAAAAGGGTCTTTTACACGTTTCATCCTGAACTGCCTCCCAGTGACCAGTGATGACCAGTCTGCTGCTGGGGGCCCTTAACCAATAGCTTCGTAGAATCATGCATCCTCTTATTGATCAAAGGATTTGAAGGTGTTATTGGCTCAGCTCAGACCAACAGAGATCGCTCCTCCTATACCGCCAAGTACTAACCTGGCCTACAGGTCAATTAACACCAAGATAACACCGATCAGCCAGCTCGACCTTTGCCCCCTGTTGAGTCACCAGGCGAACTGCAAATGAGTCCAGCTAGAAGTGATCTGATAAAACATGACAGTGGCTTAATTAAGCTCAGGGAACTAATCGCGAGTTCAGGTCATGTCTACAGCAGGTTTATGATGTTCACCTTTGCACAAGCATCACATCAACAGGGGGGTCTTTCTCAACACGGTTAAAAGAGAGTCCTTTAGTGGGGTTTTGTGTGAAGCACTGTTCCGGAGACACTTGGAGGCAGTTTAAAGTGGTGGTGAATGGAACCAGACGTCCACCTCTAAAAGCCCTCTAGCATGAAAGGGTTATGAATACGTTGCTTGATGTCTGAGATGCTGTTTTAAAAGCACTCTGGCTCTGTAGCTTACATATTCAGAAGTAGGGTCTCGGTATGGCGTCGGGCCGCCGTGTTTGCTAACCCAACAAGCCAGACGTCTCGGTATGGAGCTGTAGAGGTTCCTAATGGTGTCCTGTGATAATCCATCCCATGCAGCTTGAACATCCTCACACAGTTCCTGCAGATGGTGCGGTAGGGGTGGAGGTGGAGGGACACCAGGTCTTCTGGACGTGTGACAACAAACCGTCCATCTTGGTGCTGACCACGGTGCCTCTAAAGCGGGACTCGTCACTGAAGATGACCCGCTGCCATTCTGAGTCACTCCATGACAGTCTGGTACGACACCACTGCAGTCTTCTCAGAACGGTCCGTGTTCATGTAGTGTGGTGGGCAGCCCTATCTACGGCTCCCAGGGAGCACTTGGGGATTAGGTGCCCAGCTCAAGGTCGTGTCCTCTCGGTTCAGGGGATCGACTTGGCAACCCTCCGGTCACAAGGCTGGTTCCCCAACTTCCAGCCTACGACTGCCCCTTCTCTGGGTGCTAATGAATCACCTTAATGAACTCGTATTGACCTACTTATTGAGATTTATGACTCCTAAAGCCATTACCACTGGTTCACTGGTGGTATATATGTGTGCTGTAGACATGGTGACCCCTGGTTCCCACCACCACCACCACCACCACAAGATTAAGAGCAGAGTCTCTACAATCAACCATTTCACACCAGCGAAGGTGCTCACATCTCAGCCCGCTTCTACACCTCGGTGGGATCTCTCTTTACTATCCAGGTAGGTCTAGGAGAACGGTAAGCCGCCGATCGCATTATACTTTAACTTCAATTCCTAAAAAAACTAGTTGCAGTTTCAGAGCCGCAAGGTTTTCTTCTGCCCCCCGAGTTCATCGCATTGAGGAAATGTCGGTTCCGCCTGAACGCCGGCGTGCTGATGTGCAGGTAGAAAGGAAACGGTTGAGTCTAATTTTTCTGCGCCAGCGTAGCCATTCTGTTTGGCAGCAAATGGGGTCAGAGGGTTAATGTTGATTTAATAAGCAATTAATTCTGAGCTGGTACCTTGGAAATTGGTAAGAGCGAGGATGATGAAAGATTAGAATAGGCTGCCGACGCTGAAAAGCCGTTCGCTGAGGGCCGGCTAAATTGGTTTTTGGCTGCATAAAACAGCGGTTTGTTTGTTCACATCTCTATAGCGAGACACGCGGATGGCTAATTGCTCCGGTTCTCTTGGGCAAATGGTGGAACCTTGGAAACTGGTAGGTCTGCTACAATGGCGGCGTAACGGAGCACATCTGAGCTCTTGACAAGGCTCGATTGTTTTGTTTTCTTTTTTCGATTTTCCTTCTCTGAAAGTGTGGGTGCCAATCAGTGTGGCATGAGAAAACCCAGAGCCGCGCTCTCCTATTACAGTCCAGATGGGTCTAGCAGGTAAAGTTCAGGGAGGCCTTTAAAGTGGATCCTTCATCCAAAAGGGAAACATCCTTATCAGGTCACAAAAGCACAGGGACAGTTCTCCAACATCACAAGAAATGATTCTAGATTGAGCCAAGAATCTGCCCTGTGCACATATAGTCCGGTTTATTTCACTATGAGACTGATATTTTACCATCAGTAAATATTTATTCACTTATTTATTTACATTATTTATTTATTTATTTATTTACATTTATGGCATTTAGCTAATGCTCCAAGAGTGACGTACAAGGTTAATCATATTACAGGCAGGCCAGCCAACATAGTGTCTGGAGTCCTGCCCAAGGATTCTTATTGGGACTTGGAATCGAACCCCAATCCCTCACAAGGCCTGGTGCCACACTGACAGATAGTTGCGTCACCCGTTGCTCCAGACCCTAGTTCGCTTCTTTAGGTTTGCATTAGCCTCCACACGCTCAGCAATGGCTTGCTATGAGGGAGCTTTTAGAGGTGGACGTCTGGGTCCATTCGCCATCACTATGAACAGTTATGAGCTTTCACATATCAGGACTTGGTCTTACATGTGTCAGTGTCAATGCTGGAATAAGAATTGTCCACCAAATGAAACTATCTACTTAAAAGCTTCCAGTGGGCAGCCTCCAGTGGGCAGCCTCCAGTGGGAAGCCTCCCCGTCGGCAGCGCTGATGAAGGCCTAGAGGACGACCAACACTGCACTGTGCAGCAGCAGATGAGCTATCATCTCTGACTGTCCATCTACAAGGTGGACCAGCAAGGTAGGAGTGTCTAATAGAGTGGACAGTGAGTGGACACAGTGTCTCAACACTCCAGCAGCACTGCTGTGTCTGATCCACTCACACCAGCACCACCCACACTAACACACAACCAGCACGTCAGTGGCCCTGCAGTGCTGAGAATGATCCACCACCCACATCATACCTGCTCTGTGGTGGTCCTGTGGGGGTCCTGTCCATTGAAGAACAGGGTAATACAGTACACAGAGAAACAGATGGACTACAGTCTGGACCTGTACACCTACAGAGTGTCCTGTATGGTCAGTGGAGCTGATATTGGGTGTAGATACAAGGGTATGGTTGGAATGAAGTTCTGTTTGATGCTTATTATTCAAAAAATTCCAGACAAAGATTCCATTTCGTATAACCATGGACATAACCATGTCGTAGCATGCTGTCATTATGCTTGTTGTCCATGGCTATGTAGACTTGGCAAATATTAGCCTGTGTCATAAACAGTCATATCAAACATGATGGCATCTGTCATCGCAATAGCCCACAATGGCATCAAGCCACATGCTGGCAATCTCAACATTCCCAACTTGGATAACAACACAAGTGTCAGAAACCGCATCCAACAACTCCGCAACTCGATACTCAATGCTAATGCTAGCTACTTTAGCCTATAGCATGCTAAAGCATATATCCTAAGGACTACGTATGGGGTGAATGAGTTTAGGCCCAACCATTGCTTTAAGGTCAGATCCCTGACCCCACTTGCAGCCTCCATTAGGGATCCTGTCCCTGTACGGAATGAGATGAGGTCCCCCTGAGTCCCCTGAAAATGCATTCAACAACATTAGCATATCATGATTACACCTCATCCCTGCGCCCGTACGCCAACTCCCGAGGCGCCCGGCCAAACCCATTCTGCAAAGCCATCCATCATGAGACTTATTAATTCATCCCTTCACCCGTTGAAGTGACAGGATATGATGGATTGGATGGAAGTGGCTGGATGCCAGCAGAACTCTGGACAGAAGTTCACGTCGGTTTCCTTTCGACCACAGCCAAGATTACGCAACAGGAGCAGACAGACAAAACCGCAGAGCTACACGAGCCCTATAGCTTTTCCATAGCCTCCTCGCCTTCCTTTCTAAACGCACCTGTTAGACATTAAACCTGGACGGATCAGGTGACCTACCTGCGTTCCGTCCACCTGGCTGGCTGCGTCCAGCTGCTGCCCAATGGTCAACCATGGCTGGACGTGCTAGGTCAAATACAACGGTCCATGGCTGCAGGTAAGGACTGTGGTGATCTCTGAGCGAGACCACCAAGGAAAGGAAAAAAAACAAAACAGAGCAGCCTTTGTGCACGTTCGCATTTACCAGCAGCAGAAAAGCAACACCGGACTCTACCTCTCCACCCCTCTCTCCACAGATCACATCTCCCTCTTTCCATTCACCAGCCTTTTTGCTCTCATGCAGCTGCAGAAGCACATTAAGGCAGAATCAATTTGTCAGCCGGCAGCATTAGCAGAGGGAAGTGGAGAGGGGTTACTACACACTCTGTGTGTGTGTCAGTGTGTGTGCGTGTGTCAGTGTGTGTGTGGGAGAGCTTGTTTTCATACACTACAAGCACAAAAACTGCTCTCAAATTGTCCAACATACAATATCAGAACCAAACCAAAACGGTCCTGACTAGAACTGAGCTCCGTCAGCAGTGTGTTAAATAATACATACAGGATATCATTTTCTACAAAGTCCTTATGTAACACAATGTATACATAATAAACAGTGTAATGAATGCATTGCTACATATATGGACTATAGTATGAAGTACTTAGTAAGTACAAATTAGTAACTCTAACTTTTAAATGTATAATAATAATAATAATAATAAAATAATAATAATGATCATCATCATCATCATCATCATCATCATCATCAACATTACAACAATAACAACAATAAAACCAAAAATAATGATGATTACTCTTACAACAACAACAACAAGAAGAAGAAGAAGAAGAAGAAGAAGAAGAAGAACTATTATTATTATTATTATTATTATTATTATTATTCTATTATTATTAGTATTATTATTATTATTATTATTATTATTATTATTATTATTGTATTATTATTATTATTATTATTATTATTATTATTATTATTATTAGTAGTATTTTTATTATTATTATTATTATTATTATTATTATTATTATTATTAGTAGTAGTAGTATTATTATATTATTATTATTATTATTATTATTATTATTATTATTATTATTATTATATTAGTAGTATTTTTATTATTATTATTATTATTATTATTATTATTATTATTATTGGACATACAGACAGACAGATACAAAAAAATACAAATATTTGATGTATAATACACATACAACCAAGCCTCATCATTATTAGTATTATAATCATTATTATTATTAGATAGATAGATAGATAGATAGATAGATAGATAGACAGATAGTTAGATAGACAGACAGATGTTTATTCTTCATGATTCTGAAACATCTGTATTAACCCAGCCATCTCACACAATATTCTATTCAAATTACGCAGAGAAAAATAACATCATCACTAAATTACGGTTGATACATACGAGGCGTATCATGATGATGCGTGATTAAGGGTGTGTTAGAGTGTGTGGTGTGGAAGTCGTCTCTGCCCCTCTCCGTATCAGATTTCCCTCCTGCACTTTTTTTTGTTGGAGTCGGGGACGTGAGACGGAGACTTGTGTGCAAATTAAACAGAGAGACAGAAAAATGTATTATTGATGTCCTCTGTGTGTCACACACACTCGCGCACACACTCGCGCGCGCACACACACACACACACACACACACACACACAAGCGTGCACACACACACACACGCACACACAGGCTCTCCGGTTCCCACACAGGGTAATTAATCCTCAATCCAGAGACATCCATGAATGGACAGATGACAGAATGGCCGCCCTTCTTTCCCTCCCTCCCTCCTTCCTCCTCTCTGAAAATAGGTCACCTGCCGTGGGCCTGCCGGTGTGTGCCTGTGCGTGTGCGCGCGTGGCACATTATGGAGTCTCTGCTTTAAAAACAGGGCACATTTTCCTGCTGGCTTCGCAGAGGCAGTGCAGGTGCATGTTTAGCTGCTTCTGAAACAGTTTCAGTGCACATCACACATTCGCTCCATCCCCAATTCCGCATTCAGAATTCTGTTTACCCACCTTAGCAGGGTTTGATATGCTCAGGTAGTTACAATCCAGCTTTACAGAGAAGGCAGCACAGTCTCACGCAGTGCATCAATCTGTCGAAGGCCTCCTGGAGCTGGGATCATGGTGTTTATGCTGTTTGTCTGCGTGCGTACAGTACATACTGGATGGGTGGGGGTGGGGGGTGGTGCTGCAGACTTGATTCAGAAGTGCGCGTGCTTTCCACATGAATAAAACATCTTAGACTAACACTATTAATGTCACAAGCCCTCCAGTGAAGTGGAGCAGCCTTATAAAGCGCTTGCCCCATCATCTGGAAATCAACTGGATCTCCGGAGATGCCACAGCCATCCATGCGCAAGGGTCCAGATTAGCATAACGGGCCTCCATCGTTGCTAAGGGGTCCTGAATGTCCACTAGAGTACTCCCCATACAACAGAGCCATAAATCTCTACAAGCGCTGCAAGAACATGGGCTCCATCATGCATCCTGCTTGCTCAGTCATTCTGAGAACCGCCCCCTTGAAAAGAGACTTCCAGGGGGCTCCCGAAAAGGGTCTACGACAGCGGCAAACCGAGAACCCTCAAAGACAGACTCAAGTATACATGGTCCACAACTTGGTGTTCTCCTCCAAGCGTTTTAAGTATACATGATGTCCACAACTGAAAGTAGGTACTGTGCTTCCTGGCCTCAAGTACTGAACGAAAACTGCTTTCCTGAGGTATTGTACACAGTGATTAATGTTCTATTAGTGCTAATTAGTGCTATTAGTGCCCAGAACTTAAATAGTGAACTTAATTGTATACATGTTAATGTATATACAGGCACACACTCCGAATTAACCACATTTCCAAAATATGCCCAATCCATCTCCCTGAGTTCCCAAACTCCATCTTTCAGAACCCATGACACCCGATGACATTACCGTCACATGTCTGCCATCAGCCAATCATCTCACTGCCCGTTTCTGTCCTAATAAAGCACCCGCTCTATAAACTCTGTTTGCTAATAAAGTGCGTGTCACATTAAGAAGGTTGTTTCGTTTGCTGGTCGGTTTGTCTTTACAACATATATACTCATTAAGCAGACGCTAGTTCAGCTTAACTTGCTAACTTTATCTATATATATATATATATATTATATATCATTATAGATATATACTTTATATATTATATATATATATATATATATATATATAAAAACACTAATTTAATATGTATACTAATACCGTGGTAAAGTGGACTTGCACTTATTACACTTGGACACACACTAAAAAAAATATGTGCTTGACACGTACTTTATGATTAAGTACAACTGTAGTATATTACAATATCTTCATATATGGAGTTTTAGGGGTAATATTAAAAAGTAAAATTAAGAATATTTTAAATGTATATTTTATTTTAACTTATTTATTTATTATATAACATATGCATACTATATTTTATATAGATTAAAAAAGCCATATATATATATATATATATATATATATATATATATATATATATATATATATATATATATATATATATATATAAATCAATATCACGAGTGCAGTAAGTACTGAACACTCATTTTCTAAGTATATATTGACCTGCTATTGACAATCTTCAACCCACCCAATACATACGTGCAAAAAAAAACCCCAAAAAAACAAAAAACAGACGTCCATGAATTAATTTATGTAGTATAATAATAATAAGGGGAAAAGGACTGAACACTCTTACTGAAAGCTTTATTGGATGCTCCTGTACTGAGAAACTAGCCGCATGCATTGCTCAGGTGTGGCTTTGGCCCATTTCTCCACACACACCCTTCAAATCCAAAGGCATGAATGACACTGGTGGTCCGTTCATGTTCTCCCTGTAATGAAGTGACTGAAGTAACAGCAGCTATTAGCTTTGACATTATCACAAAGCCTGTTTCAGCCTTTTAGTAATCAGGGGCCCTGAATTATTCTGAGCCCTCGGGGCCAAAGTCAGGCTTATTGTATGATGCAGACTAGCCCACCTTAAACTATATTTCTCTTGGTATAGCTACACAGGCACATGCACACACACGCATACACTCTAGAGCCACGTACAGCCGTGCTTAGTGTTCAGTCAGAGTATGTATCCTAGCTAGTACAAACAGGCTAGAGCCTAAAACGTGCGGTGAGTTTAGAGGCTACCTGCCTAGCACTCCCAGGCCAGTGCTAGACTCTCATACCTGGACAGACGATGAGTGAAGCTCTGTGTTAGTGCATTACAATGCAATTCAGTATATACCTCAATCAGAGATGGGTCTTTAGTCTGGGTCTGCGAGAGAGTCTGCTGTTCGGAAGCTTCATTCCACTATCTGGGTGCACACACACTGAAATGTGTGGCATCAATAAATTCCTTTACAGATGTTAATTACTGACTGAGCATCTCTTTAGATACTGAGATCAAAGTGAGGGTATGAATACAGCCCTTCTGAGTCATAAGCAATCAACAGGGTGTTAACGCTAATGAGGCAACGGGCAACAAGAGGGCATTTATGACCTGGAGGGCGTTACTGACCACTCTCAGACCTTTCACCTCCTCCAAGGTCACTCACAGCGAGAAGACGACCCTAGAGGCTCGTCTAGAGCAGGGCTGGAGTTTCCCCCCTCAAACTGTCACTTCTGGTCAGAGTGTGAATGACCCCTGCTCCGAAGTGAAAGAGACTCGATGCGCTGGCCCATAAAGGTTACAGCGCCACAGTTCACTGCCAGTCAAACTAATCACATCCTCGTTGGCAGCTTGCAAAGATACCCGTCACAGGCAGAGCATGGGCAGCTACTGAAACACACCCAACCTGGAGGAGAGAACAAAGACATGGTGTGGCTAGATAAAGGAACAGCTGTAACAATATAAAACTGGAACCTGAGATCGGGCTGGTACTGATAGCTGCACCCAGAAGGAGGTGTGGGGTTGCGGTGCTGTTGGGAAGGAAGATAAAGGTGACCAGGATCAATAACTGGTGATAAATTTAGACTGATATGATCAATATTTATTGAGCTACACATACCAAAGTCTGTCTCTCAGTATGGCGTCGGGTCGCCGTGTTTGCTAACCCAACACGCCAGACGTCTCGGTATGGAGCTGTAGAGGTTCCTAATGGTGTCCTGTGATAATCCATCCCATGCAGCTTGAACATCCTCACACAGTTCCTGCAGATGGTGCGGTAGGGGTGGAGGTGGAGGGACACCAGGCCTTCTGGACGTGTGACAACAAACTGTCCATCTTGGTGCTGACCACGGTGCATCCACACACGGATTCGTTGGGCGTCTCCACCAAGACTAAAGTGGGACTCGTCACCGAAGATGACCCGCTGCCATTCTGAGTCACTCCATGGCGGTCTGGTATGACACCACTGCAGTCTTTGGTGACGGTGACGTGGTGTTAAAGACAGTGTGCATGAAGTGCTGCGTGGTGCAGCCGTCTGCCGATGGTGCTGCACTAACAGGAGGACTCATGGAGGACACCACTGCTCGCTGGATGTCTGTAATGGTGGTGTTGGGTCAGTCAGGTACAGAGATAAGGCCCGCCCTTGCTCACGTCACATGCACAGTTGAGGGTGAAACTCGAATCATTAGCATGTCTCACAACGTCAAACCCACCCACCAAATTTCATTCCAGTTGGTTGATTCCTTCTGGGTGCAGCTAGTCTTTGGAGGATGAGTGTTTGAAATGTGTTGAGGGTATTAGTGGAATATCAGAGATCACATCTACTGAATCTCAGTTCTCGTTCACTGCTGTGTGATTGCGTGCCAGCACAGATGCACACGTGGTGGGAATTTCGGCATGTTTGTGCACGTTTAGTCATGTTGGACTGTGAAAGAGAAGAGGGGGTGAGAGAGAGAGAGAGAGAGAGAGAGAGAGAGAGAGAGAGAGAGAGAGAGAGAGAGAGAACACTGTAATAGTACATGTGTTGGACAATCAGCTGGTGAGTGGGTGGTTGTCCTTTCAACGCGAGCGTGTCTAAACCAGAGCACCCTCGTTTCTCTCCATGCATTAAAACTACATTCACCACATTTTGGCCCCGGTTGCGGTGCGGTGTAAAATGAACAGGACCTGAGTAAATAAACAGAACTGTTGTTGTACCTGGTTGAGATAATCCATCACAGCACAGAGAGCATAGAAATGTTAGCTAATGCCTTTACAGCACGGGTACAAGCGCAGGTGGAGAGGAAACGCTGTACAAGGGGGGAATTTCATTCCGAAGGTGAGTCAAGGTCAGCCATACCTGAAGAAAGCACAAAAGCAGGATCTGGAAGTGTGCCCTGCATTTCGATGGGCGCTGTGGTCACTTCAGTGTGGAAGGCAGTCCCGGAAAGGCTGAATCTACACACTGCCTGGAACGGTTTTTAATCATGCAACATATTTCCTATGGACAACGGCGCATATACGGGCGATCACGGATAGGGGGATAGAAGTGAAAATTGAACCATTAGCACCAGTTGATGAGCATGTCTGCTCTTGTCAGCTGTACGGTGATGACACTGTAGTCTCTAAAGTGAGATCTTCCGATTTGCAGAGGCTCTTCTGATGGTGCATCTTGACGTTGAGGAACCAGAGAAGGTTGGAATCTCTTCTGGCTAATGAAGGAAGTTAGATAGCTAGCATTAGCTAGCAGAATAACAGCCCTGAAGCCTACCTAAGAGCTCGTAACACCTCCACAAGCTCCAGTAACAGCTGGGACTGGGTTCGGCATGGAGTGGGCAGGTGTCTGGATGTAGGCCACATCAATGTTCAGACACTCTTCCATTGGTCCAGATTTGGTGGATGCCTTCCCTGGCACAGTTCCGAGGAGAATTCCCTGTAGACTGGGGTTTTCACCACTGCTGGTAGACCCGTATGACCGTACGCTTCCATACACCTGCAGATTCAGCTACTTCCTTCACACTATGGTCTTTGGCCACGCCCACATGCAGTCCCTCCTTTTAGCCAATCATTAACATCTGCTCTGGAGCCATTTTCCACACATGGAACGAGACATTCCCTGCACTGTAGCACCTCTTCTCAATCTATGGATCCAGTCACTCACACCCCGCAGGGATTTAGAGCGCCATCATCCTCACACATCGCCATCTTTTGTGATTCATTTGCATAATGCATGCATGCATCTCTCTGCATTAGGCAGAGAGAAACTATACTATGCAACCTAATATTACACAACATCGCAAATAACATACACAGCTGCCCTACTGTCTCCACAGGAGATAATCCAGGGTGAGCAAGCAAAACACCAGGGTAATCTGCAGCATCCATATGATTTCATAATGGACATACACATGAATTTAACACCGGCAAAGACAACATGAGAGGAGAAAGAACCATGTGAAATTTTAATGTAGAGATTTAGGAGGAGTGTTGAGTGTTTTAGGAGAAGTGTTGAGTGTTTTAGGGGGAGCGTTGAGGGTTTTAGGAGCAGTATTGAGTGTTTTAGGGGGAGCGTTGAGGGTTTTAGGAGGAGCGCTGAGGGTTTTAGGAGGAGCGCTGAGGGTTTTAGGAGGAGTGTTGAGGGTTTTAGGAGGAGTGTTGAGTGTTTTAGGAGAAGTGTTAAGTGTTTTAGGAGGAGTGTTGAGGGTTTTAGGAGCAGTATTGAGTGTTTTAGGGGGAGCGTTGAGGGTTTTAGGAGGAGCGCTGAGGGTTTTAGGAGGAGTGTTGAGGGTTTTAGGAGCAGTGTTGAGGGTTTTAGGAGTAGTGTTGAGTGTTTTAGGAGGAGTGTTGAGTGTTTTAGGAGCAGTGTTGAGTGTTTTAGGAGCAGTGTTGAGAGTTTTAGAAGGACTGTTGAGGGTTTTAGGAGGACTGTTGAGGGTTTTAGGAGGAGCGTTGAGGGTTTTAGGAGCGGTGTTGAGGGTTTTAGGAGGAGTGTTGAGGGTTTTAGGAGGAATGTTGAGGGTTTTAGGAGGGGTGTTGAGGGTTTTAGGAGCAGTGTTGAGGGTTTTAGGAGGGGTGTTGAGGGTTTTAGGAGGACTGTTGAGGGTTTTAGGAGAAGTGTTGACTGTTTTAGCAGGAGTGTTGAGTGTTTTAGGAGGAGTGCTGAGGGTTTTAGGAGGAGTGTTTGAGGGTCTTAGGAGGAGTGTTTGACGAGGAGTGTTGAGTGTTTAAGGAAGAATGTTGAGTGTTTAAGGAAGAGGGACTCAGTTAAGACCCCCTCACAGCACAAGACAAGGAGAAGCTCCATGGTAGGCAAACTGGTCAGTAATGCAGGCAGGCAGTGGCTCCCAGGCAAGGCAGGTGAAGCAGCGGCATCAGAGTGCACAGGATGGGCAGTAGCTCTGCAGAAGACCTCAGAGTTTGGCCAATAGCTCAGCTCTGGCAAAGACGGCGGACAGACGACTAGTTTCAACAGTTAGCTGGAGACTATTTACCAAAGGCTCGACTGAACAGGGCTTTAAACCTAGACATGAAGACTGTCCGAGTCCGAAACACTGACTGGAAGGTTATTCCAAAGCTGGAGAATAGTCTGAAGATGTGACTTCAAGGTAAACTGTAACACAGCAATGCATTAACGGCGCCATGTTAGAAATGGCACCAGATTTGGATGAAAAGTACAGAGGAGATTTGGCGCGAGGACATCTTAATCACTTCCTCACACGCTCCAAAGTCCCATCGCCCCCAGCCGGAAGTTCCACACACTATGCATCTCTCAGCTGTCCATCATCTAACCGATCACCCAATTACGCATGGTGAGCCAGACCAATTAAGCCGTGTTTCTGCCCGGGCAGACAGGCAGCACATAAAGACTCTTCTCTGTTTCCCGGATTTCACTACGCTTCGTCTGCCATGCGTTCATTACCGCCTCGCTATTAACCCTCAGTCTGTCCACGGGCCCACAGCTTAGCGCGGCGCTGAGAGCCACCGGTGGGAATCAGCGTGTGATCGCGCCGCTCAAATCAACACACCGTGATTATTTCAGCTGCTGGCTAGACCAGGAGGACGGGGTGACGGTGCTTTGCACAAATACAAATGTGCCGGGGCCAGCAGGTACGTGCGGACGCATGATTACTAGGAATGATGGTAAATTAATAACAATATCTGCATCTGGTACGAACGCTGAAGGCCGCGGAAGAGTCGGATCAGCTTCCAGTCTGAACCAGAGTCACCGTTTCAGGTGGAGGAGACAAACAGTTTCACAAATAAATGAATGTCACAGCCCTTAATTAGCTCTGTTTACTCGCACTGGACAAACAGCCAGCGACACTGCTCCAACGCTGAACTGCACGTTTATCCACTCAGTGGCCTGCTTATCATTCACTTCCTGCCTCAAACATTTTATCACCAGGGCCTTAAACGCTGGAGCTGGAGCCATCTAACCAGGGATCTGTGAATTCAACCCAGTATGAATCTGGAATTTATGAAATTAGAGATTTAATCCAGTATGAATCTGTAGTATCTGATAATAATGGTGTAATAATTATAATCCGGTATGAATCTGCAGCGTGTGTAGCGTTTACAGTCTGACGGTAATAACTGTGGAGGGATTATAATCCGGTATGAATCTGCAGCGTGTGTGGCGTTTAGAGTCTGACGGTAATAACTGTGGAGGGATTATAATCCAGTATGAATCTGCAGCGTGTGTGGCGTTTACAGTCTGACGGTAATAACTGTGGAGGGATTATAATCCAGTATGAATCTGCAGCGTGTGTAGCGTTTACAGTCTGACGGTAATAACTGTGGAGTGTTTATAATCCAGTATGAATCTGCAGCGTGTGTAGTGTTTACAGTGTGACGGTAATAACTGTGGAGAGATTATAATCCAGTATGAATCTGCAGCGTGTGTAGTGTTTGCAGTCTGACGGTAATAACTGTGGAGGGATTATAATCCGGTATGAATCTGCAGCGTGTGTAGTGTTTACGGTCTGACAGTAATAACTGTGGAGTGATTATAATCCGGTATGAATCTGCAGCGTGTGTAGTGTTTACAGTCTGACGGTAATAACTGTGGAGGGATTATAATCCAGTATGAATCTGCAGTGTGTGTAGTGTTTACGGTCTGACGGTAATAACTGTGGAGTGATTATAATCCAGTATGAATCTGCAGCGTGTGTAGTGTTTACAGTCTGACGGTAATAACTGTGGAGTGATTATAATCCAGTATGAATCTGCAGCGTGTGTAGTGTTTACAGTCTGACAGTAATAACTGTGGAGGGATTATAATCCAGTATGAATCTGCAGCGTGTGTAGTGTTTACAGTCTGACGGTAATAACTGTGGAGGGATTATAATCCGGTATGAATCTGCAGCGTGTGTAGCGTTTACAGTCTGACGGTAATAACTGTGGAGGGATTATAATCCAGTATGAATCTGCAGCGTGTGTAGTGTTTACAGTCTGGCAGTAATAACTGTGAAGAACTAATCGAGCACCATTAAAGCTTTGTATATTTCCACTCTGCCGTCACTTAATTTCACAGTTGCTAGCTGAACTACTACATACCACACTCTGCCTGAAGTGTATGCTCAACTTCAGATGCTAAAATGTAGGGTATTAAAAATCATATCTTTACTGCAGCGTTTCCTTCTCTGAGCTTCTGCCACAGCACCCACCTGTTCTGTGTTGATGTAGAGGAGATTAAACGCGTCTTGGTGCTCTAGGCTTCGGGAAGGTTAACAGCATCTGACACATCCAGCGAGGCTGAGATTGCAGAGAGGACTGGGACACAACCATGATAATGAATTTCAGACATCATTTCTTGCCACCTTTGTGCAATCTGTGATCTCTATGCATGTTTGTTGCTGAATCTCATCACATTTTATAAGCTCCTTCCCAGCAATGAAGAGCAAGCAGCAGAATAGAGGAGCTGCACCAAATTCCTCATCAATGGGTTTACAGTTTATGGAAGGAAGTTTATGGAATTTGCATTGGAAAACACGGAGTATTGCTAATGAGTGAACGCAGTGACAGAACATGTGTGGTTTGGAACTTTCAATCTATGCAGTCTACCAATCAACCCTCATCTTCAGAACGTTTATAGATTTCTGCTTTCTAAATGTACAGAATGCTGTTCTATATATGTCTTAAATAATAATAATAATAATAATAATAATAATAATAATCAACAGCAGCATTCAAGTTTTTCACTTTTATCCATAATATTAAATCAAGATGATGGTAAATGGCTGTTCTGGTGCTGCTTGGTAGTTGCTGTGGTTTTCTAGGAGGTTGTGATGATATCACTCAACAGTCCTACCTACAGTATCAATCCCTCCACCCACCCACCATCTCTATCCATCTACAGTATACATCAATAATATCAATCCCTCCATCCACCTACCATCTATATTCATCTACAGAATCTACCTACAGCATCTTTCTACAATATCAATCCCTCCATCCACCTACCATCTCTATCCATCTACAGTATACATCAGCAATATCAATCCCTCCATCCACCTACCATCTCCATCCATCTACAGAATCTACCTACAGCATCTTTCTACAATATCAATCCCTCCATCCACCTACCATCTTGATCCATCTACAGTATACATCAATATCAATCCCTCCACTCACCTACCATCTCTATTCATCTACAGTTGTCATACAATATCCATCTAATCATCTACAATATCCATCTACAATTTCTATGCATCCACAGTATTGATTTATTCATAGTATCGATCCATCCACAGAAACCATCTACTGTCTCTATCCATCTATCAATCTACAGACTCTGTCAATCTACTGTCTCTATCTAAGGTATAAATATCTATTCATTCATCCATCTAACATCTCTATCCATCCATCTACAGTCTCTGTGGTATGCAATCAGCTACAGATAAAATTTTGTATTTACAGCTAGTGTATACATAAATCATGGCTGGTACTATGGCCGTAAACAGCATGCTCTGCTTCTCTGACATCTTTGGGCCTATATATCCTGAAATGAGATATATCCTGAAGGAGGCTGCTGAGAGAAACCTCCCTGTCCATGGCCTGCAGCTATTTCTAGTTCCCTCAAGTGTTCTCCTCTAAAGTGGGACTGCTGTTTGTCAGGCTGAGCTAGCAGTACTTAATCAGAAGCTCAGGTTTTGAAGATCAGCCACCCCTCCCAGTCCCCTCTCTGTGCTTTGATGGGTCTCCACGGGGTCCCGGCTGGCGTCACACTTTCGAGAAACGGGCACACGTCCGGGCACCTGCCAGGCCTCTGACTCATACACACCATAACCTCGCCCAGCTGCTCCACTCTCCCTTCAACAAAGCCTCTTTCCTCTCAGGGATTACAACAATACGCGAGGAACGACAGTTTAAAGTCTTCCCAGTTTTCTAGCCCAGCCAGGATAACACATAGCGCTAACGGTTAGTCCCAGAAAGCTCAGGATCCTACTTGCCAGCACAGTTGGGTTTAGAAGGCCAAGCTACAAAGCTGAGGGTGAAACGTTAACCTCTAGTTGTCATATATCTTGTCGTGTTTCACTTGCAGTTCTGGGAGTCTTTTATCTCTCCCCAACAGATGGCAGTATACTGAATTACAACTGCCATTCACCAACTCATCAATCCACCATGACTGCTTCCATATTAATGAGCTATGTCTTGCTTAATTTCTCCCTAATGAGGGCGTCCTCAAGTGCCACTGATCTCGCCTGCAGTAGCTTCCAAAGGTTCTGATTCCTTCGTCCCATCGCAAGGTGGTCTTCCCACAAAGAAAAAAAAGAGAGAAAGAAAAAACAAGACAAATTGGCATTGCTCCCTGGGAGCGCGGTGTACTTGGGAATGAGAGTTTAGTTCTTGATTGAGGCTTTGCACCTGATAATAGCCCACTTGATCCAAGGCTGGAAGGCCCGGATGATTGACTAGCCTGCACCGAGACGGCTGAGATGCTATTAGAGTGATATGAGGCCACTCATTTCCCATGGGCTGGATTTCCTTGATCAAACTTTGCTTCAGCTTTACCTTTTGTTGACGGAGATTACCGCAGACAGAGGGACCTGAGCCGATCCCTGTTGTGCTGGAACGCTCAGTGTGTTTCTCCAGGAGGATCCTACTGTAGTTCACCATGTTTGCTTTGAGCTCTGTGTGTTTCTTGTTAATATAACATCTGCAACGATATTCTTTCATGGCCAACTTCGTTTAAGGTATAAACGAGGCATGCGTAAGGAACAGACTCTAAAGCACTTCACTCTTTGCAAAAAGGGAACCCTTCTCATGTGCAACATTAGAGAATGCTGTACAGAAAAAAATAAACCTGGGGAATGCTGCCTGCTGGAGACTTTTTCCCTTAAGGGTTGTAATATTTTAATTAAACCTCTGGAACACAGCCTCCAATTGGACCACAATCCATGAACACAGCCTCCAATTGGACCACAATCCATGAACACAGCCTCCAATTGGACCACAATCCATGAACACAGTTTCCATTTCGTCCACAATCCAAGAACACAGCATTCAATTAGTCCACAAACCAGGAACGCGGCATTCAGTTGGTCCACAATCCAGAAACACTGTCTCCAATTGGTCCACGATCCAGGAACACAGCCTCCAATTGGTCCACGATCCAGGAACACAGCCTCCAATTGGACCACAACCCAGGAACACAGCCTCCATTTGGTCCACAACCCAGGAACACAGCCTCCATTTGGTCCACAACCCAGGAACACAGACTCCAATTGGTCCACAACCCAGTAAAACAGCATTCCATTGGTCAGCAAGTCAGGACTGTACCCTCTGACAGGTCTACAAGCCAGGACCATAGGTTTGGTTGATCAACAATTGAGAAACACAGGCTCCGACTGGTTGATAATCGAAGAACACAGGCTCCAATCAGTCAGCAAGCCAGGAACACAGGCTCTGATCGGCCGGCAAACCAGGAACACATCACTCCACATTCCAATTGGACAGCAATTCAGGAAAACATGCCCAGACCGGTTGACAAATCTTTAAAATCGGCTCTGATTGGATGACAATTCAGGAACACATGCTCCGATTGGTCGGCAATTCAAGAACACAGCCTCTGGAATCAGAGTAACACTGCTCCTCCAGGACTCTGCAGCATGCACCACTCCTGAGATCTATTCTTTCATCTACAGTGTCCTTTGAAACAACATCCTCCACTTGAGATGGTTAAAAAAACATATAGAGATTCTCCATCAGTCTAAAGAACCATCCCACCACCCAAATAACCATGTATGAGTGTCCTTTACTAAACCACTAGACAGCAAACTGTTTTTCCTTCATACAAATGATCCACATAAAGAACCATATATACATTAGAGCAGCTCTTTAAAATGTCCAAGGTTCTGTATAGGCCTACTACCTTTACTTAATATACCCAAAATGCCAAACAGGTTCTAGATATTTACTGGTCAACCTTGAACTACAATCTTGAATGTACTGGAAAGCAATCTTATGTGAAATAAAGTCACGTACCAAGACAGTGAGACTACATTCCATCTAAAATGGTTATTAGAAATTATGAATATATAGTAATACATGTAATGGAATAGATATCTGGAGCAGGAACTACTCACAATGTCCCTGCACTGCACTTGCGTCTGTAGCTCCCACTGTCCTCAAATTTAGGGGACTGTAAAAAAATCTTACCAACGTTTTCAAACGTCAAATGGACTTCCAGTAGGACTCTGGTCACCGGACCCGCCGACTGCTACTCAGCCTGCTCACGAACATAATGTAGTTTGTTTTTCTCTTCTGTACTTTCAAATTAAACACAGCTAACGACAAACATAAAAGCCTGTCCTAGCCAGAGACTCTAGAACTGACGCCGTTGAGATCGCATGCTAATTGCAGACACAAATAAAACAAGCAGTATAAACTCAGCGTTGCAGTGTAAATGGACAGATGCAGAAACGGAAACATAAACGTATTCTAAACGTATGCAAATCGCTCGTCAAATCACAAATTATATTCAGCGTGTCCGTCTGCTTTGCTTTTGCATTGGTAATGAACTGGTTGGGTTTCAACTTCCAAAGGCCTGTTGGGCAAAAGCCCGTGTCTGTTTGGATGTGCTAGCGCAGCTGTGCTGCCTCAACATCTGGACGGTGTTCCATTTAAATAGGATAAGTGTGGTTAAATGCATTTGTCTCAATTAGCCTAAATGCTCCATTTAGGCATCGCGCTGAAAGAGCATGCAGCCACTTGCGACCCAGTCAGCCGGAGAAGTACGCTATGAGCAGACGCAGTACTAGATAATAAGCTTAGCCATATTCAGCCTGCTTACAAATCTAGTCTCACTTTATACAGTTCGTGCATGCTTTAACTGTTGTGTGCATGAATTGGGCTCAACCGATTGGTTAAGTGGCATGGAAAAATCAGGAACACAGCATCTGATTGGTCGACAGTTCAAGAACACAATTTCAGCTTGGACCACGAGTCCGGGCCGTAGCCGCTGGCTGGTCTAAAAGTCAGGAAGCACAGATTCTGATTGGTGGACTATGCAGAAGCAGAGATTCTGATTGGTGGACTATGCAGAAGCAGAGATTCTGATTGGTGGACAATGCAGAAGCAGAGATTCTGATTGGTGGACAATGCAGAAGCAGAGATTCTGATTGGTGGACAATGCAGAAGCACAGACTCTGATTGGTTGACAATGCAGAAGTACAGATTCTGATTGGTTGACAATGCAGATACATATACTCTTGTTGGTTGACAAATCAGGAACAAAAGCTCTGATTGGTCTACAATCAGTAACACAGATTACGATTGGTTAGCAAATCAGAAGGACAGACTCTGATTGGTTGGGAAATCAGAAGCACAGATTCCAATTGGTTGACAAATCAGAAGCACAGAGTCCAATTGGTTGACAAGTCAGGAACACAGGATCTCACTGATGGACAATTCAGAAACACAGACTCTGATTGGCTGACAATTTGAAAGCACAGGCTTTGATTCATTGACAATACAGAAGCATAGACTCTGATTGGTTGATAAATCAGAAACACAGGCTCTGCAAATCTAGTCTCCCTCAGTTGACCTTGTTTGTTTGTCCGACATGAATTCTTCTGAACTGTTAAATGACATGATTCACTGAGCAAAATCCGTTTTGGTGCACAATGGGTGTGGGTATATTTTTAGGGGAACTTAAATAAGACCTCAGAACACACAGAAACTTTGTACTAACATCAAATTGAGACAGGCCTCGCGGACGCTCGGGATCAGGAATGCAAAACACATTGACAGAGAGCAATCGTCAAGATGTACTTTGATAGCAACAAAAGGAAAAGCGTATCAGTCATTGTTGCTGGGCAGATAGCTATACCAATACATCCGGCTACCTGCGCTGGTCAGTGTTTTATAAACTTAGCCCAATTACTGGCATGATCTCCAGCCTAATAAGTACTGTGAATACTGAGCATTGTTCTCCAAGACCACAACAAGAGACGAGTTGACCTCAAGACTGACCTCAAGAGCCCACAAACCATTACATACACACACTGTACTTTAACATACTGCTGTACTGGCAATAAGGCCACACACACACACACACACACAGTGTTGATTTATTGATGTGAAACTTTTCTTTGGCTTCTCAACAGTAATAAGAAATAAAAGCTCTGTCCATATCTCAGCCATGTCAGACACTGGCCAGCACTGACCCAGCGTTCAGTCTGAGGTGAGAATAAGTTTCAGCCTCTTAAAGGAGATGTGATGGATCACTGCTCTGCCAGGGTTTTGCTAGACACGTTGCTAAACAAGCTCAGCTTAAAGCTTAGTCACTTAGTTGGTTGCCTCTCAGAGAAGGAATATTTTGCCAGCTCTCTATAATTATTCAACACAGTCATTTCTCCATCCCAGCCCGGGTCCAATTAAAGCCCAAGGCTAATAGGTCACGGTCCGGCTTTTAACAGCAGGTATTTGCATAGCTAAATAGAAGGAGGTAGCACAGGTTACGAGCGCAGTTAATGCCCCAATCGATAAAAGGTTGCCAGGGTCCACACCCAGCGGGTAAACGGGCAAAAACAGAGATTAATTCTCTTCAGTGGCGTTTGGTAGGGGAGAGGCATTTTATGAAAATGGGCTCCTTATGTCTTTCATAGCAGGGAAAAAATAGAAGTGCTCTTATTAGATCGTGGTGAGGTGAGCATTAGAGTGTGCTCATTAGTGTAAGTAGGTGGAGTAAGAGGAGTGTGCTCATATATTATGTAGTAAGGTGAGGTATAGAAGTGTAGTCATTAGTGCAGTAGCGTCGAAGTATAGAAGTGTAGTCATTAGTCGTAGTAGGTGAAGTGTAGTAGTGTACTGCTCATTAGTGTAGTCAGGTGAAGTATAGAAAGTGTAGTCATTAGTGTAGTAGGTGAAGTATAGGAGTGTACTCATTAGTGTAGTAAGTGTGAAGTATAGAAGTGTTATTTATTTAGTGTAGTTGGTGGAGGTATAGAAAGTGGTGATCATTTAGTGTAGTAGGTGAAGTATAGAAGTGTAGTCTTTAGTGTTAAGTAGGTGGAGTATAGAAATTTTAGTCATTAGTGTAGATAGTAGGTGACGGTACAGAAGTGTGGGCCTCGTTAGTGTAGTAGGTGAAGTATAGGAAGTGTGCTCATTCTAGTGTAGTAGGTGCAGTATAGAAGTGTAGTCATTAGTTGTAGTAGGTGGGAGTATAGAAGTGTGCTATTAGTATGTAAGTAGTGGAGTATAGAAGTGTGCTTCATTAGTTTAGTAGGTGAGAGGAGTATGGGAAGTGTCGCTTACGTGTAGTAGTGCATTAGACGGAGTATAGAAATTTAGAGTCATTAGTGTCGTAGGGGAAGTATAGAAGTGCTAGTACATTGGAGTAGTAGTGAAGTATATGTAAGTGTAGTTCATTAGTGTGCAGTAGGTCAAATATAGAAGTGTAGTCATTATGTGGTGTAGTAGGTGAAGTATAGAAGTGTAGTCATTATTGTAGTAGGTGAAGTGTATAGAAGTGTAGTATCATTAGTGTAGGTGAGTGTACAGAAAAGTCAGTATGTGGACTCGTTAGTGTATGTAGGTGAAGTATAGAAGTGTGCTCATTAGTGTAGTAGGTGAAGTATAGAAGTGTAGTCATTAGTGTAGTAGGTGGAGTATAGAAGTGTGCTCATTAGTGTGAGTAGGTGGAGTGATAGACCGTGTGCTCATTAATTGTAGTAGGTTGAAGTATAGACAACGTGTAGTTCTTAAGTGTAGTAGTCATTCGAGTGTATAGAAGTGTAGTCATTAGTGTAGTAGGGGAAGGTATAGGAAGTGTAGTCATTATGGGTTGTAGTAGGAGAAGTTGTATAGCAAGTGAGTCATTAGGCACAGTAGGGTAGAAGTACATAAGGAAGTGGTAGTCATTGTGTAGTAGGCTGAAGTATAGAAGTGTAGTCATTAGTGTAGTAGGTGGAAGTATAGAGTGTGCTCAGTAGTTTAGTAGGTGGAGTATAGGAGTGTGCTTCATTAGTGTAGTAGGTTGTGAATATAGAAGCGTAGTCATTAGTGCAGTAGGTGGAAAGTATAGAAGTGTAAGTCATTAGTGTAGTAGGTGAAGTATAGAGTGTAAGCGCAGTTTAGTGTAGTAGTGAAGTATAGACAGTGTAGTTTTATTAGTGTAGTTGGTGAGTATAGAAGCTGTAGTCATTAGTGCAGTAGGTGAAGTATAGAGTGTAGTCCGTTAGTGGTAAGTAGGATTGGAGTATAGAAGTGTAGTCATGAGTGTAGTAGGTGAGTATAGAAGAATGTAGTCATTGGTGTAGTAGGTGAAGTATAGAAGTGTAGTCATTAGTGCTAGTAGGTGAAGTATTAGAAGTGTAGTCATTGGTGTAGTAGGTGAAGTATAGAAAGTGTAGTCATTAGTGTAGTATGGTGTGGAGTATAGAAGTGTGCTCAGTAGTGTAGTAGGTGGAGTATAGGAGTGTGCTCATTAGGGTAGTAGGTTGAGGTTATAGAAGTGTAGTCTCTAGTGCAGTAGGTGAAGATAGAAGTGTAGTCATTAGTGTAGTAGGTGAAGTATAGGAGGTGTGCTCATTAGTGTAGTAGGTGAAGTATTAGAAGTGTAGTTATTAGTGTAGTTGGTGAGGTATCTGAAGTGTGCTCGTTAGTGTAGTAGTAGTTATGAAGTATAGAAGTGTAGTCATTAGCTTGTAGTAGGTGGAGTATAGAAGTGTAGTTCATTAGTGTATGTAGTGAGGTACAGAAGTTGGTGCTCGTTAGTGTAGTAGGTGGAGTATAGAAGTGTAGTCATTAGTGTAGTAGGTGGAGTATAGAAGTGTGCTCATTAGTGTAGTAGGTGAAGTATGGTGAAAGTGTAGTTATACCAGTGTAGTAGTCATTGCGGGGATAGAAGTGTTGTTCATTAGTGTAGCAGGGGAAAGTATAGTAGTGTAGTCGTTAGCTGTAGTAGGTGGGAGTCTAGAAGTGTAGTCATTAGTGTAGTAGGTGAAGTATAGAAGTGTAGTCATTAGTGTAGTAGGGGAAGGTATAGAAGTTGTAGTCATTAGTGTAGTAGGGGAGTATAGAAGTGTAGTCGTAGTAGTGTAGTAGGTGAAGTATAGAAGTGTAGTCATTGTGTTGTAGTAGGTGGAGTATAGAAGTGTAGTTTCACAGTGTAGTAGTCATGAGGTATAGAAGTGTAGTCATTAGTGTAGTAGGTGAAGTACAGAAGGGTAAGCCGTTAGTGTGTAGGCTGAGTTAGAGGTGTAGTGTGTAGTAGGTGGAGTATAGAAGTGTAGTCATTAGTGTAGTAGGTGAAATTAGAATGGTAGTCATTGTGTGTCAGTAGGTGAAGTATAGAAGTGTAGTCATTAGTGTGTAGTAGGTGAAGTATAGAAGTGTAGTCATTAAGTGTAGTAGGTGAAGTACAGAAGTGTAAGTACATTAGTGTAGTAGGTGAAGTATAGAAGTGTAGTCATTAGTGTAGTAGGTGAAGTATAGAAAGCGTAGTCATTTAGTGTAGTAGTTAGGGATAGAAGTATAGAAGTGTAGTAGGTGATTAGTGTATAGTACGTCAGTGTAGGTGAGGTATAGAAGTGTACGTCATTAGTGTAGCAGGTGAAGTATAGAAAGTGTAGTTTTCATTAGTGTAGTAGGTGAAGTATAGAAGTGTAGTCATTAGTGTAGTAGGTGAAGTATAGAAGTGTAGGGGTTTAGTGCAGTAGGTGAAGTTATAGGGTTCTTGTGCTCAGTAGTGTAGTAGAGTGAAGCATAGACGTTTAGTCATTAGGGTAGTAGGTGCGAGTATAAAGTGTAGTCATTAGTGTAGTAGTGGAGTATTAGAAGTGTAGCATTAGTGTAGAGGTGAAAGTATAGAAGCGTAGGTCATAGTTGTAGTTGGTGAAGTATAGAAAAGTGTTATCATTAGTGTTAGTAGGTGAAGTATTAGAAGAGTTAGTTATTAGTTGTAATTAGGTGAAAGTTATAGAAGCGTAGTCTTAGTGTAGTAGGGGAGGTATAGAACGTAGTCGTTAGTGCAAAGTCGGTTGACGTATAGGGGTGTGTCAGTAGTGTAGTAGGTGAGGTTATTAGAAGTGTAGTCATTAGTGCAAGTAGGTCGAAGTAAGGGGTGTGCTAGTAGTGTAGTCAGGTGAAGTATAGAAGTGTAGGGGGGGGGGGGGACATTAGTGTAGCAGGTGTAGTATAGAAAGGCGTAGCATTACGATGTAGTAGGTGAGGTATAAGAAGTGTAGTCATTTAGTGCAGTTTACTAGGTTCTGCCTCTCGTGAATGTATTAGGGTAGTAGGTGAGGGTATAGAAGTGTAGTCCATTAGTTTCGTAGGTGAAGTATCGGAGTGTCCTAGAAGTGTCGGAGGTCTCAGTATAAGATTGGTTGTGCTTAGTAGTAAGGATGGTGAAGTATAGAAGTGTAGTTCATTAGTGCAGTAGGTGGAAGTATAGAAGTGTACTCAGTAGTGTAGTAGGTGAGAAGTATAGAAGGTGTAGGTCATTAGTGTAGTAGGTGAAGCGATAGAATTGTAGTCATGGGTGTAGTAGATGAAGTATTAGAAAAGTGTATGGTCCATTAGTGTAGTAGGTGAAGTATAGAAGTGTAGCCGTTAGTGTAGTAGGTGGAGATCTGTAGAGGTCATCCTCCATTAGAAGTAGTGAGGTGAATTTAGCGTTGCATAAGTGAGGTTCTCAGTAGAGTAGTTTTTGTTGAGAGTATCAGAGCCACTTACTTTATTGGTGTAGTAGGTTGAAGTATAGATTAGCTAAAGTGTAGTCATATGGTGTAGTATAAGGTTGAAGTATATGAGAAGCGTAGTCATTAGTGTAGTAGGTGGAGTATAGAAGTGTAGTCATTGTGTCGTATGTTTAGGACTCCATTAACCATGCTTGACTTAAAATCATTCATGCCCATTAAAAACTGAGGAGAAATGGAACGAATGAATTTCCTCCCTTTGTTCTCCCTAAGCACATGTACTACTGCATAATTGCAGCCTTGTTTTGGAGCATTCTTCGGTTCTGTATCGGGACCGACAGCCCTGTAAGAATGAATTACTCGTCAAAGCATGCGACACGGCTCGTACCAAACTCAATTCATTTCCCTGATTAGGGATCTCTCAAAAATTGGCAGGTACACAATGGGCAACACGCTACTCCGTGCGGGCTCACGTTCGTACTCCAGACACCTCTTATTCCCACTATCGCAGCTGCGTTCCGCGTCTGTGGGACCACAGAGGACCCGCCGCAATGATGCAGTCAGGAGCGCTGCCGACATTACCATGGCAAACAGTGTGGAAAGTTTGACCATGGAAAGGCATTCGAACATCGGGTCCTCAAATAGACACGGCACTCAAGGACTTCCAGAAAAAACAGCTGCATTTTGCCCAATGGGCTGTGGCTAAGAGGCGCTACCTTGACAAACCTCACCACTCAAAGCCGAGACGGATGCCTCGTTCAAGGGCAGGCGCGTGACCTTTCGTTCTAAAACGAGGGGATAAGATCACGCTCGTGCAGGACCACACCAGGAAAGGTCTTTGTGGTCTTCCGGAAAACGGCCCTCTTTGGCGTAGAGAAATATATTAGCCCCTGATAGAGCTGCTTTACGGTCGGAGGATCCATTTCATTATGCACTGTTCAAGTCTCCACGACAAAATTGCTACTTCTCCATCTGTTTACGATATCACGGACAGTACTATTTTTCAGGAACCCGTAAAATGTGCGCGGGAGGATGGGAGGATGTGCCGCCCCCAAGACGAAAGG
>JAMWET010003471.1:62500-103177 GCA_024036415.1 Prochilodus magdalenae | reverse complement strand
CCAAAAAAAAAAATCTGGTGAGTGTAGCAGGTGAGGGTGGACTTGGGAATCTGGTGGAGTGCGTGGCCAGGTGAAGGGGTGGCTGGGATCTGGTGAGAAGTGGTTGTGGCAGGTGAGGGTGGATGGGGATCTGGTGAGTGGTGAAAGCAGGTGAGGGTGGAATGGGGATCTGGTGAAGTGGTGAGCACGGTGGAGGGTGGAGTGAGGATCTGGTGAGTGGGTGGCAGGGTGAGCTCCACAGATGAGTCAGACCCACTGCCCCCTGTAGAGGTGGGTGCATGCTGGGGAGGGGACGCAGGTACAGGTGAGGGCTGGTGAGAGCAGTGTTGGCTCAGATCTTGTACGGATGGGAAGACCTCTGTGCCTCGGTGACAGTATGTGGGACTGGAGGAAGGAGGAGTTAGGCTTCCCTGGGTCACAGGCATGATGACAATATGTCGGGACACCTCTGATGTGAGTTGTCTCTCAGGTGGGGGGGTAGGCCACAGCTCTATTCCCTGAGGGAGATTAATGGGTTTTCTGGACGACACGTTTGGTAAATGTGTTTGAGGTGGGGGGATTTCTTCCCAGATGTAGACAAGTTAAAGCTTCTGGTGGCCTTTTATACGGAAATCTGCCAGCCTTGTGGAGCTAGATCAGAGGAAGAGGTTTTCGCTTAAAGAACCACCTGGCCAAAACTGAATAGGAAAGAAAAGCCCTGACAAGAAGAAGTGATGATGACCATACTGTTTCTGGGTGTCTTTCTATCTCTTTTCACTGATGTCTCTATCTGTGTTTTTCCTCTCCTGGTGATGGTGATGGAGCAGCTCCGGATAGGCTCATTAAATATTAATGGGGCAGGGGACAGGATGAAGAGGGCCATGGTTTAGTGAGTTCTTTTAAACAGAAGAAGTTAGATGTGCTGTTCCTTCAGGAGACTCACAGCGACAGTGATAATGAGACAGAGTGGATGATGTGGTGGGGGGGAGAGTGTTTCCTCAGTCATGGGACTAACACCACTGCAGGAGTGGCTGTACTGTTTGATCGAAGGCTAGCTCTATGTGATACTCATGTCACGGAATTAGAGCAGGGCAGGATCTTACTGATCAGCTCTCGGATCAGATCCACTCAGTTTTTGTTTGTGAATGTTTATGCCCATAATAATGGTGGAGAGCGAGCTCGTCTGTTCCTCACACTACAGACAGCGCTGCACGGGTTTACTGATGATCCAGTGGTAGTGATGGGGGGGGACTGGAAACTGTACCCTGGACCCTACTGTAGACAGAACTGGGGAGGAGCCGCACCCTCAATCCGCTATGGTGCTGGGTGGTGTTGTCCGTCAGTGTGGACTGGTGGATATGTGGAGGGACAACAACCAACATGTGAGGCAGTACACCTGGGTTAAGGTTTTAGGGACCAGAATCAGTGCAGCCAGGCTGGACAGGTTCTATGTGTCCTCGGCACACAGGAACAGGTTTTTAAAGACTGGTATACACCCTTCTGGGTTCTCAGATCATCATCTGATATCTGTGGATTTTATAACACCCAGCACACAGAGGGAGGGCTCTTACTGGAGGTTTGACCTCAGGCTGCTCCAAGATGAGGGTTTTAGTGCGCTCTTTAGGACGTTTTGGGAGGAGTGGAGGCTCAGGAAGGCAGAGGTTTTAAGAGCTTGGTCTCCTGGTGGGAGGAGGTGGGGAAGAACACAAATTAGGGTCTTCAGCAGCAGTACGTGCACATAGCGCTGACATGGTCAGTGACACCATTGTGGGCTAGAGGCGGAAGTAAGACTGTTGGAGAGAGAGCTGGTTTGACTCGGGTCAACATTTGGAGTGATGTGGGCAGCTGGACAGAGGGAGGAAGGCTTTGAGCTCCTTCCTCCATGAACACTCTCGAAGGCTGCACTGACTAGACAACGGTTTTCTCCTCCATCAACGACATGGACTCTCGCAAGCGCCTTCTTTTTAAACTTACCGAAGACCGCCAGGCCCCAGAGTAACAGATAGTGCTAACATCTTCGTTCTGCCAGAAGGAAGGGTGACCACAGCACCGGCTGAAACTGAAAATGAGGGGGGGGGGGGGACCTTGGCCACAGACTTCTACAAAGGCCTGTACGGTGCGGTGGAGTGGTGACCCTTCGTGCAGAGATGAGCCTGCTGTGCGACCTGCCCAGGATTACCGGGGAACAGGTGGACCTCTTGGAAGCTGTACTTGAACTGCAGGAATTGACCACGGCTGCACAGGAGCAAACATCTGGTCGTGCCCCAGGCATTGACGGTCTTCCTGCAGAGTTCTATAAGCACTTCTGGGGGACCATCGGAGAGGAACCGTGTTTTGCGGTTTTTTAAGTGCTGTTTTCTCTGAGGGACGGTTGCCTGGTGAGCTCATCCAGCGGCAGTTTTTATCACTACTACCCAAAGGCCGGAGACCTTTGAACTGTTGAAGAACTGGAGGGTCCGGGTAGCACTGCTGTGCTCCGATTATAAGATCCTGGCTAAGTGCCTTTCTAACAGACTGAAGTCATGTATGCACTCCATAGTGCATGACAACCAGACTTATTGTATACCCCACCGCACCATAATGGACAACCTCTTCCTGGTCCGGGATGTCATTGACTTGTGCGGCATGGACTCCTTGGACATAGGTCTTCTGACGCTGGACCAGGAGAAAGCATTTGACAGAGTTGACCATGTTTATCTTTTTAAAACTCTCCAGGCGTTTGGTTTTAAGAGTGGTTTTATCTCCTGGCTGAGTATTTTATATTCAGAGGCCTCCTTTCTGCTGAAGGTTGGAGGTTGGTCTTAGTGCCCCCTTTTAAAATGGGTAGGGGGATACGGACAGGGCTGTCCACTCTCCGGGGAGGCCCTCTACAGCTTGGCCATTGAACCCCTCCTGCACAGACTGCGGGCAGAGCTACAGGGCTTCCCCTCCTGTGAGGGGCTTACAGGAGCGTGTAGCTCTGTCCGCGTTACGCCGATGACATTACGGTGTTTTTTAAAGTCTCAGTGCGGATGTTCGTGCCCTCCTACGTGTTTTAGGCCTGTATATGGGAGCCTCTTCAGCCAGAGTGAACTGGGCTAAATGTGAGAGCTTTCCTGCTGGGGCAGTGGGATGAGGGACTGGCCCCCCGTTTTTACCGGCCTGAGTCTGCAGTGGGGCAGAGAGGGCCTGAAAATAACCTAGGAGTATTCCTGGGGGACTCCTCTCTTCCAGAAGAAGAACTGGGGATGGAGTTGTGTGGAGAAGGTTCCTCTCTTTTGCTGTGCCAAGTTGTCTAAAACTCTCTAAGTGGACCTGGGTCCTGCCAGCAGCTGTCACTATAGGGGGAGAGTGCTGGTGGCCAACAACCTTGTGGACCTCTATGCTGTTGTCGGCACCCCGTCCTGGCTGTCCTGGAGCCTCCAGCCTCACTCGTTCAGGGACATTCAGATGAGAGGATCGTTAAAGCTTTTCTGGTCGGGACAGCACTGGATTCCGGCGCCTGCACTCTACCTGCCGCTGCAGGAAGGGGGACAAGGGCCTCATCGATCTGTCGAGCCGGTTGAAAACTTTCCGCCTGCAGACAGTACAGGAGGCTCGTCCATGGGAAGAGTCGAGCCTGTGGTGGATACTGCCTGCGTGCTCCTACCGCGCGCGTGGAGGGGCTGGACTGTGATAAGCACCTCTTTGTGGCCTGCGCCTGGGACGAGATGAACTTTCGTCGGCGACCTCGCCTGTTTTACCAGTCAGTGCTGAGAGCGTGGTCAGCAGTGCTGCACGTGCGCAGGGTGGATGTGAAACCGCTCACGCTTTGTCGAGGAAGAGCCCTTGTTTTTTTAACCATCTGATATCGTCTCAGACTCTGGGGTCTAGGTACATTCGCCAGCGTCCCTCCAGCAGGCTGAATCACCACCGTTGGGTGGACTGCGGCTTTGAATGGCGATTGGAAGACCGCAGAGGACCTGTGTGCGGAGACTGGTGTTCTGTCCAGCCCGGTTGATGATGAGAGAGGTTGTTGGGGGAACGTATATGTTGTGTCGGATGTCGCGCTCGCCCTCTTCTCCTTCAGGGAGATACTTGGGACGTGGCTCCTCCGCTGGGGATCAGACTTCCTCACCCATTCACTGCCCATCTCCGCTGTGCAGCAAACGGTAAAGGAGATGAGGGTATCTCTCTCCTTACTTTTAGGACCCCAATGTACTTGACTGGACGCTGGACCAACACCCGCGTGGATGTGCAGGGCTAGCCACAAAAAAAGGCGGACTGTATGCCACCTGCGTTTAAGGTGGGGTACCACAAGGACCCTGTCGAGGGTGAACTGAAAGAGTCGAAGGTGGTCAGGGGTTTCTGGCTCCGGGCTCTCTCCCACGAGGAAGCTGGAGGGTCCCTGTACAAACCCCCGATAGAGAAGGCGTACGGCTGATCTGCAGTGGAGGGTAGTACATGGGGCCGTGGCCACGAACAGACACTTGGCACACATCGACCCCCCCTCGGTCAGCGCGTGTATGACTGTGTTTTGCTGTGGTGGTGAGGAGACCACTGAGCAACCTGTTCCTGCGCTGCCCGAGGCTCCATGATATTGTTCTCCCTGCTCAGGACGTGGTTGCACTGAAAAAAACCTGGTTAGTGTCTGTATTGGTGTGACGCTGACCGAGAGCCATGTAATGTGTTTTTGGGCCGATTCAGTATACAGCCCTCACCATTCATACAGCGCTGCCGTTATTACTTCTACTGACGAACTTCATACTACTGGTCCAAGCATGGCCAAGCTGGCGGTGTGGCTGTCCAGGAAGAAACAGGATAAAGGGGTCCGGCTCTCAGGAGGCGCTGGGGGACATGCTAAAAGGCCCTATATAAAGATCAGACTCAGAATTGAGTTTGCTTTTTTTAAAACTGACTCACAGACTTGAGGAGGTTCTGTCAGGTGTGGGGCCCCAGAGGGATGTGCTATGCTCATGTATGCGAGGACGGTTTAGTCCTCCTCTTTTAAAAATCAGGTTTTTAACTGTGTGTGTTTTTAAGTCTCTTACCCAGTGTGCTGTAAGTTTTAAAAGGACAATGAAAGTGTTAATAAAGTCTGTTTCAAAGTCAAGTTTCTTTCTCTATCTGTCTCTCTCTCTCTCCCTGTCTCTCTCTCTGGTCTGTCTGTTCTCTGTCTCTCTCCGCTCTGTGTCTCTCTCTCTCTCTCTTTCTCTCTCTACTCTCTCTCCTCTGTCGCTTCTCTGTCTCTCTCTCTCTCTGTCTGTCTCTCTGTCCTCTCTGGTCTCTCTCTCCTCTCTCTCTCTCTCTCTCTGGTCCCCTTTTTTTCTCTCTCTCCTCCTCTCTCATCTCTTTTTCTCTCTCTCTCTCTCTCTCTCTCTCTTTTCTACTCTCTCTCTCTCTGTCTTCATCTCCTCTGTCTCTCCTTCCTTCTCTGTCCCTCTCTCTCTTTCTCTCTCTCTCCTGTCTCTCTCTCTGTCTCTCTCTCTCTCTCCTCTCTGCTCTCTCTCTGTTCCTCTCTGTTCCTCTCTCTCTCTCTCTTCCTCTCTCACTCTCTTTTTCTCTCTGGTCTCTCTCTCTATCTCTCCTATACACCCCCCCCCCCCCCCCCCCCCCCCCCCCCGCCCGAACCCCCCCACCCCCCCCCCCCCCCCCGCTCCACGGCCCCCCCCATATTCATTCATTTCACAGGGCCTAGTGCTTGTGACTGCTTCATTCAGAATGCTTGCTGTAGAGACTAGATGAGTCGATTTTAAACAAGGTGCATGTTTGTGCATACAGACGGCCTAAAACCAGACCCAGGATATTGTGGTGGCTTGTCTGTTTGCATCATTTGGACACAGCAGCTGATGTTTACATTCAGTGACAATTAGGACCAACAGAAATGGCTCACAATTGCTTGGACAAAAATTCTGGTTCTATTGACTTACATTCAAATAAAATGGGTTTTTTGGCCTCTGCTGTAAAGTTGCTGTTTTTTTTTTTTTTTCTTTTCTTTAGACAGTGACAAAATAATTAATACCACTAGAGACATTTAATGTTTACCATCATACATAAGCTGTGGTATTCTTCATCAGTGTTAGAAATGGATATAGCATTTTGGTATTAGCCTCTTCATTTACATGTGACTGCTAGTTGTGTTTTACCCACCAGATATGGTGGCTGGTTAGCGAGCATAAGCACTAAAATCATCTTAGGCTGATGCTTACAATGTTGAGCAAATATAGAACCTGATATATATATTACAAATGCAGGACAGTGATCTAGTATGACTGTAATTTGACTGTAGCTCTAACTAACGTGGTTATTCTAGTTAGCCAGTTCTTAATTAGCTGATTAGTTAGCTAGTTAGTTAAAATTTAGTCAGTAAAAAAGAAACTGTAAAGCCTGAAATCGTCATTGCAAAATCAACACTATACACCGTATAAAGTGTTTCATTGGTCCAATCTAAAACAGCTACTCACAGCTACCATTAGGAGCTAGTATAATGTGGTCATGCAGGGACCCACATGGTCAGCAGCAATACTCGAACTATCATTCATAAATTGGTGTTAAGAGCTTCAAATTGTGCCAGGAAAACATTCCCCATGCCATTACACCACCTCCACCAGCCTAGCCAGACACAAGCAGGATGAGTCTGTGGATTCCTGCCGTTGGCACAAAATTCTGACCCTGCCATCTGTGCAGCTCAGCAGAACTGAAGGATCCTCAGACCTGGCTACGTTTTCCAGTCTTCCCCTGTCCAGCTTTGGTGAGCCTGTGCCAACTGCCGCCTCAGCTTTCTGGTCTTGGAGCCCGACGTGGTCTTCTGTTTGCAGCCCGTCTGCCTCAGGTTTGGACATGTCCATCCTGAGCTGCTTTTCTGAGCTGGAGTCTGTAGGGAAGCCTCGACGGAGGATGATCACATTGTTCCTCCATTCTGATGGTTACTGCTGCGCTTCTTTTCAGCTGCACCCCTCGGAGAAGACCTTGTTAGGGGCCTGAAGGTAATTTGAGTCTGAGACCGGGCCGATCTAGTACATGAATGCCACAGCCTGCAGAGTTAGACGGAGGGCAGCCGCCTTAATGAGGGTCAGTGTGTATGTGTACGTGAGGTCCTGAAAGAAAGCATGCTGTGTTTATCTCTGCAGACTTCTCCAGTCCGTCGTCTGTGTCATTTTCAACCGACGCTGTGCTTTCAAAGCCATGCCCACGCATGCGTCCATACCGACTCGTATGAGCATAAGAGTGGGGATGAAATGGAGATGACGATTTTGCATTTTAATGAGGAGGATTTCGGGGAAGGATTTGTCACTTGTCCAACAGTGCGTCTTTATGGACTGCCGTGTGTGTGTGTGAGGGTTTATGCACCCGGCAGTGTTGGTCTGCTCTGTGTGTCATGGTGTGTGTAGCGTAGCAACCATCAGAGATTGCCTAGACAAATATACCCTTTAATTCCTGACTGAATGTTCTTTAAGCTTTTACGTGTTGTGGCAGATGGTGGAAGAGGCCTTTTTTTTTTTTTCTCGGAACTTCATCAGCAAATGGCTGTTTTCAAATGTCAGGCCAGTGCAGCTTCAAACCTGCGCAATCTCAATCTGGCATCTTATCCCCGTCATCTAGGTTCTGCTGTAGCCAGAATGAGGAGGAAATATGCAGCCACAGTGATGCAAGGAACAACAGAGCAGCACCACTTCAGACACCACTAGACTCTTACTTCCCTCACAGCCTCGTATCATATCAGGACCCGCAGTGGAATGACTAGAGCAGTTCAGAGAGTGTAATGTACTGAGGCCAAAAGTTCTCCTTAATCTTAATTGAGCGCTCAAATTGCAGTCTCTCTGCTACATTACGACGATCTTAGCGCCGCTATGCTTTCGGGCTAGCCGGGCCCCGAGGAGTAAACCATTAATGAGCTCCATCTGAGCTCCATTATGATGGGGTGGAGCTGTTAATGCACTGATGGGCACGATTAATCAGTCCCAAAAGCCCTGAGAGACTCGTCAGCTAGGTAGGTGTGGGCGATGTTTCAGAAGTGATGTGTTGTGTTTGTGCTGGTAGGCGTTTTCAGCAGAGATGCACCAATCCAGCTTTTACCATTTGCTCGGTCCGTAGCTGCAAAGTAACAGCATGCGGAGCCGTTTGGGGGTGATGTTTCTTGTTGCAATGGAGGCGACAGAGCTACAGAGCACAAGAATCTTCAACAGCTAAATATAGTATGTGCCTCTCGCGATCCAAATAGCTCCACATGGGTTCGGTGATGTTGAGGTTGGGACTCTGGGGTGGTCAGTCCATTGTTTGGAGAATCAGCAGCTTCTTTGTTGAATAAGTAACTCTTGACTTGAGCTCCTCGGCGGTCAGTCGTGCTTTAAAGTGTTCTACATGATGAGTTACCGACGTAGGGCCTTCAGTCAAACTACTCCAGATGCTCTGTATCTCCAAGCTTGCACTGATACTCCGACCTGGGTCTTTCACTGCTTTGGTGGTTCATATTGCATTTTGTCTGGGTCCGCCTGTGTCCGAGCCTAATACAAGGCCTTACACGGACAAGTCTCAGATATCTGAGGAAGTTCTGTACATGTATATACGTGTGTGTGTGTGTGTGTGTGTGTGTGTGTGTGTCCGTGTCCGTGTCCGTGTCCTCAACAAACTACAGTACTTAGTTACCATCAAATATCCAATCAGTCCTGCATTAAATTCAGACAGCTGTGCTGTGAGAAGTCAAGAATCAAATCTGTTCTGTTAGCTGTACTCTTCTAACTCAGATTTGATAGACTTATAGACTTAATTTTAGTTCACAATTAATTGTAGTATTAATAATTAACAATTGTATTTTATTTATTTAATTTTAGATGTATGTATGTATACAGGGGTTGGACAATGAAACTGAAACACCTGTCATTTTAGTGTGGGAGGTCTCATGGCTAAATTGGACCAGCCTGGTGGCCAATCTTCATTAATTACACATTGCACCAGTAAGAGCAGAGTGTGAAGGTTCAGTTAGCAGGTAAGAGCACAGTTCTGCTCAAAATACTGCAATGCACACAACATTATGGGAGACATACCAGAGTTCAAAAGAGGACAGATTGTTGGTGCACGTCTTGCTGGCGCATCTGTGACCAAGACAGCAAGTCTTTGTGATGTATCCAGGGTAATGTCAGCATACCACCAAGAAGGACGAACCTCCACCAGCATCACGTAGTGACCTGGCCACTATCCTGCAAAAGGAATGGCTGTGGTCTAAAACCAGGTGTTTCAGTTTCATTGTCCAACCCCTGTATGTATGTATGTAATATAACATGATAAGCCTAAACCTAATACTGATCCTCAGAAACAAGAAAGAAAGAAATATTTAACTTCTTAATTTTTTAAGTAAGAGAAAAGAAAGGAGCGCAAAGCCAGGCCTGTTGTTGGTCCTGAGGACTGAAGTCGTGTAGGACTGGTTTTCCTCCACATGCACTGAATACAAGCTCGCAGCTCACAGATATATAAAGGTAATTACACAGGTAGTGGTGTTTTTTCTTTTTTTCCACTGAACATATTTTTCCTCTTTTTTGCAGGGGTGCATTCTCAGAGGTGGTCTTGGCTCAGGAGAGAGCTACAGGGAAGATGTTTGCGGTGAAGTGCATCCCTAAAAAGGCCCTGAAGGGGAAGGAGAGCAGTATTGAGAACGAGATCGCTGTGCTTCGCAAGTGAGTAGCTCTGTCTGTCTCTCTCGCGCTCTCGCGCTCACTCTCACGCTCTCTTGCTCTTTTACTACATAGACAGAAGATTGCTTATCTCATGTTGAACTCCTGTTGCTGTGGTTACTCTGGCATCTGTGTCCAGTTCCACAAGGTAACTGGAGCAAGGTGTGGGGGATGTTGGCAAACACTGTAGCTTCCATAAAAGAACAGTACAGCTTGGCTGTGCTTATGCTTTTGTGTCTTTACCTTCACTGTGATTATGCAGTTTAAGCTTTTAGTGATACAGAGAGAATTTTAGGATCTGAAATATATTATTAACCTCACCAGCTAAATACAAGTGGTACAGCAACACGTGCCAATGCAAAAGTAAAAAAATATGCTATGCATGTTATATAAACTCTTTATTTGTAATTACATTTTTAGTTTATTATTATTATTATTATTATTATTATTTATTTAATATAATATTATATTATTGTTTTTTATTTGCTATTCTGTGTTCTACTTATGCTTTATACTTTTTATAAGAATTATTATTGTTGGAAATTATTTATTTATTTATTTATTTATTTATTATTGTTGTTGATGTTGCTTTTATGTATTTATTGTTTATTCATTGTTATTATTAATCATAATTATTATTATTGTTATTATTTATTTATTTATTTATTTATTTATTTATTATAATTCTTTTTTTTATTTTATTATTTTTTTAATTATGTTGGGCAGCATGACAGTATTTATCATGAGTCATTTCTGGTCTTGTTTTGCCGAGTATCCTTCAGTACAATGTATAAGATGTTTGGGTATCACACCAGGACAACACCACACTAACAGTGGCACTGCAGTGCTGAGAATGATCCACCACCCACATACCTGCCCTGTGGTGACCCTGTGGGGGGGTCCTGACCATTGAAGAACAGGGTAATACAGTATACAGAGGAACAGATGGACTACAGTCTTTACCTGTAGAACTACAGAGTGTCCTATATGGTCAGTGGAGCTGATAGAAGGAGGTGGTTTTAATGTTATGCTGATGGGTCTATGAGTTTGTCTGTATGTAGGAGGATTCTGGCCTGGGTGAAAGACGATGTGCAGGTGGCGGTTGGTCTTTAGAGCTCTTGACCTCAGTTTAGCAATAAAGCGCCGGAGGAGAGAGTGAGCTGGGTGTGAAGGGTCAACAGTGATGTTCCCCGCCCCCCTCTTGATCCTAGAGGAGGATCTAAGGCACACTTTTTACTGCCCTGTATGTATTTATGGGCAGTCCTCAGGGAGTTCCCGCTCTACAGCGGATATGAAAGCGAACCTCTGTTCCTGTCTGCCTGGAATACATATGATGTGCTTCGGGGGGAGCCAGGAGGACGGGGGGGAGTTGGGAGGACACGGGGGAGGGGGGAGGTGTTTGTTTTTTTTTCCCCCTTCAATGAAGGCTCATCAGACATGGCTTCACGTTGTGTTTGATGTGGAGTCACTGTTGTCACGGCGATCGTGCCCTGGAGACCGATGCTCCTCTTTGTCCTTCACTGTCTGTCTTCCGCTCCTCATATCATAGCAACCAGATGGATGATGGGCAGCTTGACGGACGTCTCCCGGGTGATGCCAGAGGCCTGTAATTAGATGAAGGAGGCGCACGTGAACAGCAGGCGATGTGGACGTACATTCCTGTGTGTTTGTATCGTCCTAATGAACATCTGAGAGAAGGTTCTCCTGTGTGGAGGAGAGGCACGATGACCTCACTTTCTGTGGGTAATCATTTCAGATAGCTCAGACAGATCCAACACACGTTAGGGATAGTTGGTGACATCTCATAGTGGGCTCCGGAGGGCAGGATGTAGAGTGTTGCTGCCTGTTAGGTTTCCCAGTTTCCTCCCTTCATAGATCTATACAGTACTGAGTAAGAGACCACCTGTTTTAGTTTACAGTCTAAACAGCCATTAAAGGCACAGTATGCAATTTCAATCCAAAAGACTTTTTGTGTAATTTGGCAGAACTCTCCTCATGGTTTGCTAGCTATCCGTTCTGTGCGTATTGGGAACAAATCCGGTGTTGCTCCACAGCGCTGGTTCTGTAAATGGGAAATAAACAAAGTGGCTTGACCCATTACACCATCACCGCACCTTTCCAGCCAATCAGTAACAGGAGGCATTATTACTTATACACAGGACAGGTGGAACGGGAAGGGGCTACATGCCGAACTCCAGAAGAGACAAACACGAAGTAGAGGTGGCCAAAAAACAGCCAGAGAGGAGGAGATCTGAATAAGAACAACTGTGGAAGGAGATATTAGATCAGACCAGGGTGAAGAGCCATGTTAACATCGGCAAGGCATGTCACCAGTGGGGAGTTTTCAGAGAGGCTGAAGTTTGCTTCACCTTCAACTCCGTGTTGGAACTTTCCTGTTCCACCTTAAATGGGGCTGTAGTTGCATTCTGGTACCTGAAAGTAAGTGCTGCACCGTTTAAGGTGTAATTTGAAAGTGTGAACAAGAAGCTGTACGGGTAGACTGAGGCACCAGCATGGCACTGCTGCACCACTAAAGGTAGATTGGGTAAATTGGAGCAAAAAGCTCAGGGTACCATTTAAGATGGAGTGGGGCAAAATCAAACACAGGAGCTAATGAAAAAGAAGCTGACTTCAGCCTCATGGAGAACTGAAAGCCATAAAAAGGGATGAATAGGTAAAATATTGGAATAATGCTGCACAGCCTTCATACTGGTGTGTCCTTACTTTTTGTGTAACACATTACTACTACTATTATTATTATTATTATTATTATTTCTTCACTTTTTTTGGTTTTAGAATTTGTGAAGCATAATTGACTAATTATTTCAGTAATACACCCCAAAAAACAAAACACACAACCAAACAAAAAGATGACTCCAACAGAAATAGTCTGCATCGTACAGCTACTGTAGTATTAAAATTGAAAACTACCCTACAAATGAATATGTAAATAGCCGAATTTGGCCATGTGACAACAAATCATTCATCCTGGCGTTGACCACGGTGCCTCCACACACAGATTCAATGGTCAAAAAGACAAAAGTGGGACTCGTCACTGAAGATGGCCCTACTGCAATTCTGCGTCACTCCATGACAGTCTGGTACGACACCACTGCAGTCTTTGGTGACGGTGACGTGGTGTTAAGGACAGTCGTGGTAACGTGGTAACGGTCTGTGTGCATGTAGTCCTGTCAACGGTGCTGGCACTAACAGGATGAGTCATAGAGGCATTACTGCTCGCTGAGTGTCTGCAATCGGGGCTGTTGGGTCAGTCAGGTACAGCGAAAAGACCCGCCATTGCTTGCGTCACATGCACAGCTGAGCGTGAGTCTCTAATCATTCGCATGTCTCACGATGTCGTGTGTGTGTGTGTGTGTGTGTGCATTTTGATACAAATACTGAAATATTGTGATGCATCTCTAATCACCATGGCAACAACTGACGTATTACTGAAGCAGTAATCAAACAATAGAAAATAACGAGTAATATAGTCCGTATTTGTTATACATGTGCTGCATATGAAATAACAGTTTATGAATTTAGTCTTCATGCATATTAAATATAGGTATACTGCAGGTAAGAAACGGAGATGATCTGCATCATCATTGAATGCAGTTGGACTCCAGTATCCGCACACGGCAGTTCGTCATGCGGTATTAAGGGACAAGACTCTCCGTTTACACTACTCTTCCCCTGAACCCATTCACCTGACACCTGTCACCGTGCCCTCATGTGTTTGGACTGTTTGTCTCTCTGCTGTTCTTTGCTTTAGATAAGTCGCTTCTAAAAGCCCTTTGAGTCATTCTTCCCACAAGCAGCAGGTGTTTCACTTGAGCCAATAAGAGGCTGAAGCTGGTTTGCCTTAGTGGAACAGTATGACTGGAACCGCGATTGTTGGGCTTTATATGTTCTGTTACACCGTGGCTCTTTTTCTGGAGTATAACATGAATAAAGGCTTTCTCTCTCTCTGTCTCTCTTTCTTTCTTCCTCTCTTGGTCTCACCGCCTCTCTTTTCTCTGCTCTTCTCTCTGTAATTAAAGGAGATGCGTTCAGAAGCAATGGGTGAGTCATGCCACAGTTTTCTGCCCACTCATTGTTAAGGGATGCAAGAGACCGAGAAGAAGAAAGCGGGAGCCTGGCTGAACGAGGATGAGATTTGCTTAGGCCTTAGAGCTGTCAAACTCCTCGCAGCACAAACTGCTTATCCAGCCTCAGAGTTCTAGCTAGTAATTCTACCCATCAAGGTCCATGCTCATGTCATTAGCTCAGTGTAGTAACTCGGTTTTTCAGATGTTTGATTGAGTGTTTAATGTTAATGCAGCTTAATTAACATTCAGCCTATCCCAGCGCTCACAGGCCACCAGACCATCGCAGGGCTTTGGTATAGCTGCTCGTAATTATTTCACCTATTGGTCCGAATCTACAGAAAATTTAGATTTCGTTTGTATCGTGTGGGAGGCTTTTCCCAAAAAGGGGAAGGGTGTTATAGCCACAAAGAGGGGACAGCTCCATATTCATGGCCACCGTTTTGGAATTAGATGTCCGTCAAGCTCATATAGCTATAAGTATGACCTGCTTTTGGCCAAAGAGTGTATATAATATGAGCGTGTTTTTAATTTTAGTACAACTCGCTTCTTTCTCCCCTGATGAGCTGATTTAGGCCATCAGGTCATCCTCACGATTCTTTTAGTGCTTCCAAACATTTTCCAATGAGCATATTCACCAGCTTCTTGTTTAGATTTTACCCTGTTCCTCCTTAAATAGTGCTGTGGTTACATTCTGGCACTAGAGGCACTGTGATAACTGATGCACCATTTAAGACGAAAACAGAAAATCTGAAAAAAAAAAGTTTTATCTAAAAAGTTTTTTTTATTGTTACATGTAATGTATTATGTCCCACCTGGAGTTTTATGTACTGACCCGCTGGTAAACATGAGCTATGGCTGGCCATGTAGACGAGGATTCTTTTTTTCTTTTTTTCTTTTTTTTACCCTCCGTCTTCCAGTGGGTGCTACAGAGCAAGATAATTTTAGCTGCTGTTGCAACACAAAAGTAACTCAACAGCCAGTGTGCGGATTCTCGGTTCTGGGCTTCTGTAGAAACAGCAAGGCCGTCTCCGTCGGAGGACGAGTTGATCCTGTGTACATATGAAGGGTAATTTAAGGTAATGAAAATACCTACTTGTAGTTACAGGCGATTATATATTAATGCAAAAGTTTTGTATATTGTATTCCATTTCTGAGTACAGACCCCCCAACACCCCCCCACACCCACCCTCAAAATTCTTAGACTCTGCTACCTTAAATCAACTCATTTAAGCCCATATTCTAAACTGAAGCTATCTGTAATTTCTACAAAAGGAAAAAAGAGCGAATATTAAATATGCTGCATTATTCATAAGGCACAAATCACACAAAGCTCTTTTTCTGATTTGAGAGAAAACTTTATTCGTTTTAATTCTCATTTCTTTCATGTTAACTTGGGTTAGGGTTACTCCGGTTTGATTTCTTGTCAGAGGCTTTAGTTTCTGTTAGTGATTAGTGGTGGTCGGTGTAGCTCAGCGGATAATACCACTACCCACCAGGGAGCCACAACCACATGTGGGAGACTGGGGTTCGAATCCCGGTCTGGGTGACTATGCTGTGCACCAATAAGAGTCCTTGGGCAAGACTCCCAACACTACACCGGCCCCTGTAATATGATTAGCCACGTAAGTCGCTCTGGATGAGAGTGTCAGCTCTTAGTTTGTAGTTAGTGTCTGGGCTAACCTGAGTGCTGTACGGAGTAAACGGTACGTTTTGAAGCTTTAGTTTTGTCTGTGTTGCGTCAGGCTCTGAAGATCCGGTTGGGGAAGTGGCTTTGTTTCAGAAATGACTGGCTTTTTACGGACGTCCACCGGGCAGGGCACCGCAGACCTCCAGCTGCTGCTGCTCAATAAGTCCACTGAGGGGGGGAGAGTTAATAGCAGGCTGGAGGAAAATACGATATCTCCCACTCTCTGTGCTCCACCTGTTGATGTACTGCCCGGTTCCATTATCTGCGTGAGCGTACGCCTGTCCCCTCTCGCCTGCGTCACTGGCCAACCTGTTGTTCCATGCCGGTTGGACGCCGATCAGAAATCACTTGAAATGCAGAGCTTATGTGTACACACACATCCACCATGAAACCGTTACCATGACAAGGAGAGAGGGAGAGGGGGAGAGAGAGGGAACGGAAAGAGAGAAGGAGAGAGAGGGGACAGAAAGAGAGGGTTGGAGAGAACAAGGCAGAGAGAGAGAAAGGGGACAAAGAGAGAGAGGGTAAGAGAGAAAAGGGGACAAAGATTGATGGAGAGAGGGGGGGCAGAATGAGAGAAAGAACGGAAAGAGAAAGAATGATGAGAGAGAGGGACGGAAAGAGAGAAGGAGAGAGAGGGAACAGATAGATTAAGAGAGATGAATGGAAATAGAATGGGGGACGGAGAGAGAGGGTTGGAGAGAAAAAGGGACAGAGAGAGGGACAGAATGAGAGAAGGAGAGAGGGAGGAAACAGATGGATATTGAGAGAGAAATGGAAAGAGAATGGGGTGGAAAGAGAGAAGAAGAGAGAGGGGACAGAAAGAGAGAAGTAGGGAGAGGGATGGAGAGAGAGAGGGTTGGAGAGAAAAAAGTGACAGAGAGAGAGGGATGGAATGAGAGAAGGAGAGAGAGAGGGAACAGATAGAGATTAAGAGAGGAATAGAAAGAGAGAAGGAGAGGGGACAGAAAGAGAGAAGTAGAGAGAGGGATGGAGAGAGAGGGTTGGAGAGAAAAAGAGACAGAGAGAGAGGGACGGAATGAGAGAAGGAGAGAGAGGGAACAGATAAAGATTAAGAGAGGAATGGAAATAGAATGGTGGGCGGAAAGAAAGAAGGAGAGAGGGGACAGAAAGAAAGAAGTAGAGAGAGGGACGGAAAGAGAGAGCGTTGGAGAGAAAAAGGGACAGAGAGAGAGGGACGGAAGGAGAGAGAGGGAACAGAAAGAAAGAAGTAGAGAGAGGGACGTAGAGAGAGAGAGAGAGAGAAAGGGATGAATTGAGAGAAGGAGAGAGAGGGAACGAAAAGAGAAAGACAGAGGAACAGAGGGGGCAGAAAAAGAGGAGAGAGGGAAGGAAAGAGGGACAGAAAGAGAGAGGGTTGGAGAGAAAAAGGGATGGAAAGAGAGAGAGGGGGAATGAGAGAAGGAGGGAGAGAGGGAACAGAAGGAGAGAGAGGGACGGAGAGAGTGAGAGACCATTTCTATAAGAGTGCAGTAGTGAGGATTGGCTGGTGAGTGAACTGTACAGAAGAGGAAATGGGCCTGTCATCATTGTGCCGAGGTGAGGTCTGTGTTTTCCTCAGGGCCCCACGTTTTTCCCCAACCTCGCTGACAACGAAGAGGGGTGAGGGGAATTGTGGAGCGTCTGGGGCCTCGAGGCCGGGGTTGGGAACACTGCTTTAGATTATCCAGTGATAACTGATTATCACTGATGGAGGCCTGTTGGAGTAACGCATGAGAAGTGGACCTGTGGAAACAGTGAGGTGAAGCATATCGCATATCAGCCATAACATCCACCTCAGTGTATCTACATTCAATCTCCATCCTATCAGCTCCACCGACCATACAGGACACTCTGTAGTTCTACAGTTCTAGACTGTAGTCCTTCTGTTTCTCTGTATACTGTATTATCGTTCTTCAATGACCAGGACCCCCACAGGACCACCACAGAGCAGGTATTTTGTGGGTGGTGGATCATTCTCACATTCTCAGCACTGGAGCACTGATGTGGTGGTGGTGGTATACGAGTGTGTTGTGCTGGTGTGAGTGGACACAGCTGCTGCTGGACACCTTGGTGTCACTGCTGGACTGAGAATCGTCCACCAACCAACACTATCCAGGAAGTGTTCAGAAAGGCGGTTTTGTACGATGGCAGGACTTGTTTAACAGTTACTCTTGCACTACACTGAAGAGCAGAGTCAACAGAATGCACCATGGTGGTCCCTACTAAATCCCACCACACTGGGCCTGCATCCCAAACCGCACACTCACCACTGAATAGTGTGTCAAGTAGTGCATTCATTAATATAGCAAGCATATAGGTGTGTGGTTTGGAACACTGCCAGGCTTCTGATTGGCATGCAGCTGAGGAAAAAAAGCTAAAAGCCATTATCCAATTTTTTATTGATGTAGCTCCTCCTCTTACCCGTGTGGTGTGTCCTCTATAAGCCCTGCCTGTGAATAGCTTTAAAATGCCTCTGGTAGTAAACCATAAAACCTGTAAACCTCACTCCCTACTCCCATCAGATACAGCTTGGCTTGGCTGAATTTTCTGAAAGTACAGCTTTATATGCTGAATTAAACTTCTGCTTCTAACGTCTGCTACTTTAATATTCTACATTAATATGAATATAATGGTAGCCTTTTTTCTGCGTGGTGTAGTGTACTGTGTGACATCCGCTACTTTAATGTGTATCCACATACTTGTGTGTACCTACACATAGATGCATGGATGAAGGGTGTGTGTGTGTGTGTGTGTGTGTGTGTGTGTGTGTAGTGTGTGGGGTGGGGGGTGTACTGTGTGTGGGGGGTGTACTGTGTGTGTGTGTGTGGTGGGGGGGGGGGTGTACTGTGTGTGTGTGTGTGTGTGTGTGTACTGTGTAGTGGGTGTGTGCGTGTGTGTGTATATAAGTGCGTGTGTGTGTGTATCAGTGCGTGTGTGTGTGTGTGTATAAGTGCGTGTGTGTATATAAGTGTGTGTGTGTGTGTATCAGTGCGTGTGTGTGTGTATATAAGTGTGTGTGTGTGTGGTGTGTGTGTGTGTTTTGGTGTGTGTGTGTGTATAAGTTTATGTGTGTGTGTGTATATATATATGTGTTGTGTGTAGTTTGTAGTGCTGTGTGTGTGTATATAAGTGTGTGTGTGTGTATATAAGTGTGTGTGTGTGTGTGTGTGTGTGTGTATATATAAGTGTGTGTGTGTGTGTGTATATATAAGTGTGTGTGTGATATAATGTGCGTGTGTGTGCTATGATAAGTGCGTGTGTGGTTATCATAAGGTGTGTGTGTGTTTGTATGTGTGAAAAGAGTGTGTGTGGGTGTGTGTGTGTGGGAATAGTGTGTGTGTGTATAAGTGTGTGTGTGTGTGTGTATAATAAGTGTAGTGTGTGTGTGTTGTGTGTGTGTATTATACGTGATGTGTGCTGTGTGTGTATGTGCTGTGTTATATGTATCATGAGTGTGTGTGAGGCTGTGTGGTGTGATGTGTGTGTGACTGCTGTATTTAAGTGTGTGTGTGTGTGTGTGAATGTGTGATAATAAGTCGTGTGTGTGTGTGTCAGTGTATATAAGTGTGTGTGTGGATGTGTGCGTGTGCTATATCAAGTGTGTATGTGTGTGTATTGATAAATTAAGTGTGTATATATAAGTGTGTTGTGTGTGTATGTATATATAGTTCTCTTGTGCGTGTGTGTATATAAGTGTGTGTGTGTGTGTATCAGTGCGTGTGTGTGTGTATAAGTGCGTGTGTGTATATAAGTGCGTGTGTGTGTATATAAGTGCGTGTGTGTGTATATAAGTGCGTGTGTGTGTATATAAGTGTGTGTGTGTGTGTGTATATAAGTGCGTGTGTGTATGTGTGTGTATATAAGTGCGTGTGTGTGTGTATATAAGTGCGTGTGTGTATGTGTGTGTATATAAGTGAGTGTGTGTATATAAGTGTGTGTGTGTTTATATGTGCTGTGCTGTGTGTGTAATAAGTGCGTGTGTGTATGTGTGTGTAGTAAGTGGTCGTGTTGTGTGTGATGTGTTGTGTGTAGCTGTGTGTATATAAGTGCGTGTGTGTATGTGTGTGTATATAAGTGCGTGTGGTGTGTGTGTTTGTGTACAGTGTGTGTGTGTGTGTGTATATGTGCGTGTGTAGTGTTGTAAGTATGTGTGGTGTGTGTGTGTGTGTGTGTGTGTGTGTGTAAGTGTGTGTGTGTGTGGATAAGTGCGTGTGTGTAGTGTTGTGTGTAAGTGTGTGTGTAGTGTAGTGTAGTGTGTGTGTGTGTATATAAGTGTGTGTGTGTGTGTGTGTGTATATAAGTGTGTGTGTGTGTATATAAGTGTGTGTGTGTGTGTGTGTGTGTATATAAGTGTGTGTGTGTGTATATAAGTGTGTGTGTGTGTGTGTGTGTGTGTATATATAAGTGTGTGTGTGTGTGTGTATATATAAGTGTGTGTGTGTGTATATAAGTGCGTGTGTATATAAGTGCGTGTGTGTGTATATAAGTGTGTGTGTGTGTGTATATAAGTGTGTGTGTGTGTGTGTGTGTGTGTGTGTGTATATAAGTGCGTGTGTGTATGTGTGTGTATATAAGTGCGTGTGTGTATATAAGTGTGTGTGTGTGTATATGTGCGTGTGTGTAGTGTTGTAAGTGCGTGTGTATGTGTGTGTATATAAGTGCGTGTGTGTGTATGTGTGTGTGTGTGTGTATATAAGTGTGTGTGTGTGTATATGTGCGTGTGTGTATATAAGTGTGTGTGTGTGTATATGTGCGTGTGTAGTGTTGTAAGTATGTGTGGTGTGTGTGTGTGTGTGTGTGTGTGTGGATAAGTGCGTGTGTGTAGTGTTGTGTGTAAGTGTGTGTGTAGTGTAGTGTAGTGGGTGGGTGTGTGTGTGTGTGGGTGTGTGTAAGTGTGGGTGTGGATAAGTGCGTGTGTGGTGTGTGTGTGTGTGTGTGTGTGTAGTGTTGTGTGTGTGTGTGTGTGTAGTGTTGTGTGTAAGTGTGTGTGTGTGTGTGTGTGTGTGTGTGTGTGTGTCTGTATGTAATATCTACTATTCCTGGATTGTTGTGCTTTGCTCCCACTCTACCTTTAAGTGTATAACGTGCCTGTAACGGCCGTGTTGTAGGCCTGAGGGAGAGAGATGGAGTTGGAGATGGAGGACACCTTCTTGGTAGACCTGTAGACTAATCGTGGTTTTCTTGTCTTTTGGCAGAATCAAGCATGAGAATATCGTGGCCCTGGAAGACATCTACGAAAGCTCGGATCATCTTTACCTTATAATGCAGCTGTGAGTATGCAGGAACACCACTCCACCACTCCATGTGTACATGCCGTATTTGTGTTGCTGATATGTGCTGATATATAGAGGCCTTGGCTATCTCTACTTCTACCTCAACCACATGGTTTGTGCACTTCGTCCACCACTGGACTCTGGAGTCATGAATTAGTTTGACCTGTTTGGCTGTATTGGGCTCTTTGTCCTAGCTGCATCGTGATGGAGAATGGTACCGTGCTGTAGGCAGGGAGACGGGGCTTAGTTCCAGTAGCCGGAAGGTCAAACACACGTCCTCAAGGAGTGGTACGGTTTGTTAGAGCAACAGCGTGGAGGAAAAGCCACTGCTGACTGCCTCTTCTGCTGCATCAGAATCAACACCAGGTGGAAGGTTATGCTGTGCTGTGGAAAGTCACGGTTCCACTTGTGATTACTTTGTCCTTCGTTTTGAGAAAAACCTCCCAGAATGCAACATCAATTTCCGTTGCTGATATTTAGTTTCTCCTGTTATAAGGTTTTTGTAGTTCCCAGAAGCCCACACTTAATTCCTGTTTGTGCATGCACATGTGCGCGTGTGTGTGTGCGCGCAAGCAGGATCCAGAAGGACAGGTGGAGCTCCCACGCTCAAGCAGGCCATTAGATTAATTAGACCTTATTAACGAATAAGAATCGTCAGCAATGATGTGATGTTCTGCGAACATTGAGGCTGTAATAAAGGGCTAATGTTTCATAATGGGAGCAATTTCAATCTTATTTCAGCGTGTGTATTCACCAGAGAGTGGCCTAATTTCCTCTGCAACTTGAAATGTAATTTAGGAACGTTTAAAGCCAGCAGATTTCTGTACTCGCTTTTCTCCTGGAACAAATAACACATTATCAGGCCATGGGCATCAGCCAGATGTATGGTTGGGTGGTACTGGTAATGTTAGGTATACCATTAGGCTCCTTTATCAGGTACCGAGCCTGTGCTGTGGTGCGCGTGGCACGCTTGGCCTGCTACAGATGATGTGTTGTGGCTGCAGTCCCAAACGCCACAGAACCGGTTCGATTTCGGGTTTCTGTCAACACCAGTCAGATGACTGTTGCTCATTCGGACATAAGTCGTTATCATCTATGCTCATCTGCATATTGTCACCTCCCGTGATAACCCCAGTGTCCAGTGTGTTGATAACTATTAACAAGTGATGTAATGTGAGGCCTTATCAGCAGCACACAGTGATGTGATGTCGTTGTCTCTGAACGCCAGTACAGAGTTCTAGAAATGAGTTCTTCCTGTGAGCTGGTCCCTTGTGTTCTGTTATTGCGTTACACCCCTCCATCTCTCTCTCCAACACGGCCACATGCGTGTACGCAGGCTCAATCAGTGGTGCAATGTGTAATGTGTTAGTGTGCTGTAAGTAGTGTGTTGGTGTACAGTAACTCATTAAATGTAATGCGTTAGTGTGCTGTAAGTAGTGTGTTGGTGTACAGTAACTCAGTAAGTGTAATGTGTTAGTGTGCTGTAAGTAGTGTGTTGGTGTACAGTAACTCAGTAAGTGTAATGCGTTAGTGTGCTGTAAGTAGTGTGTCTGTAACTCAGTAGCGTGTCGTGCTAGTGTGCAATTAGCGTGTCGGTGTACAATTACTCAGTAAGTGTAATGTGTTAGTGTGCTGTAAGTAGCGTGTTGGTGTACAGTAACTCAGTAAGTGTAATGCGTTAGAGTGCTGTAAGTAGTGTGTTGGTGTACAGTAACTCAGTAAGTGTAATGTGTTAGTGTGCTGTAAGTAGCGTGTTGGTGTACAGTAACTCAGTAAGTGTAATGTGTTAGTGTGCTGTAAGTAGTGTGTTGGTGTACAGTAACTCAGTAAGTGTAATGCGTTAGTGTGCTGTAAGTAGCGTGTCGGTGTACAATTACTCAGTAAGTGTAATGTGTTAGTGTGCTGTAAGTAGTGTGTCGGGTGTACAAGTAACTCAGTAAGTGTAATGTAGTTAGTTAGTGCTGTGAGTAGTCGTGTTGGTGGTGTACAGCAACTCTGTAAGTGTGATGCGTTAGTGTACTGTAAGTTGTGTGTTGGTGTACTGTAACTCAGTAATTGTAATGCGTTAGTGTGCTGTAAGTAGCGTGTCTTGTGTACAGTAACTCAGTAAGTGTAATGCGTTAGTGTTACTGTAAGTAGTGTGTTGGTGTACAGTAAACTCAGTAAGTGTAATGCGTTAGTGTGCTGTAAGTAGTGTGTTGGTGTACAGTAACTCAGTAAGTGTAATGTGTTAGTGTGCTGTAAGTAGTGTGTTGGTGTACAGTAAACTCAGTAAGGTGTAATGTGTTAGTGTACACTGTGAGTAGTGTGTTGGTGTACAGTAACTCAGTAAGTGTAATGCGTTAGTGTGCTGTAAGTAACGTGTTGGTGTACAGTAACTCAGTAAGTGTAATGCGTTAGTGTACTGTAAGTAGCGTGTCGGTGTACAGTTACTCAGTGAGTGTAATGCGTTGGTGTAGTGTAAGCAGCGTGTCGGTGTACAGTTACTCAGTAAGTGTAATGCATTAGTGTGCTGTAAGTAGTGTGTTGGTGTACAGTAACTCAGTAAGTGTAATGTGTTAGTGTGCTGTAAGTAGTGTGTCGGTGTACAGTAACTCAGTAAGTGTAATGCGTTAGTGTACTGTAAGTAGTGTGTCGGTGTACAGTAACTCAGTAAGTGTAATGCGTTAGTGTGCTGTAAGTAAGTGCGTGTTGTGTACAGTAAAACTCAGTAAGTGTAATGCGTTAGTGTGCTGTAAGTAGTGTGTTGGTGTACAGTAACTCAGTAAGTGTAATGTTTTATTGTGCTGTAGTGTAAGTGTGTCGGTGTACAGTACCTCAGTAAGTGTAATGTGGCGTTGGTGTAGTGTAAGTAGTGTGTTGGTGTACAGTAACTCAGTAAGTGTAATGTGTTAGTGTACTGTAAGTAGTGTGTTGGTGTACAGTAACTCAGTAAGTGTAATGTGTTAGTGTACTGTAAGTAGTGTGTTGGTGTACAGTAACTCAGTAAGTGTAATGTGTTAGTGTACTGTAAGTAGTGTGTTGGTGTAGTTACTCAGTAAGTGTAATGTGTTAGTGTACTGTGAGTAGCGTGTTGGTGTACAGTAACTCAGTAAGGGTAATGTGTTAGTGTGCTGTAAGTAACGTGTTGGTGTACAGTAACTCAGTAAGTGTAATGCGTTAGTGTACTGTAAGTAGTGTGTTGGTGTACAGTAACTCAGTAAGTGTAATGTGTTAGTGTACTGTAAGTAGTGTGTTGGTGTACAGTAACTCAGTAAGTGTAATGTGTTAGTGTACTGTAAGTAGCGTGTTGGTGTACAGTAACTCAGTAAGTGTAATGTGTTAGTGTGCTGTAAGGTAGTGTGTTGGTGTACAGTAACTCAGTAAGTGTGAATGTGTTAGTGTGCTGTAAGTAGCGTGTTGGTGTACAGTAAACTCAGTAAGTGTAATGTGTTAGAGTGTGCTGTAAGTAGCGTGTTGGTGTACAGTAACTCAGTAAGTGTAATGTGTTTGTGTGTCGGTGTACGGTAACTCAGTAAGTGTAATGTGTTAGTGTGCTGTAAGTAGTGTGTTTGATGTACAGTAAACTCAGTAAGTGTAATGCGTTAGTGTGCTGTAAGTAGTGTGTTGGTGTACAGTAAGCTACTCAGTAAGTGTAATGCGTTAGTGTGTGTGCTGTAAGTAGCGTGTCGGTGTAACAGTAACTCAGTAAGTGTAATGTGTTAGTGTATGCTGTAAGTAGTGTGTCGGTGTACAGTAACACTCAGTAAGTGTATGTGTTAAGTGTGCTGTAAGGTAGACTTGTGTCGGTGTACAGTAAATCTCAGTAATGTAAGTAGTGTGTGTAAGTGTGTGTGTACAGTAACTCAGTAAGTGTAATGTGTTAGTGTGTGCTGTAAGTAGTGTGTCGGTGTACAGTTACTCAGTAAGTGTAATGCGTTAGTGTACTGTAAGTAGTGTGTCGGTGTACAGTAACTCAGTGAGTGTAATGCGTTGGTGTAGTGTAAGTAGCGTGTTGGTGTAGTTGGACATGACTGTAAACAGTACACTAGGTAATGTAAATATTTGTTTAAGGGCTTTTTTTAAAATTCTGTTTTAGTAATTCTGTTTACTTTGGCTCTGTTTACATTCATTTCCTAAACAAGACGAACGAATCATTCATTCTCATTAATCTGTGACGTTCCGGATGACGTGGGGATCTCCCAGGTGAGACGTGTCGGATGTTAGAGAAGCCCTGTGTGTGTGAAAGAGAGATGAAGAGGTGAGTGAGAGAAGGAAGGAACTCCACTATGTGAAGAATAGACTGTGCTGAACTGTTGGTAGCTCGGCTAAGCTTGCAAACACAAAGAGCTGTGATTGACACCGCAGGCATGTGTTTGTGGGAACGGCTGTATGTGATTGTGGTCTTGTTCTGCAAACAGCGCAAGATGCTTTCAACAGAAAGTGCTCAAAGGCAGCAGCGCACTGAAGCCCGGTTCACAGCGGTGACACATCTCACAACATTGCAACGTTGCTTTTGGTCTGAATGTGGTTCTGGCTATTGAAGTGCATGGTTGGCTCAATACAGATACAAAGCCTCACGTACAGTTCTATGCTAAATGGAATTACGGCTGGTTCCTTTAAAAGGGCAATTCCACTTTCCCATTTTTCAGTTTTTACATAATCAAATGATCGGGATATAAACAGTCATTCAGAGCCAGTCTGATGAGCTCTGTTCTTAAAAAAGCTTAGTGAGTCAGAGTTGTTCACAGTGGCAGTGATAGGAACCAGACGTCTGAGCAGTGGAATGGCTCTATAAATTCTCTCATAAAAAAGTTATTACATAAAATGGACATGAACATGCTGAATGAATACAGATGTGGCGCCTGAGGCTTTGTTTAATGAGGTCCCAAAATCTGTATTTGTTTAAGTCATATATCTTCGCTGTCCAAAGAAAAACAGGTATCTCCAAAATAAAAAAGGAGAGGCCAAAAACCTTATTTAATTTGAATGGGAGTCAATGGAACCAGACGTCTTTCCAAACAGTTTTGGGCCATTTCTGTTGATCCAATCCTCGTGAAATTTTTACACAGTGTAAACAGCAGCTCATGGGGCATAAAAGTGAAAATCCAACAAAATGGAGATCCATATTTATCTTTGGAGAGTGACCATATTATATAATTGCATGCGGGGTCCACATAGGCACATGGAGCTCCACCCAGAGGGAATCAACTGTGACAGGTGTAAATCTTGGTGGGCAGGTTTGACATCATGGGACATATGAACGATTCAGATTTCACACTCTGCCGCACATGTGACGTAAGCAAGTTTTGATGTTTTAGCATTCTCCTGCATGCACTAGTGTTTGGTGAAGCTTGGTGATTTTGACGCATCACCAGAGCATGTGAATGTCAGTGTCGTGTCTGAGAGATTCCTTCCAGCAGAGGGGCGACCTTTCCTGCTCCTCATCGTCCTGATCCAGCTTCTCCTCGTCTCTTTCTGCAGCTGATTATAATTGGTGTGTTTAGTTTCCATGAGAGTATTTCCTGGGAAGAGAGGAGATTGTGATGCGTCTCCCGTCTGACTGCAGCACAGTCAGTAAATCTGTAAATGGTTCCTCGTTGGTAGTTCTCTCAGCTCCAGCTCTGCTACACCGACCCGTTTTCGTTATCTGCTCAACTCTGCTGTTTGGCTTCTTATGTTGTGCATCCAGTTTCATCTTCAGCTTTTTTTTTTTTCTTTGCATCTTTCATTCTCTCCTTCTCTCTCCAGTCACGCTTCCGGTCTCTGGAGCTGTTTTGTCTCCTGTGTTGCTTCACTTACACCCACTGCCTGCTTTTTCCACCTGTTGCTTCCTTTGTAGGTTTATTCTGTTTGTAGAAACGTGTCCCTCCATAACAGGGCTTGTCCTTGATGCTTTCGGGTGATTTGGTTGTCGTTTCTTAGTGCACAGTTATGTAGGTGCTAAGTTTCTCTTTTCAAACTGCCTGGGTCCTTCTACTCTGGCCTGGGGTTTTGACCCTCTTACTAGCATGTCACCACCAACATGAATCTATCTGATGCTGTGTTAGCTTATCAGACTTGTTCATTCAGGAAGCCAGGTGTAGTAAAGAAATCCAGCCCTCCCCATGACTTAAATAATTGGCCCTAAAGATCGTCAGGGTTTATTAAAAGTTTGAATGATGCTCAATCACTGGATGGAGGAACAGTGTTGGTGTATAGATAAAAGGATGAAGAAACAATGTTGGTGTCCAGATAAAGTAATAAAGGGATAAAGAGACAATGTTGGTGATGGATAAAGGAATGAAGGGATTGAGGAACAATGTTGGTGATGGATAAAGGAATGAAGGGATGAAGGAACAATGTTGGTGTCCCGACAGAGGAATGAAGGGATGAAGGACGATGTTGATGTCCGGATAAAGGAATGAAGGAACGATATTGGTGTCCGGATAAAGGAATGAAGGAACGATATTGGTGTCCGGATAAAGGAATGAAGGGATGAAGGAACAATGTTGGTAATGGATAAAGGTATGAAGGGATGAAGGAACAATGTTGGTGTACAGATAAAGGAATGAAGGGATGAAAGAACAATGTTGGTGTCCGGATAAAGGAATGAAGGTGTACCGCCCCCCCTAACCAATGTTGGCTGTGTCGATGGATAAAGGAATGAAGGGATGAAGGAACGATGTTGGTGTCCGGATAGAAGAATGAAGGGATGAAGGAACAATGTTGGTGTAGGAATAAAGGAATGAAAGGATGAAGGAACAATGTTGGTGTCCGGATAAAGGGATGAAGGAACAATGTTGGTGTCCGGATAAAGGGATGAAGGAACAATGTTGGTGTCCGGATAAAGGGATGAAGGAACAATGTTGGTGTCCGGATAAAGGAATGAAGGAACAATGTTGGTGTCCGGATAAAGGGATGAAGGAACAATGTTGGTGTACGGATAAAGGAATGAAGGGATGAAGGAACAATGTTGGTGTCTGGATAAAGGAATGAAGGGATAAAGGAACAATGTTGGTGTACAGATAAAGGAAAGATGGGATGAACAAACAATGTTGGTGTCCGGATAAAGGAATGAAGGGATGAAGGAACAATGTTGGTGTACAGATAAAGGAAAGATGGGATGAAGAAACAATGTTGGTGTCCGGATAAAGGAATGAAGGAACAATGTTGGTGTACGGATAAAGGAATGAAGGGATGAAGGAACAATGTTGGTGTCCGGATAAAGGAATGAAGGGATGAAGAAACAATGTTGGTGTCCGGATAAAGGGATGAAGGAACAATGTTGGTGTCCGGATAAAGGGATGAAGGAACAATGTTGGTGTCCGGATAAAGGGATGAAGGAACAATGTTGGTGTCCGGATAAAGGAATGAAGGAACAATGTTGGTGTCCGGATAAAGGGATGAAGGAACAATGTTGGTGTACGGATAAAGGAATGAAGGGATGAAGAAACAATGTTGGTGTCCGGATAAAGGAATGAAGGGATGAAGAAACAATGTTGGTGTCCGGATAAAGGAATGAAGGGATGAAGAAACAGTGTTGGTGATGGATAAAGGAATGAAGGGATGAAGGAACAATGTTGGTGTCCAGATAAAGGAATGAAGGGATGAAGGAACAATGCTGGTGTAGGAATGAAGGGATGAAGGAACAATGTTGGTGTCCGGATAAAGGAATGAAGGGATGAAGGAACGATGTTGGTGTCCGGATAGAAGAATGAAAGGATGAAGGAACAATGTTGGTGTAGGAATGAAGGGATGAAGAAAACAATATTGGTGTCCGGATAAAGGAATGAAGGGATGAAGGAACAATGTTGGTGTACAGATAAAGGAATGAAGGGATGAAGGAACAATGTTGGTGTACGGATAAAGGAATGAAGGGATGAAGGAACAATGTTGGTGTACAGATAAAGGAATGAAGGGATGAAGGAACAATGTTGGTGTACGGATAAAGGAATGAAGGGATGAAGGAACAATGTTGGTGATGGATAAAGGAATGAAGGGATGAAGGAACAGTGTTGGTGATAGATAAAGGAATGAAGGAGTGACAGGCATGTCACGTTAAGCGTTTACCTGCAGGAGCCAGATTAGGTTCGTCAGGCAGAACGCAGATTAAGGTTCTCTAAATTCTGTAATCTGTATTCAAACATATAATCCACTGAGTGTAAATCGTAACGCCGCTGTGCAGATAGCAGCTCCACCACGGCTAATCAAGCCGCTCAGATATCACCCCATCAAAACTGCTCTTATTGATGCTGATCCAAATTAGAAGGTCCTCTCCATGTGGGCTGCTGGTGCCGTTGGACACGCACCCGGGTTTTCATGTTGGCCGGAGACAGATGATATCTGATGCGCTCCCGCATACAAAGGGCAAGGAATGTGCTGATTGTAATTCAAGTTCCAGGGGAGGAAGGAAAAACATAAGTGATTGAGATCTTGGCCTTGTGCTTGATGGCGGGGTTTTGAGAGAGTGGGAGTGATGAGTGAGTGGCTGAGCGAAGAAGGATGAAAGCGAGCATGAGAGAAAGAGAGAGGGAGAATGAGAGAGTGCTGGTCAGTTGGCCGCTGGATGCTTACGCAGGAGAATTGCATAACCTCTGAGATGGGTGACAGATTGTCCCTGTCATTACCTAATCATTGTGTGTGTGTGTGTGTGTGTGTGTGTGTGTGTGTGTGTGTGTGTGTGTGTGTGTGTGTGTGTGTGTGTGTGTGACAATTACAAGCCTCACCAACCTCTAGTCCTCAGAGATTAAAGATTCTAGCCATTCGTGCCTGGTAGCGTGTGACCCCTCCACCAGCACCAGTAACAGCTGTGACTGTATTTGGCATGTACTGGACAGGTTTCTGGATGTAGCCATCAGTGTTCAGAAACCCTCACATCAAAGCATTGCTCAGTTGGTCCAGATTTGGTGGATGCCTTCCCTGGTACAGTTCCGAGGAGAATTCCCTGTAGACTGGGATTTTAGCCACTGCTGGTAGACCCGTATGACCGTACGCTTCCATACACCTGCAGATTCAGCTACTTCCTTCACACTATGGTCTTTGGCCACGCCCACATGCTTAGTCACTCCTTTTAGCCAATCATTAACATCTGCTGTGGAGCGTTTTCCACAAATGGAACGAGACCTGTTATGTTATTGCATAGCTTACTTTTTTACGCTGGCTCCACTGGTTTCCCACTTGTACATTGCTTTTGAACACAACTGGTAAACTCAGGATTCTAGATAGAACACAAGTTTAAGATGTGAAATATGACATGACCTTTAACCTTTTACTCAAGTGAAAAACTCCAAATCTGCAGTAAATGTGGGTAAATGCATGACATGTGCTTCTGTGGGCAAATAAAAGCAGGGCTGTGTTCTCCGGACCTTCATTTTATCTGTCCATGTGCTGGGTGTATCTGTGAACGAGCCCCAAACAGAGTAAAGTCATGTGTACTAGATAATCGTCTTGTGTATAATACAGTAACTCAGTAAGTGTAATGTGTTAGTGTGCTGTAAGTAGTGTGTCGGTGTACAGTAACTCAGTAAGTGTAATGTGTTAGTGTGCTGTAAGTAGTGTGTCGGTGTACAGTAACTCAGTAAGTGTAATGTGTTAGTGTGCTGTAAGTAGTGTGTTGGTGTACAGTAACTCAGTACAGATAATAGGACATTAGAGCCGTAATAAATCATGCTCCTGTTACTCTCCATACTTCAGTACATCTGAAGGTACATACTTTAGTACTGTTACTCTCCATACTTAAGTACATCTGACGGTACATACTTTAGTACTGTTACTCTCCATACTTCAGTACATCTGAAGGTACATACTTTAGTACTGTTACTCTCCATACTTAAGTACATCTGACGGTACATACTTTAGTACTGTTACTCTCCATACCTAAGTACATCTGAAGGTACATACTTTAGTACTGTTACTCTCCATACTTAAGTACATCTGAGGGTACATACTTTAGTACTGTTACTCTCCGTACTTAAGTACATCTGAAGGTACATACTTTAGTACTGTTACTCTTCATACTTCAGTACATCTGAGGGTACATACTTTAGTACTGTTACTCTCCATACTTAAGTACATCTGAAGGTACATACTTTAGTACTGTTACTCTCCGTACTTAAGTACATCTGAAGGTACATACTTTATTACTGTTACTCTCCATACCTACGTACATCTGAAGGTACATACTTTAGTACTGTTACTCTCCCTACTTAAGTACATCTGAAGGTACATACTTTAGTACTGTTACTCTCCCTACTTAAGTACATCTGAAGGTACATACTTTAGTACTGTTACTCTCCATACTTCAGTACATCTGAAGGTACATACTTTAGTACTGTTACTCTCCATACTTCAGTACATTTGAAGGTACATACCTCAGTACTGTTACTCCAGTGGAGGTCTAAAGGGAGGAACTTCTACTGACAGTGGAGGCATATTTAACCTTGAGGATCTCTACTTTAACTCAACTACATGGATCGTGTACTTCGTTCAGCACTGCTTCTGTAGAAGTCGACCGTACTGATCATGTGAGGTGTCAGAAATAGACCGTGTTTATAATTGCATTGTGAGAAAATGGTCATTCAAACATAGTTTATGACCGTCTTCGGTACATAAGCTGTGGTATTAGAAAGTCTGGAATTTAGGCCACTAAATTAACACTAAGGTGAAACTGCACTGACTTATATTCTGCAAATTCAGTTCCTAGTTAGACTCGGTTTCCCTGGAAACAATGCTGCTTTGAATTTCCTAATTCTAGGTTGGACTTCGCCTGCATTGCACCTGAGTTGCACATTGCTGTCATTATTGTACGTACTGTGAATGACATTCCTGATGCACAATTTTCAGGTGATCGTGTCGCCTGCAGGCAACAACCTTCAATCCTCTGCATCTGTCTGGGGCGCCCACAGCCTTAACCCACCACCCAACGCTCTGTATTTTGCTGGGTGTAAGCAGTGTGTGAAATACCCTCTGGTATTAAGGGGGTCCCATGTTGACTGGCTACCTCAGTGTGGCTATCTCACTCTCCGTAATGGCGTAGATTCTGATCTCTGTGGAAGTTAACCGTATTGACCTTATGAGGTGTCCGATATAGGCCGTGTTTTAGAATGCTGCTGTGTTCATTAGGTTGTTAGATTGTTGCTCAGGCTCTGTTGTAAGACACTCTCGGGTATCTAACAGCAGTGTGGTTGCCCTTGATCTGTGTCGCCAGGGTACTTACAGGTATGTGATAGAATAGCGAGTCTGCAGTTTCTGGGAGATGTACACAAACTGAAATTAAACTTGATGCTGCGTTGCTGCCAGTAGCTGGCAAATGTTTTAGCTGAGACAGCTGCTTTATGTTGCAGTGTATGAGGCAGGCACTTCGGGCTAAGCGCATGAGGAGGAGAGGGAGCCAGCGGTGGAGATAAAAACCCAATTCATTTCCTGTCCACTTCCCCCGCCTCGGAAACCTCATTAGAATTTGAATTCTGGGGTGTTAATTTGATAGCTGGCTGTGAGCCTGCTCATCTCTTCCCTAGTAATGGTCTTTCTTGTGCGTGTGCCTGTGTGTGCGCATGTGCACACTCGTGCGTTAGAGAGGGAGAGAGTTGACTGAGAGGGATGGGGTTTGACCCACCCTCTCAGGCTCCTACTGTGCCATCTGTATAAGGGACAAGATTTAGTCCAGGCTTGCAGAGACTTGCTCATACATCAGTGTTGACCGATCTACTGTGATGTACATGATACCGTTTCGAAACTCGACTCACTGTTTTGAAATTAGTTTGATGTAGTGCATAGATATATACACTGCCAGTCAAACTATAAACTAGCACTCATGGAATTATACAGTCCACCTTAAGCACCTCCAGAATGGAGCTGTACAGGAGGATGAACCAGCTTTCCTAACCTGCAGTGGAGCTGATAGAACAAGGTTTATTACTAAGCAGGTTTGGAGCGATTCTATTGGTCGGTCCCTCATGAATATTCATTAACCTGAAAGAACTAGAGCTTTTACACTGTATCATACTGTGTACATCAGGAGTAGATGTGGTGTATCAGGATATGGACTGGTCTAAGCTTTTGACTGGGTTCCTCCCATAGAGTCCCAGTCATTTTCAACCCAAACCAAACCCGGCTGTTTACTTCGCCTGAGAGGCACGAAACTTAACATACTCACTAAGGGGAGGTCCCCAATCCCTGACCCACAGCTATACTGACTCGCACTCGTCTGTTAGTTGTTTATTCTTCCCTCATTCCTCCTTAAGAGTCCCAGTCATTTTTGGACCCGCACAAAGCCGGCTGTTTCCTTCGCCCGAGAGCCACCAAATTTCACATAGTCACTAAGGGCATGTCCCCAAACGCTAATCCACAGTCACACCACCCGCACTCGTTTACTCATCCCTCGTTTCTCACTGAGCAAGCTGCGCAACCATCCAGCGTTTCCTTCAGGAAATGCACTTTTCTAGTTTAATGTGTAACGGAATACGGCTAAACGATAACCTTCCTCTGAATTTGTATGATCCCTGATTTTAGGGAGTTCCAAGAGGACGAATAGGGGGACCAAGACCCCCTAAGGGCCCTGTATTGTGCACCTTGGGTAAAAAAAAATTACAATTGAAATGTTGCCTGTAGCAAAATAGATAAGTAAATGACTAAAAATGATGCGTTTAATTATTTACATTTACTTAATCAAATATTTATTGCCACATTACAGTATTTATTTGCTTGTTTATTTTATCTGAGGGGGAAAAGCTCTGTAATTCGGTAGATATAGGGACAAATTACATCTGGAACAATTCACAAACCCAATTTTCATGAGCAGATATTTTACAAATCAATAATATACACGACTTTAACTCTGATTTGAGCCCCGACTCCAGGTGTGGTAGAGCCTGTTTTGGTTGACCGTAGTCTGGGTCAGATTTTTGGCTCAGTCAGGGTCGACAGTTAGAGGGCGAATTGAGTAGTATGTGAGGGGTGCAGACTTGGGGTCTGAACTGACTCCTCCCAAAACCCCTCCAAAAACTGAGAGCATGAAAGAATAAAGCAGCCAGTCACAAAGATTTGAGATTTGAATGGATTGGTACTTACAGCTCTTTAGACCGCGTCTCTGGTCATTAGGATTGAACATAGTGCTAGGAGGACTGGATTTTCTGGGCTTTCCTAAAGCCCTTACGCCCCCTGCTGGTGGATTATGATAAAAGATTACTATCTGCTTCTCCGCATGCAGACGCATACAGCCTAATAAAAGTTTAACACCCCTGGTCAAACTATCTGTGTATTTGCTGAGTTGAACTTTTACTTTGATGTAAATGTGCAGAAGTGTGTAGAGGCATACAGCTGTATCAGCATCCAGATGTGAGTGCAGTGTCTGCTGTATTAGAGGAACACAGGACTGTGCAGATGCCTAATCTAGCTCTGTGGCCTTGCGGTATCTGCAACATGAATCCAGTGACCAATGTAAGTCATGGGTTTCAGTGCATGTCAGTGGAAGCCCTTTTTGAGTCCATCTCCCTCTTTTTCTCTCTCCCTCTTTCTCTCTCTCCCTGTCTCTCGTTAGGGTTTCCGGCGGGGAGCTGTTTGACCGTATAGTAGAGAAAGGATTCTACACAGAGAAGGATGCCAGCACACTCATCAGACAAGTACTGGATGCGGTGAACTACCTTCACAGCATGGGCATTGTACACAGAGACCTGAAGGTAACGAGCCGACACAGCTCGACACGCAGACCTCCTTCTGTCTGCTCTCCCTGGTGTGGGCTGGTTTGCTTGACTCGGTGTATCTGTGTTCTCCTCTTCAGCCTGAGAATCTTCTGTATTTTAACAACCAAGACGGATCAAAGATCATGATCAGTGACTTCGGCCTTTCCAAGATGGAGGGCACGGGTGACGTCATGTCCACTGCCTGTGGGACACCAGGATATGTGGGTAAGAGAGTAATGTAATATAAGGCCGTGTAATGTAATCAGGGATAGAAACTGCTCACGGAATGTGGAGCAGAAATGGAGGGAACAAAAACACGATGGTCTTTAGTTCAAATCTCAGTTAATAACATATGTGTGTCTGGATGTATATGTTTGTATGTATGTCTGTGTGTGTGTGTGTGTATGTATATGTATGTATGTCTGTAGCTGTATGTCTGTAGCTGTATGTGTAGGTGTATGTAGGTCTGTAGCTGTATGTCTGTAGCTGTATGTAGGTCTGTAGCTGTATGTCTGTATGTGTAGGTGTATGTAGGTCTGTAGCTGTATGTCTGTAGGTGTATGTCTGTAGCTGTATGTCTGTAGCTGTATGTGTAGGTGTATGTCTGTAGGTGTATGTAGGTCTGTAGCTGTAGGTCTGTAGCTGTATGTGTAGGTGTATGTATGTCTGTAGCCGTATGTCTGTAGCTGTATGTCTGTAGCTGTAGGTGTAGGTGTTTGTAGGTCTGTAGCTGTATGTCTGTAGGTGTATGGCTGTATGTGTAGGTGTATGTAGGTCTGTAGCTGTGTGTCTGTAGCTGTATGTCTGTAGCTGTATGTGTAGGTGTATGTATGTCTGTAGCTGTATGTCTGTAGCTGTATGTATGTCTGTAGCTGTATGTAGGTCTGTAGCTGTATGTCTGTAGGTGTATGTGTAGGTGTATGTAGGTCTGTAGCTGTAGGTCTGTAGCTGTATGTCTGTAGGTGTATGTCTGTAGCTGTATGTGTAGGTGTATGTCTGTAGGTGTATGTAGGTCTGTAGCTGTAGGTTTAGGTGTATGTAGGTCTGTAGCTGTATGTCTGTAGGTGTATGGCTGTATGTGTAAGTGTATGTAGGTCTGTAGCTGTGTGTCTGTAGCTGTATGTCTGTAGCTGTATGTGTAGGTGTATGTATGTCTGTAGGTGTATGTAGGTCTGTAGGTGTATGTCTGTAGCTGTATGTGTAGGTGTATGTAGGTCTGTAGCTGTATGTCTGTAGCTGTATGTGTAGGTGTATGTAGGTCTGTAGGTGTATGTCTGTAGGTGTATGTCTGTAGCTGTATGTCTAGCTGTATGTAGGTCTGTAGGTGTATGTCTGTAGCTGTATGTAGGTCTGTAGCTGTATGTCTGTAGGTGTATGTCTGTATGTGTATGTAGGTCTGTAGCTGTATGTCTGTAGGTGTATGTCTGTAGCTGTATGTAGGTCTGTAGCTGTATGTAGGTCTGTAGCTGTATGTCTGTAGCTGTATGTCTGTAGGTGTATGTCTGTAGGTGTATGTGTAGGTGTATGTAGGTCTGTAGCTGTATGTCTGTAGGTGTATGTGTTAGTACATGGTGTATTAAATAAACGAATACAGTGGGGTCTGAATGTCCACATGTTTCAGACACCTGTCGTCTAGCATCTCTCTTTTACATTTTTACTTCTACAACCATGAAATGCTTTTATAACATCCCCTGCAGTTTGCTCAAGGAGCTGGTCGAGGCACTGAAACATGGCTAAACCTTTAGTTTAAACATCCAGACTCTCCCGGGACACATGCTAGACTCATGTATTGATTTCTCTTTAGCTTCTTACACCATCCAGTCGCACGTTCTAGCATAAAAATGGGTTTTCTGTTTTCTTGATCTTGATTTAAATACAGTTGGCTGGATACCAGATTTCCTATCTAGTAAAGCAGAGTGTGTGAGTCAGTGATTCTTAGACAGACCTGTTGTGCAATTCTCCTGCTTTTCTCCAGGGGAGCTCTCTTCTCTTCTCTTCTCTTCTCTACTCTTCTCTTCTCTTCTCTTCTCCTCTTTTCTTCTTCTCTTCTCTTCTCTTCTTCTCTCCTCTTCTTCTCTCTTCTTCTCTCCTCTTCTCTTTTCTTCTCCTCTTCTCTTTTTTTCTCCTCTTCTCTTATCTCAAATGTATTTGTAAGGAGCAGACAGTAGCAGCATCGTTCGTACCTGCGCTGTATGTTGACTGATTTTCTTATTAAGTTGGTTTTAACCTTCTGCAGTGTCACCTGGTATAGCCACGTTACCTACTAGGAGTAGAAGCAACGACCTTGTCTAAGTAGCCAGTGGGGTGCGACGGGCCCATCTTTCTGAAATGTTTAAAAAGCAGGTTCTGATGAAAAGCTAGTACCGTTTTGGTCTGTCCAGCTCAACTCCTTACCAGCACAGTTTGAGTACCAGCTGGAAGACCCAAACAACCAAGTGTCATGTCTCTGTATCCACTGACATTGACATTGTTCCCTTTCGCATGGACCCCTTTTGTACATAGGGTTTTGTGGGGGCTGCTTCAGCTCTCTGTGTGTTGTGTGAGCTGCCTGTAAATGGCTGGCTGCGCTACGTAAGCTTTTTGATCACTGCTTCACAGTTCATGAATAAACATACAAGCTACTGTAAACGATTCCCAGTATGAATGTGTGTGAGAGAGATGACCAGGTCTATGTGTTGTTGGTATAGGCTGTGACTAAACAACCATTCACAGCCTGCCAGACTGTAGTACATCCGTTTCTCTATGTGCCACCACAGAGGAGGTCTTACAAGGGTGGTGGATCAATCTCAGCACTGCAGTGACACTGACGTGGTGGTGGTGGTTGTGTTGGTGTGTGTGGTGCTGGTGTGAGTGGATCAGACACAGCAGTGCTGCTGGAGTGTTTAGACACTGTGTCCACTCACTGTCCACTCTATTAGACACTCCTACCTTGCTGCTCCACCTTGTAGATGGACAGTCAGAGACGATAGCTCATCTGCTGCTGCACAGTGCAGTGTGGGTCATCCTCTAGTCCAGGGGTGCACAACATACGGCCCGCGGGCCAGATCCGGCCCGGTACAACTGTCAATCCGGCCCACGAAAGGAAGTTTTGATGACGTTGCGGAACACTGCCACCTGGTGTTTACTTTCCAAAACTTTAATTATTGTCCCGCCCGAAGCCATTGCCATCCGCCGAAGCGCGCGATTCTGCCTCCAACCTACCTCCCACAACCCCCCCCCCACGCCGCCCCCCCGAAGCGCGCGATTCAGCTTTGCTGTGTCTGATCTACTTGTACCAGACAACAAATGCGACGTAGGTTGCCTAGCTAGATGGTAAAGATGAGACAGTTTCACAACATGCATTGAGAATTTAGAGATGAATGCACAGCCTTATGTACATTTATGAACACTCCAGTTGGTGGAATCTGCAGTGGGAAACTGGCAACCACAGCCAGGATGGTGAAACGCTACTTCAGTAGTCTTGATCTGGCTCCCAAGGTGGAATAATTTTGCTGAAAGGACAAAATGGCTATTTCTAACATTAGAGTTGTCGACCCCTGATCTAAGTAAAAGAAGCACACTTGGTTTATTGGTTGGTTGGTTGGTTTGTTGTTTGGTTGGTTAATTAGCCTGGTAGTGAGGGATTTCTGTCCAGTAGCTAGTCCCACAGCTTTCCAACTCCAGAATGTTCGACCTGATCAGAATGGTGTGCTTGTGTACAGCCTTTTGATCTGACTTGGGTGGAAAAGTACACGCCCATTTACTTCTACTCTGCCGACAAACACTGTTTCGCATACACTATCTCAGAGAAAACACCCAAGCACAAATATTTGATTGCATTCAGCCTTCACAGCCTTAGTGTGGTCCGGTGCTGATGTTGGATAATCAGTTGTGGATCACTCCTACTCATCCCAGCAGCACTGTATGGAGCTGTATCAGTCCAGTAAAGGCAGTTCCACTGCTCTACAGCCCAATGCTGGACATGAGGGCTGCTCTAGAGGCTTACTAATTCAGAGTGCATTTCTGCGGTATTACAACCGATTGCCTGTGTCAGCAGTCTGTGCAGCATTCATTAAGGAGTGTCACGGCATTTGTGGATGTGTAGTGTATCTACGAACTCTCAAATGTCTAGGGAACAGTCTTATTCACTTTCATTCATCGTTTTACACATTATGTAGCATTTCCTGAGCCGCCTTCTTCACAGTTCATGAATAAACTTGAGCTACTATAAACGTTTCCCAGTATGAATGTGCGTAAGACAGATGACCAGGCCTTTATGGTGTTGCTATAGGCTATGAATGCTATAGAATATCAGCACCACCAAACCAAACAACCATTCACAGCCTGCTGTTGGATGGATACGCATTCACTGAGCACCCCGATCACAAATTCAATGTTGGTCTGATGAGGATGCACTGATCCGATAATAGGAACAGATGTCTGCTCCGATATGAATTAAATTAGCGGTATGTCAGATAAAACCATGGGGCCGATCTCCACTTTAATTCGCACCCCTAGGTCTGACCCACACTCGTCCGTTTGTCTTTCATTCTAAATGCACTTTTCTTCAGGTGTTCCCTATTACATGATGATACCAAGCTGTGATGGTGAAGGCAGGTGAGGCACCACTTCATCTTTCAGAACTGCTGCTAACGCAGCATCATTGGACATGATTGTGGAAAAACACTAACTGCTAACTCTGTTACATCAGCTAACAGATGCCCACATTGGCTAGCATCGCACTGAGCGAGTGGGAGAAAGAGGAACATCCAGCCCCTGTAGAGAGAGCGAGCGGTTATGTTGTTATGGACTCCTGATTATGCATGGATGTAGCATCACCAGGCATGGAACTCAGTCTTCTGAGGAAGGGGCTAAGGCTTAGACAGTTGGACAGTGTTGGTGGTCTGTTTCTGGAATGTGTTATGTTAATGGAGAATGGTGGTCGTATTTGCACCAGTAATGTTTTTCATTGATGGTTTCTGAGCTCTGCTGCTTACTGCTGAATGGTATAACGTTGACACGCGTGCAGATGTGCACAGTTCTCTGTGTGGCTCTGTTGGGTGAATAATAGAGCTCGTCTGTGTGCGGCCTGTATCTGGTCCTGGAGCTCGCTCTTATCACACAGTGACAGAGCCACCCTGCAGTCGTCTGCTTTACCCTTCAGATTACAGCGCCCAGGCTACACTAGGCCAACATGGCCAGACATGACATGGCATGCCACAGCCATGCTATTCTCTCAGCCCACACACTGACACACTTTTTTTTTCTTTTATTGATTATAAATGGCATATGCCCTGAAGTACCCTCGACATGTTCTCACATACAGTGGGAGGCTATATTAAATGGAAGTAGAGTTAGTTGCATGATTGAGCATAATCAACGGCAGCAAATTACACATAATAGGTTGTATATGTCATTTAATGATATGATATGTTACATCTGTCTGTCCGCCTGTCCATGTGCTCCTTGTCATGCTTTTGTTTTGGTCATGTGCTCCTCCTGTCTCAGCCCTCTAGGTCTAGGTGTTTGTAGCCCTGCCCCTTTCCAGGTGTTCCTTGTTAGCCTGTGTTCATTTATACTCCCTGTGTTCCCCTGTGTTTTTGTTTGGCGTTTGGTTTCATGTTGGATGTCCTTGATGGTTAGTTGTAATCCTGTGTCTTGTTCCCTCGGTTTGTTTCTATCGTTGGTTTTGTTTTGTTATTGTTGTATTAAACCACTTGCACTTACATCCAGCCTCCTCGTCTACCCCCTGTGTGACAATATGAAGCTTCCAGTATTGTGAATTATACCTGAGGCTTGCTGTGACTCAGATTTCTTCAACTCTGCATGCACTGTGCTGCATATAAGTGGCACACACTGTGGTCACAGCAGTGGTGTAAGAAGAAACAACTTTTTTGGGTTGCCCAACTTGATAGTTTGCATCCAGGTCACGGCAGCATTTTCTGGGCAGTCGTGGGCTGGAGGTTAGGTTGACCGTAACGACTAAGGTGCCGTCGAGCAAGGCGTGTGTGCATGCATCTATGTGGCTGTTTCGCTTCACAGATGGTTAAAGTATAAAAGCACAATGGCTCAAAAACTCTCAGAGAATGATTGACCTCACCTAAACAAAATTTAGATTCCATTAAAAGGTGCCAACAGGGTACTGAACAATTTTCACCCTTCCTCCCCTACACTAACCTAATTCATAAGTGTTGGGTTTATTACTGATCTGATTCTGGAAAGATTTTCTGAAGTTGTGTTGTTAAATCGGTTAACGTTTATCAGCTGTTGATCAGTTACCTACATTTTAAGACCTAGTAAATGTCAATCGTCTATTAAGCTAATTTAAATAATGTTTGCTAATTTATCTCAGTGTAAAATTCTACACAAGGGGGCGCTGTATAATTGTAGACCTGAAGCTGG
>JAMWET010003471.1:22500-57500 GCA_024036415.1 Prochilodus magdalenae | reverse complement strand
TTAACTCACATGCCTCTATAATGGTGACTTGGGTCGGGCGCATGTGCACTACCGTGTGCCCGGGGAGAGAGCATAGAGGATAGAACATACCCACAACAGGCGTGCATGGTGGTTAGCTCTGGGTTTTAGCCTGCATGTTCCACCCGCTGCTGCTATCCTGGATTGTGATGAGTGATGAGTCTGGCTCTCATGCCTAATAAATGGTCTCCAATAACCATATCGACCGTCTCCTGGGTTTCTCTACAGAGGACAGGGCTAATAGCTGTTCACTGTTTGCATGTCTCTCCATGGAGCATCTGCCCATCAGCCCCCCATTCGTTACACCTCATTTCTATTCATCTGTAATGTTGGCTAGCTACTGATAGACACACTACACCAGCGTATCTCAGTTGTGTTGACCTGAACTCCATGTTGGTCATCATGCTACACAGTGTTTCTCTGACATGGTAATGATTTAGCATCAGCGAGCATGAGTGGTGTAGACATCGAAATCAATAGAGAGAACCAACAGCTTTGCCTGCTGCTGAGTTGGGCATACAGGGAAACGGGCGCCATAAATTGCTAGCATGTGTAACGTTAGCCTACTTAGCCTAATTAGCTTGTACACTTAATGAATTGTCACTGGCTATAACGTCTCATTAACTTACATGAGCTGCACTTTTACTGCTGATAAATGACACCTACTGGACAAACTGGGTATACAGGCGGGTAAGTGCCCTTTGCTTGTGCTAAGTTGCTCCTTTGCAGGGTCACTGAAAGCATTCTGCAACACACAAGCTTGGTATTTGTGAAAAGGGCGGGGCTACAATATAAATAGGTGTACCTGACTCTCATCTCTACTGTGCAACCAGAATTGACAAACCAGCCATGCTTTCCACAGTCATTGGTGCACCGTGCACGTTTGTGCAGATGCCTTTTATAACCGGGTCGTTCTGAACGAATGGCTCTTTGAATGTGATCCATTAATGAAGCTGCGTCTGTGTTCACTTGCATGGGTAGACTGGCCATCCCCACGGGCCCAAAGTGCTGGCAGGCCGTAGACAGTGAACCGAGCGCCTCTGTTAGTTAAGGGCCTCTTGTAAAGTCATGTTTCTGTCTGATGTCCTGTGGGTTAATGAGCTAATGCTTATGACAGGATCATGTCCTTGTAGATTAACCTGCACGTTTCCCTCTTCTCCCTCAGCTCCGGAGGTGCTCGCTCAGAAGCCCTACAGTAAAGCTGTTGACTGCTGGTCGATTGGAGTTATCGCCTACATCCTGTGAGTACTCAGTCAGCACACATTCAGACTCACGCTATGACTAAGTGGGTCAGGTGAATTGGCCTAGGACCTACAAGAGGTGCTAACACCGGGCACTCTTCTTGGATGAACTGATCAGTTACAGATGTTGTTTTCCATGTAGCTTAATCTCCTTATATGGTAATTGTCTTTTGGGGCCATTGTAGTGTTTCTGTGTCTGAGTCATTAAAGGAGGGATTTAGCGTCCCCTCTCAGAATGGGATCTGTTTCGCAATGGCATGTGAGGATGAGGAATCATTTAGTGTCAGATCATCTCTTGCTTGTTTCCAGCCTCCGCTCGCCGTGTCTGTTTCTCCTCCTCGTTTCCTCCGCTACTGTGTTGTTGGAGTTTTTGTGTTTGCTTTTACAGCAGTCTTCAGCAGTGCCTCCGCAGTGCCTCCGTAGTACCTAAAGGCCTTTTTGCTTTTGTAAAAAAAAACACAGCGTTATCTGTTGGTGTCCAGTTGGCCTGTGTGTGTGTGTGCACATGTTCTTCAAGTCCCCATAGTGATAGGAAAACAAGTGAACTAGTGTAAGAACTTTCACTTGATGATGATGGTAATAGTGGGCATGGTGTATACTATGATGTGGTGTGTGTAAGTGGTGTGATATCAAGTGTGTACAATACATTGTGACTGACTGTGTTATGTTTGGTATAAAGTGAGTGTGTATGTGTGTAAAAGCACTATATTGTGTGTGTATGTGTGTATATGTATGTATGTATGTATGTATGTGAGTGTGTGTGTGTGTGTGTGTGTGTGTGTGTGTGTGTGTGTGTGTGTATAGGTGTGTGTGTGTGTATGTATATGTGTGTGTCTGGTGTATGCGTATTGTGTGTATTTGTGTATGTGTGGGGTGTGTGTGTGGTGTTTGTGTGTGTGTGTGTGTATGTGTGTGTGTGTGTGTGTGTGGTGTGTGTGTGTGTGTATGTGTGTGGTGTGTGTAATAGGTGTATAGGTGTGTGTGTTGATGGTGTATGTGTGTGTGTGTGTGTGTTGTGTATGTGTATATAGGTATGTGGTGTGTGTGTATGTGTATATGTGTGTGTGTGTATAGTGTGTGTGCGTGTGTGTGTGTTGGTGTGTATATGTGTGTGTGTATAGTGTGTGTGCGTGTGTACGTATGTATAGTGTGTGGTGTGTGGTGTGTGTATCGTGTGTGTGTGGTGTGTGTGTACGTGTATATGTGTGTCCCGAATGTGTGTGTGTGTGTATGTATGTGTATGTTTGTTGTCCCAGGAAGTATGTATGTGTGTATGTGTGTGTATGTGTGTGTGTGTGTGTGTTGAAAGAACACTCATGTATGTATCATATGTATAGAAGACTTCATCAGTGTTGTGTAAAGGTGCAACATCCATGTAATCAGCATCAAAAATAGAAAAGCCAGATTTGACTTTGCCAAAAAACATCCAAAGAAGCCAGTCCTGTTCTGGAGCAGCATCCTTTGAACAGATGAAACTAAGATCAACCTGTACCAGAATGATGGGAAGAGGAAAGTATGGAGAAGGCTTGAAACCACTCATGATCCAAAGCACACCACTTCCTCTGTAAAACATGGCTGAGGCAGTGTAATGGCATGGGCATGCATGACTTCCTGGGTCACTAGTGTTTACTGATGATGTGACAGAGGACAGAAGCAGCTGGATGAATTCTGAAGTGTACAGGGATATACTATCTGCTCAGATTCAGCCAAACGCATTAAGGTCGATTGGAGGTCACTTCACAGCACAGATGGACAGTGACCCAAAACATACTGCGAAGGCAACCCATGTGTTTTTTAAGGCAAAGAAATAGAATATTCTGCAATGGCCAAGTCAGTCACCGGACCTCAACCTGATCCAGGATGCATTTCACTTAGAGAGACCCACAACCAGGCAACAACTGAAGACAGTGACAGTAAAGGCCTGGCAAGCATCACAAAAGAGGAAACCCAGCGTGTGGTGTTGTCCATGGGTTCCTGGCTTCAGGTAGTCATTGCCTACCAAGGATTCTCAACAAAGTAGTAAATTTATTTATGTTAATTTGGCCAAATACTTTTGAGTCACTGTAATGAGCAGGCTTTGTAGAAAAATGGTTGCAGTTCTTAAACGTTACATAGGATGTTTTTGTTCAACCCCATGAATGAAACCTGAAGGTCTGCACTCCCATTGTATCTCAGTTGTTTCGTTTCAAATCCAGTGTGGTGGTATGCAGAGCCCATATCATGAAGAGTGTGTCACTGTCCAAATATTTCTGGGCCTAACTCTATGTACATATGTGTACACAATGTGACTACTTCAGATGCAACACTAGGACAGACACGGCGAGGTGACTGAGAGGATCGACTCCGTTTTCATTAGAAACTTGACTGAAACTTTAATGACTCAGCTGTTTAGTTAAACGTGCTAGCCTACAGGCTGGAACTGCTGCTAGTTTAACTAACTGTTTGTTATTTCTGTGAATTTGTGGCATGCTGGTGTAAAAGCTACGTCAAAACTCATTCCAGAGAAATAATGTCTACCGGATGAACCGCTATGCCAACCACTGCTAATTAAAGACCTGTAACGGTTGAATGAAGTTAAAGGCAGGGTAAGGTCCAGGTTAGTGTTTCACTTCAGCGTGACACAGAACAGTGAAAACCCCTGATTAGATACTTAAACAAGTGCATGTGTGTTTGTGTGCGAGTGAGAGTCTCTTTCTCTCCTCCAGACAGCTCCCATAAAACTGTCCGCATGGGTCTCGCAGTGTTTGTGTAGCTACTTGAGCATTTTCTCAACAAACTGGTGAATCAGTAGATTAGAGTTTCTGAGGCGGCCTCGCTCTCCTCCCCCTGTTCTGACTCACGCTGAGCTTTACGGGGTTTAAAACATTCTTCCCCCCAGTTCTGAAGATGATCTGTACTGGAACAGGACCCTTTGTTCCAGCAGTGATCAGTGATAAATAAGGCTTTTAAAGAGATCCTTAAAACATGGAGGAATATATATATATATATATACACATAAAGAAAACGTTGTTACAACAGATACAACAGATCATATGTCATGTTATTCATGCATACTGACAATCTGTGTAATCTGTCTTTTGTATTTTGACACCTGTATAAACATTTGTCTCTAAACTTGTTGATGTTTTTGTGCAAAGTAAAATCTCTTATTTAGTGGAAGAGAGCAAAAAACTCATTTAATTTTAGTGTTTAAATTTAAATTTGCATTTAATTTAAGGAAAATGGAACCTTTTGGACTTTTTTTTCAAATATATACACACACAAACACACGCATTCACTCACACACACACACACACACACACACGCATTCACTCACACACACACACATTCTCACACACACACACACACACATTCTCACACACACACACACACACACACACATTCACACTCACACACACACACATTCTCACACACACACACACACACATTCTCACACACACACACACACACACACACATTCTCACACACACACACACACACACATTCTCACACACACACACACACACACATTCACACACACACATTCACACACACATTCACACACACACACACACACACATACACACACACACACACACGCACACACACACTCACACACGCGCATTCACACACACACAAACTCACATACTCACATACTCACTCACACACACACACACACACTCACATACTCACACACACACACTCACATACTCACACACACACTCACATACACACACACAAACTTACACACACACACAAACTCACATGCACACACACACACACACACACACGCACACTCACATGCACACACACGCACACACACACACAAACTCACATACACACGCACGCACACACAAACTCACATACATGCGCACACACACACACACACTTACACACACACAAACTCACACACGCACACACACACACACATATATACACTGAATTTATATAAGCTTCTGCATACGTCCGCTCTGTGTGTGTGTGCTGTATATGTTTACGTGGTGTTTGTAAGGTGGAGCCATGTTAAACTGTATGGAACCAGCATTTCTCTCTTTAACCAGCGTCTCAGATTCGACCCCCAGCCAGTTCGGCTTGCCCTGGAAGCCCGATCTTGCGGCTGATTGGCCTCCGCTCAGGTGTAAAGATTGCATTGGCAAGCGGGCACAACCCTCACTAATTCTCTTAGTCACCGCGCAGCTAACCTGACGTCAGGAAAGGAAAACACGAAGCTAATTGGGCCGAAATCAGGCAGAAAATTGCCTGCTACGCCGCTACGCCAGCGCTAGTGTGCATGCCCGTGGGGAAAGGCATTTTAACGACTTTGATGATTAGGAGAGGGGGAAAAATTTATTATACAAAATATAGTTTTTAAATCTATTCAGGCTCTTTGCTCAGGAGTAATCAGCCTAATCAGCTGTCTGCTTTTCCAGCAGGCTGTGGGCTCCATGGCCACTGAGGGCCTGTTTATTTTGCATTGTATGTACTTACAATGCGGTGTTATGTGTACTGATTATTAAATTAGCATGAGACTCTGTAGAAACTACAGTTCCAAATACAGATATATATATTTTATATATTATAATAAATTTTATATATTTTTTTAATTCAGGGTTTTTAAAATTATATTTTCACATTATATCACACTAAAAAACCTTTCCTATTCCACAATCCCCTGTGATACCAGACATAATAACATCATACATACATACACATAAAGCCAGGTTAACATCAAAAATATATAATAGCAATTAAAATTCATTAATTATGTTGCGCATTTCACATCTGCAAGAGTCTATTGTATTGTTATTTGTTTCATATTCCTTTTCGCCACCAAGTAAATCAGTTTTACCACCCCAAATTCATGTGGTGGAGCCACGTATATATATATTAAAAACAAAGATATACTATTTTAAAGTTGTTTATAAATATTGAAAGTGTGTTTTTCAATATCTGGCTTACCTTTTAAACAGCTTGTTTATTCTAGTGACATGGTTTGGCCGTGCACCACCCGACATGTTTAAGACTTTAAGTCTGATGATGTATCTGTCACTACCCACATACTGGCACACATCCTTTACGTTGGTATGGATGTTAAGCAGTGCGTACAGTAGAGGGCAGCTGTGTTCAGTCTCCTCCCAGCTGTGCCCAGTGAGGGGTGTAAGAAATGATCAGTACACTTGAGTATCGCAATATTATGTTCAATAGCATGGATTATTCATTTACAGGTAAACATAAAGATTGGTGGCAGGCAGTTTACACAGCCAATGGATAGCAGTGTTGTACATCTACAGCCTCAGTGAACAAGTACTACAAGGGCCCACTGCTAATGCTAGTGTGTGTGTGTTCACTAGTGTGTGTGTGTGTGTGTGTGTGTGTGTGTTCACTAGTGTGTGTGTGTGTGTGTGTGTGTGTGTGTGTGTGTGTGTGTGTGTGTGTTCACTAGTGTGTGTGTGAGAAAGTGGGTGTTTCGCTTCCCGGATGGGTGAAATGCAGAAGAGACATTCCTCTGTGTGCAGCACAAATGGGAGAAATGGCTCTAAACTCTATACTCAGAGAATGATTGGCCTCATCTATAATATACTGAATTGAACTTCCTGTGTAATGATGTGTATCATATCAACATGTTCCCGATATGCCACTCTAGTGAGCAGGCCAAGTGACATCATATACATGTTTAAAAGTCACACGACTGCTCCCAAAGTTCCCCCTTTCTAGAAGAGCACAGTGTAGGAACATCAAAAAAAGTTTTTGGTGTGCTGACGGTGTATTTACAAAGACGAGGTATAGTAGAGTAATGTGATGAACCAAAAATTATTTTTTTAAAAATTTTGATCACAATATTGAGTTCTTCTGAGGTTCGTTAATTTGAAACAGATGAATAAGAACCAGCAGTGCTACATTTATCACTGAAACCATCATTAAATCTATAAATGTAGTGAGGTTTTTTATGTGATTGTCATTTCTGCTTCATCCCGTGTCAACCAGACGAGGGATGTGTTCCTCCCTTGAGTCCGGGTTCCTCTCAAAGCTTCGTCCTCTTACTCCTTGGGGGTTCTGCCTTGCTGCTATTGCCTCTGGCTTGCTTATAAGGGGCGTAGACCTGGATTCTCCATGGACTCCTTCCCTTATATTTTTACCCTTCTAATTTTTTCTATAACGTGTTTTAATGTAGCGCTGCTTTGAGACAACACTAGCTGTATAACCCACCATTTAAATAGTCTTCTTTGACGATGGACACACAGAGCAGACAATCAGACCAGGCCGAGGTACCAAAGGGAATAAACCAGAGGAGTAAACCAGAGAATCAAAATAAAGTCAAAGCTCGAGTAACACAAGATCAAACAGAGAGAGAGAGCGCCCGCTATGCAACAGAGTGGCAATATTCGCAGTAAGCCAGTGCGAGAGAGAAGCATTTAGGCAAACAGACTAAATGAGTCAGGTGACTAATCAATATTCAGGAGACCGAGAACGAGGCAACGGGGTGTGATTGGGCTAAGATGGGCACTTGACATCAGGTGGTGGGTTATGGGAAATGGAGTCCAGGAGTTTGAAGGTGAGAGGAGAACCAGCAGGCATTGATTTGTGCTGCTGTAGGTTGAATTAAACAGCTGTGCTCCTTGTAGTGAATAATGCTAATAGGGTTTTTTAAGCAAGGTCATATCCACGCTATGGTCAGAAATGCATGTCATGTAATAATAGGAAGTCATTTAATGATAACCCATATGTCCTTGTCTTTCAGCTTTGGTCTTTGGTAGTAAGACTGATCTCCTCTTTTCCTCCGGTCTAGGTTGTGTGGCTATCCTCCATTCTATGACGAAAACGACTCCAAACTCTTTGAGCAGATCCTCAAAGCTGACTACGAGTTTGACGCACCCTACTGGGACGACATCTCCGACTCAGGTAAAGTGTGTGGAAGTTATTCGAGTTATGTTTTGTTACCGAGCGAGTGAATTTTCTCACTGGCCTGCCTGGTAGCCGAACCCTGTCTATATATGGCCACGCCACTGGAATGTGTAGGGATGATCTGGTATGGATTAGATCTATAAATAGCCGTTTAACCTGCAGCTCAATCAGACACTGGAACACAAAGCCACAAGCATCCACTCTCACTTCTCCATGAGTAACCTTGTGCTCTGCCAGTAAGAGCGGAAGAATGTAAGCACGGTTTTACAGTAAATTGTGTCTGACCACTCGCTCAGGCATCCACCAAACACTCCAGGCGCTGGCATTTCACATCTGACACCTGTTTTGAGTTTCAGCCCTTCGTGTGGCTTTTTCTAAAATCGGTGCATGTCAGTCGGGCTGAGTAACGCAGGGCTTTCTGGTGTAAACATACAAGAGACCTGCTATTTTAGTACCCAATATCAGAGTGACTGAAACAGCGGGAAGTATTAATAAATCTAATAAATTGGAGTTTTTCATGACTGCACACCCGATCCTTTTGGTGCAAAAATGTTAATCAGTCCAAATATATTCCTAAACCAGTGCTTCCACTTGGCTTCATCTACTGAAGAGCTAATGAAGCGCTCTTTGATGGCTGTTTGAAGTGGCTGAGCTGTGAAATGAAGTGCCATGCTCTCAGGTTAGCCCTGTTCTTGTTTTTGTTCTCTAGCAAAGGACTTCATCAGCAGTCTGATGGAGAAGGACCCCGCCAAACGCTATACCTGTGAGCAGGCCCTCCGCCATCCATGGTGAGTCGGATTTTAACGACTGTTGATATGCATATGCCTGGTTAGCACATGCTACGTGCTAGCAGAACAAGGTAGGGCTGTCGCAAGCTCAGGGTGATGAGCCACCGTCCCGCACGTGCTTTTAAAAGGCTCATCCGTGAAGCAAGACGAACGAGTGTTTTCAGTATGTAGGTGCTGAACAGCACAGTGTGGCTCGTGGGATGGAGAGATGGTGGAGCAGTTTCAGAGCAAGAGAGAAAACGCTAATGCTCCAACTTTCTAAAGAGCTGCTCCACGCTCTCACACTGCACCACCCCAAACCTGCTTGCTGTAATCGTCATGTTTTCCACTTGATAGCATGGCGTCTTTCACAGTGGGACAGGTTACTTAGCATTTATGTGCTAGCTGGCTCTCCGTTACTACATCCTTCTCAGGATCTGTCTCTCCAGGGCCCAAGGAAATCTCCGGAATAAATTCTAGCCCATATAATCACAGTGTGTCTTATTTTCCATTAGGTATTCCAGTATGTAATTGTCAATTAGCATGTCCTTTCTAAACCCACTTGAGGAGACTTGAGGGAGAGATGTTTAGAAAGAAAGAAATGTGTGGGTGAAGAGAAGTCAGTGGATTGAGGTGTGTTGTAGAGAGAGAGAGAAACATGGTGTAAGCGGTACATGCTAGTTGTGTGCTTACCTGAACCCTCTGGTTAGGCTTCTCAATGCCTGCTGCAGAAATAGCAAGCCGTTACAATCCGTAATCCCTACTGATAGTATTTCGACTGGACTTACTCTTCATGCTGTGTAAATGTGTTTTCCAGGATTGCTGGGGACACTGCTCTCTGCAAGAACATCCACGAGTCCGTCAGCCGCCAGATGCGTAAAAACTTTGCGAAAAGCAAATGGAGGGTGAGTTTGGTCTGCGGACAGATAGCGTCGCTGTCCAAAGAAAAACAAGTATCTCCAAAATGGCAACTTCACAGGAGAGGCCAAAAACCTCATTCGATTTTAATGTAAGTCAATGGAACCAGACGTCCTTCCGAGCACTTCTGGGCCATTTCAGTTGGTCTGTTCATCATGCAAATCTCACAGTGTGTAAACGGCAGCGGCTGTTTTCAAATGATGCATAAAAGTCAAAATAGACAAAAATGGAGATGCATGTTTTTCATTGGACAGTGACGATATGATGGAAGCCACATGCTAATGTAATTCAACACATGCTCCATTTTCTCATATTCACTTCTCCCTGTCCTCTAACAGCAAGCCTTCAATGCCACGGCCGTGGTGAGGCACATGAGACGGCTGCAGCTGGGCAGCAGTATGGGTAGCAGCATGGACGCTGGTCACGCGGGCAATGCCGCCCAGAGCCGAGGGCAAGCAGCCAAGCCCACAGCAAGTCCATCACCAAACCAAACCCCGACCCAAGCTTCAAACATCAGCCAAAGCCAGAAACCTGCGCAGATCCAGAACCAGTATCACATTAACAACATGTCTACAGAGTCCCCTCCTATACCACGGAAAGACTGTAAGTGAGGCGTTTGAGACGGTGTAGATGTGAATTCGAGTGTGTTATATAATGTCTCTTCTGGAAACTTTAAGTAGTATCCCCACAACAGTGAAGAACCCACTGGAAAGGCTCCTCGGGGGTTCCCAGCCTTTATAACAGCATGGATCACAGGACATGTGTGGCTTGCCTGTGTTTTCATGCTGTTGTGGGATTTTTTTTTTGTCTCTAAATGATCCTGAAATTAATCCGCTTCATAGCCTCCTTTGCTAGCTTCTCGTTCATGTACCATGCACAGTAGCTCTGATGTTAAACTGTCATCATATTCTTCATCAGAGGTTCTTTAAATGATGAATATACTGTTCACATAAACCGTGTAGGTTTAATGAGTTTTGGGAAACGGGCATTCTGGGAGAACTCGCCAGCTGAAGTTCAGTCATTATTCAGCCCCCTCCCAAAAATAGTATTCTTAGAGCCAATCAGAGACAAGATAACAACTGTATAATGTGAGAAGTGAAGTTACATGGCAAGTGGTGGTCAATGCGGTCCAAGCACAATGTGCTTCATGGAGCCAGTGAAGTTTTAGAATGGCCTTGATGTATTTCTTTGTGGTCCAGTCTTTAGAGTCAATAAAGCCATTTCATTTTTGCATATTCAGATTTTTCTTGAGTACTATATGTAAATGATTAAATATTAGTAAGGTGGACAATCTGCTTAACTCCTGTGAATGTGAAATCTATGAATTACATTGCAAGCGGCAATCATCGGGGTCCAAGCACCTTATGTTGTGTTTTGGAGCCAGTGGAACACAAACAGTGGGCAGAGTTTTCAAATTAGCCCATATGATTACTAATATTTAATAATTTACATAGAATCACTACAGTCTTCTTCCAGCAATGATGCTGGCGAACTTTCTCTAAACTTTTCAGATCTTTTTTACTACTCATGAGTTTACGTGTCGGATTGCAGTCTAGTAATACAAAGCCCAGAAATGAATGAGATTATTTTAAAATTACGCATGTTAGAATCTTAAACTTAAACCTAGTTAGCGTTTTGAGTGACTGTTTGGAAAGACAGTCACATCCCTTGTACTCTTTTGCAGGCACGGCTCCCCCCCACACTTCCTGTTCTCTGGCGTCCGCAGCTTCCGCCCAGGCTCCAGGGTCGGAGCCCTGCAGGCCACACCCCGCTTCCGTCGCCTCTGTGAGCACTGTGCTAACTGGGACCAAGTGACGCCAGGTCCTGCGGGGAGAGAGCTGGGAGGCCACCGCCCTATAAGCCCCGCCCCTCAGCCCGCTCCCCGCCCTGCCGTTAGGACAGGCAGAGGACTCACCCGCCCACCAAAATCGCCATAATAACCACCGAGAGACTCAACGCCACGCGCCGCTCAATGCACACCACAACCCGTCCTGCCATTCGACCTCCAGGACCACCAGGGGGCGCAACGCATGTGGAGGCAGGACGAACCGGTGTAGCTGGAGAAATTCTTTTGTTTGTTTGTTTTTCGGAAGACGTGGTCGGACAGTACTGAGAACGAAGCGCGTTATGAATGTGCTACGAATCACAGCAGCCATTTTACCCCTCAGAAAGGACTCCGGAAGGACTTCAGAGGAATGTGTGAGCTTGAGGTGTGTCTGCCTTCAGCACCAGGCAGAATCAATGTGAAACTATTCTTTTATCTATAGCTCTTCCCACCCATCCCTTCATTTTCTCTCTTTTTTTTTAGTTTCCTCCGCACCCCTCCTGGCACTTCCTGTAGAATGTTGAGTGACTTGACACACAGAGGGGTTTGGGGATCCTTATTTCCAGAGCTTCTAGTCTTTCGATGATTTGTCCCGCCGACCTGCAGAAGTGCTTTATAAATCATGTTCGACTGTTCCTAGCCATCATCCTGAGTTAAGTACGTTTGCACACGGGAGCTCCACAGCTACTGGCTGAGTAACTGTTGTCCTGCAGTGTTTGACAGAGATCGCTATGGGTTTATAACCCCACCTACGGGCCATCAAGTCAGCTCATCTATTAAGACGCGCAATATGTCTTTTTCGTTTTAAAGCCATGGCAGTACAGTGCAAACGACTCGGGTCATATTCCGGCGTGAGGTTTATTTATTTTTCCTTACTACTCTCGAACAGTGAGTACTGAACATGGTGGAACTGTTACACACTCTCTCACGCACACACACTCTCGAGTATACCCACTCACGCACAGGCAAATCCCTTGAAAAGCCATCGCAGCATCTCTTCAAACCCAGTGTACGAGTTCTCAGGGAATTCCACAGCTGCACTGGGCATTAGGTTCACATCCATAGCAACCCTTCCATTGCCTCGGCACGGTTTGATCCTTTGTGACTCCGGGACAGCCGAGCCCGAGCCCTAATTAGAAATAGGAAATAGATTTATCCTCTACATCAGCGCCCACCAACGTACCGAGCTATGTCAGCTAACGCTGGTCCCGAGTCAGGCTTATCTTCATGATTGTATAACGGTGTGCTGTGGCCAGGTGGGCACATATCATGTAAATACGTCAGGAAGCTACAGAGAGTGTGGGATAAGGGAAGATCCAGTATCTAGTACCAATTCAGACGGGTGGGACTTCAACTTCTAAGCTAAGGGCTAAGTTATTGCTTAAGCACTTCCTTAAAGGAGGCTTTTTCGAGAGACCAGTGACTTTCTGCTCCGGGTGGATGCGTGGTAGTGTGTGGGTCTCTTGACAGTAATCGATTCTGAGTTTCTAGCCTAGTCTCCTGCAGCCTTTATACACGTGTTGCTGTTGCAGGAGCAGATTCATGTGCGGAGGAAGACTAAAGGGTGCGTCACGTTCTCCTAAGTGCCATCGGAATCTTCATGCAATTTCCATCGTTGTCTTTTATGAATGTCTTTTGTGAGCGGTTCCCATAATGTAGTCACAGTCACCGTCACGCCACACCGGTTTTATCTCCGCCTTTGTTTGCTGTTGAAAGGCGTTAGAGCTTCTTGCCCGCTTCTGTAATGGTCACGCTTCCTTCACATGTTGTCAGTGAAAAAGTCGTTACGCTCATCGAAGATTTCCCGAGTTCCCGTGTTGGCAGTCGGCTGAGAGTAGACCTGTAGCACCCAGTGACGACCGTCGTTCTGTGCATTACTGTGGAGTGTTTTTTTATACTGTCGGTTAGTCTGAGACATGCATGGAAACCTTTGTGTCTGTCTCTGTCTTTGTTTCTATTATGGTATTCGTGCCCGTGTGTGCGTGTCTGTCTAAATGTGTAAGTGTGGAGTGATTGACGTGTAATTAACACCTGTCAGAAAGTCCATCTAAGCTCAGACCCTTAGAACATAGAGCTGGGTAAGTAGGCTGTCTCTCGCTTTCCCTCCGTCACTCGGTACGATGCTACCCAACGAATGTGGCTATTCGGTCTTTGAAACTCAACAGTTAGCGTTTTCCGCTAAGCACATCATTAAGCTGTCTGCTGATGCTAGCTGCTGTTCATGAGGTCCAGTGATGCTCCATGTGACTTGAAGGAAGCACCGGCAAGCCTAGTTTCACAGGGCCCTATGTTAACAGGTAATAGAGTGCGCGTAACCAGCCCAATGCCTCAACTTTCAAATGGAGATCTAACCATGTGGCAATCGTACGCTCGTCCACCTTGTCTGATGGACATTAGCATGTTAACCCACTGATGTAGCGTTAGCATGGCTGAAAAACTAGCACCAAAACTTCAACTCAAGTCTCCAGATGTGTATTCTCATTACAAGGCCCAACAGGACTTATGGGAGAACCTAATTGAGCTCCCTCTGGGTGGGTAAAACGACCTTCCCGCTCCCACCACTACTCGGCACCATACTAGCCAATGTGGTGTCTGTTAGCTGGTGTAACAGATTTAGCAGTTGGTGTTCTCCTCCAACCGTGTTAACAGTGCATTAGCAGCAGTTTGAATAGATGGAAATGCTGGGTTCCTGGGACTCGGGGAGGCGCCTGCTAGTCTAGTGTAGCTGGACCCTATGTTGTCTCTCGATGGATAACCTGAGAGATCTGAGTGTAAAGCTACTAAACTAAGCCAATGCCTCAAGCTCCAGGTGGAGCTCCATGCATGGGGCAGTGGTATGCTCCTGAACATTGTCTGATGGACAACATGCCTCACGTTAGCCTATGAATGTTAGCATGGCTGAAAGGTCGCCCCCAAAAACTACACCTACAGGTATCTTTACTAGGCCCTGCACTACTAAAGAGCAAAAGTGACCTCTCTCCGGTGGTTAGCTCTCCCTCCACCAAAGTGGCTGTCTGTTAGCCGAATGGATTCAGCAGCTAGTGCTAGTTCTAACAGCTAGTCGTCCTCCAAGCGTGTTGCGGAGGCTGGATTCTTGTGGCTTGGAGAAAGCGTCTCCTAACCTAGTCTTTTAGGGTCTGACATTCTCTCATAACAAGAACGTTAGGGGACGTTAGGGGAAATTCAAAACATTTAAGCTCCACCTGGACTAGGACAACAAGCATGTCAATGTATCTAGTGAGGATAAACACCTCCACTAATGAAGACAGCCAGCTCTTGTTGCTTGTGAGCTGGTGCACTCTGGAGGGGACTAATATTGGCCTCACCGTCTTTGGGCGCTTAGTGTTCTCCTCCAAGCATGTTGAGCTGACCGATAACATTGCATTTGCAGCAGTTACAAAATAGCCTAGCCTACCTGGCCATCACCCTCCCAGCCTGGCAGCGTGCTGTGATGGGGAAACCCAGCTGTTGAGTGTAGTTGAGACTAAGACTAAATTGGGGAGATAAATCAGTCCTAATGAATCCAGTCCTAACGGTCATGGTGAAATGTGAAGCTGACTGAGTATTTGGCCAGTTTCTCTAACAGCAGTGCGCACTCACCCACATTCAGCATGATGGTCACACACGCACAGCTCCAGCTCCATGATGATGAGATGAGGGCGCTGTAGAGGAGTGAGTTTGTCTGATCTGTGTTATTATTTCTCGTGTTTGCTTTTACTGTGGTCCTCTTGTGTGTTGATGCCCGGGGTTTTCACACTGTTGGTCCAAAGGCTTTGTAAATAGACTGTGTACAGCGGGCTTATCGTTTTGTTGTTTCTGAGATGAGAATGTGCTGATGATAAGAGTGTGTGTGTGTGTGACTGTATCGAACATGTTTGTCCTCGTGTCCTGTAAAAACACTGCCTCTCTGGAGCTCTGCAGTGTACAGCACATGTATGTTTTGATCGTCTGGTATTCAGTGACTCTCTCTCTCTCTCTCTCTCTCTCTCTCTCTCTCGCTCTCTCTCTCTCTCTCGCTCTCTCTCTGTCTCTCTCACTCTCTGTCTCTGTCTCTTGCTGTCTCTCTCTGTCTCTGTCTCTCTCTCTCTCTGTCTCTCTCTCTCTCTCTCGCACTCTCACCCCTTTTCTTTCTATTTCTTCCTCACTCACTTTACTGTATAGCTTTCACACACCTCTTGCTCTTTATCTCTCTCCTCTCTCTTTCTCTCTCTTTTTTGCCCCCCTCTTGCTCTGACTCCCTCTGTTCTTCTCCTATCCTTCACCCTCTCTTCTTCACACTCTTCAGCACTGTACCTTTTCTACCTCACCTCTCGCGCTCTCTCTCTCCTGCCACTATCTTTTCTCTTTGTCCATCTTTACTCATTCTATCTGTCCTTTTGTCCCATCTCTCAAGACCCCTCTTGTGCTTTCCCTCCCTTTCCTCGTCCCCTTTCTCCCTCTCTCCCCCTCTCATTCTCCAGCACAGAATGTCTCTCCCTTGCTCACAGTTTCTCTCACTTACTTTGTAGCTGTCTATTCCTTTTTCATGCATTTCTCTCTCTCTCTCTCTCTCTCTCTCTCTCTCTCTCTCTCTCTCTCTCTCTCTCTCTCTCTCTCTCTCTCTCATGCTATGATTGGACAGAACTTTGTGCGCTCCATGGTCAGCATCCCTGTTCATATTAACAGCGGGCATTTTATACACAGCACTTACTGATAATGCCTCTACATGGAATTCCATCCCACCTCGACATTCTCTCGTGTTCCTACCTACTCAGGCGTCGCGTTTGCCTCTTTAAATGAAAAGCTGTGATTGACAAGTGTCTGTGCCACCCCTGAAACTGTGCAGTTTTTTTTTTTTTTTTTCCAGGCTTGTCCCTAGACTGCTGACGAAGCTACAGAATTACAGCATGGTTTCCCTAGAGACAGGCGAGCAGCGTCTCCCAAACGAGTACGACGTGTATGAAATCTCGAATGATCCGGCGGTTTTCTAACCAAACGCAAAGCATGTCTGAAGCGCTTAGAAACTCGACCTCCGAGTCGTTAGCGTATTTGAAAGAAGCCCTCACTAGCCCTTCCTATGTAACTCTGTGTATGATGAAACACATGCTTTGACAATGCAGGTCTTGTGATCACCGCATCTCCATGGCAACCCTCTCCAAACTAAAGTCGCCCAGTGAAATGTGAAATATATACTCTATATGCATGTGACGAAGACGTTCCATATTTTGGAGTGGCATATGAATACTAACGTTACTGTGATGTGAAACTTCTGTTAATATGGGGCTTGTATATCCAATGCCTTTGACAATCATCTGCACATATCAGAGTTTATATAATACCATGCTGTAAAGAAATGGGGAATGAATGTTTTTTTTTTTTTTCTCCTCTAATAAATCCTGAATGACCAGAACTAACGTCTCTATGGCTCAGATGGGATGGGACGAATGAGAACCTGACTGGGTGTAACGGCACAGCTGGAGGTGGGTGGAGGAACTAGTGGTCGTAAAGTAACTTCGGTCAGATAATGACTCAAATACACTCAACATCAAAAGGATAGCTGCACATGTAGCTGCACATGTAGCTGCACCGGGAGGACTCATCCGATAGGACTGAAAATTGGTGGGTAGGTTTGAGACATATGACATGTGACGTAAGCAAGGCTGGGCCTTATCACTGTACCTGACTGACCCAACAGCCACGGTTATGGATATTCAGCAAGCAGTGATGTCCTCCATGAGTCATCCCATTGGTACAGCACCATTGGCAGACGGCTGCACCACCCAGGACTACATGCACACAGACCGTTACCACGACTGTCCTTAACACCACGTCACCGTCACCAAAGACTGCAGTGGTGTCGTACCAGACTGTCAAGGAGTGACTCAGAATGGCAGCGGGTCATCTTCAGTGACGAGTCCCGCTTTAGTCTTGGTGGAGACGCCCAACGAATCCGTGTGTGGAGGCACCGTGGTCAGCACCGAGATGAACGGTTTGCCGTCACACATCACATCATTTTACAATGAATAATGTTTTTAAATAATGCTGTTCTGATAAATTCAGGAAAGTTGTTTGTTTTACAGGTGGGTCGGCGCAGTGTTAGGAGTCTTGCCCAAGGACTCTTATTAGTGTAGCTCAGCATGCATTTCGTCGCTGTCCAAAAAAAAACAAGTATCTCCAAAATAGCAACTTTACAGGAGAGGCCAAAAACTAATTTCATTCTAATGTAAGTTAATGGAACCAAACTTTTTCCAACCGATCTTTGGGCCATTTCTGTTGGTCCATTCATCAGGAAATGAACACACTGAGTAAACAGCAGGTCATGTGATCAAATTATACATAAAAGTAAAAATTGTCAAAAATGGAGATACGTGTTTTAATCGGACAGTGACGATTTGCTAACTGGACTGGTCTCCCACATGGGCTGGTGGCTTCCTGGTGGGTAGAGGTGTTAACCGCTGAGCCACACTCTTTAGTATTCACTGTACTATCCTAGAGTATTTAGTATTTAGAGACACAGCACTGGTCTGCCTTGGGGTGGCGCTGTAGCAGATAGGTTGGTCCTTTAAAGCCTAGCAACTGTAATAATGGCCTTTTCCCAGGAGACTGGAGAATATGGCGAACTGCCACTCATTTCTCAAACTGAAGACAGAAGAGAGGATGAGGAAGTTAAGATCTGAAAGACCGAGGGAACTAGAAAGCAGCGTTTCCAGATGAAGAACTGCCAAACCAAACCTTGCTGTCATCGAAGCAAGCATCAACACAAGTGGGGTGAGTTAAAATGGGACCCCTTTAATACCAGGAGGTGTATCAAACACTGGCTGCGTCTGAAATGTCATACTTCAGCAGTACGTACTGAACTGGATCTAGTACATTTATGGCATTTAGCTGACGCTCTTATCCAGAGCGACTTACAAGGTTAATGATTATAGGTAGGCCAGTGTAGTGTTAGGAGTCTTGCCCAAGGACTCTTACTGGTGTAACTCAGCTGGGATTTGAACCCCAGTCTCCCCAGTAGGTGGCACCCTGAGTAGTGGTGTTACCCACTGAGCTACACCAACGTACTGCTTGGCTATTAAAGAAGTATGTACTGTTAGTATGCGAGTGCGCAGTATGCACACGTCCTGGGACGCACTACATCCGCCATCTTACCTGTGTGCTTTAACCTGAATCTCTGCTGACATTACGCAACTGCGGCAAACCCCTTTCTTTAAAAGCCAAAAGTGGGCACAGTCTTTACCGTCTGTTTACGGATGTAGCCTTCGTTGTGGTTAGCTGTGGTGATGAACACTTCCACACAGAGGCAGCGTCGAGCAGGAGGTCGCAGGAAACACATGCTGAGGAATTTGTTCAGCGGGCTTCCGGCTTTCCACCATGTTTTTCACCGTTTTAGACGACTCTGTAGCTACCATGGAATCATGGGATAGGACAGTGTGCTGTGGTCACATACTTCAAAATCCCTCCCGATGTGGTACGTCATGCGGGGACTTTCCGGGTACTGTTTTATGAACACTGCGTATTCGGTCATACCAGGTAATCTTGTGTACTGTACATTTTGGTAGTACGCCATTTCGGACGTAGCCACTCTCTACAACACAGTCTGACATGGTTTTAAACAGGTGAGGTTCAGGGGGGGGAAGAAAAAGAGAGGTAAGAGGGGTAACGAAGATAGGGAAGATCAAGGTGTGAAGAAGGGGGTTGTTGGGGGTGATTGTATCACCTTAAGGTGGGAGACAGTGGGTCATTTCCATATAAACTGCATGGCCACTCCATAGGTGGGGAACCATCACACTTTCACAACAACAGGCCATTTGCTAGAGCTTAGTTGAGACCATATGAGAATAGCAGAATTCAGAGGATTACATTAGAAAGGAAAATAACGTAGGTTGAGGCTATTTTCTTTCAACACAAAGCCTTTAATTATTATCCAAAATGACCTTCTGAGTCTTTACATCTAATGTTAGAGCTGGGACAACCGTGATAAATCCTGAAAACAAAAATCCTCTGGGTCTATTTTGACATATAACGTCCTGCATGTATCCCTCCGCCATGAAAGGATTGACTCGAGTACGATTTTAGGCCAGAATGACTCAAACGTGACAATTGTACATGAATAAAATATGTTACATCAGCATTAAGCCTGGTAAATTATACAACAGTGTTGACATCATCTTTTATTCATGCCTGACTGGCACATTTGGATTCTCCGTTTTTCAGTGTGCTGGTTTCTTCATATAACAATTATTCACTGTTTTATAGAATGTGTAGAGTAAAGGAATCAATACAGAAGTAATTAGGAGCTAATGAGGGCCGTTATTTCTGCCTCCACTTCACGGCTCGCCCGCTCGCTCCTCTGCGTCAGACCTGATACACCTGGTAACCTAAACTAGTGTAAGGAATGGGCAGTAGGGTGTGTATGGAATGGAAAGTGTCCCCACACTACTGCATAATCCCGGATAGAGAGTTCCTGTAAGTATACTGTACACAGTGGGTAAGTACGCATAATGAACACCCTCCCCTGCCCTCTATGCCCGCTTTACTCAGATACTATGCCCCCAGAAGCTTTGTCTTTCCGTGAACGATGATCCATCGAGAGTTAAATTCTCTTCAAGTAAAAGCTCACAGTCACCTGGTGAGCTAAAGTGGGTGGTAGTAACCTCAGGCTCCTGCAGATGGTGCTGCACAAGGATGATGGTGCTGTGGGGTGTGAGTGACGGGATCCATAGATGGAGAAGAGGTGCTACAGTGCAGGGAATGTCTCGTCCCATATGTGGAAAACGCTCCAGAGCAGATGTTAATGATTGGCTAAAAGGAGGGACTGAGCATGTGGGTGTGGACAAAGACCGTAGTGTAAAGGAAGTAGCTGAATCTGCAGGCGTATGGAAGCGTATGGTCATACGGGTCTACCAGCGGTGACTGAAATCCCAGTCTACAGGAAGCTCTACCCAGAAGGAGGTGTGGGAGGGCGGTGCTGTTGGGAAGGAAGATAAAGGTGACCAGGATCAATAACTGATGATCAGTTTAGACTGATATGATCAATATTTACTGAGCTACACATACAGAAGTCTGTCTCTCAGTATGGCGTCGGGCCGCCGTGTTTGCTAACCCAACACGCCAGACATCTCGGTATGGAGCTGTAGAGGTTCCTAATGGTGTCCTGTGATAATCCATCCCATGCAGCTTGAACATCCTCACACAGTTCCTGCAGGTGGTGCGGTAGGGGTGGAGGTGGAGTGACACCAGGTCTTCTGTACGTGTGACAACAAACCACTCATCTTGGTGCTGACCACGGTGCCTCCACACACGGGTTCCATGGTCGTCTCCACCGAGGCAAAACTGGGACTCGTCACTGAAGATGTCCTATGCTGTGCAGCCGTCTGCCCACGGTGCTGGCACTAACAGGGTAACCCAGAGGTCAGTCAGGTACAGTGATGAGGGCCGTCCTTGCTTATGACGCATGTGCGGTCAAGTGTGAAACTTGAATCATTTGCACGTCTCAGTGTCAAACCTGCACACCAAGTTTCATTCCAAAACTGGAGCTCAAAATGTAGCCAACGGGGGGTCCTAACAACCACCTGGAAGACCTGATAGACCCATGAGAACCAACCCCATTAGAAAACAGCACGTACAGTTTTGGAGAAAGAGGAGAACATCCACACGTGTTTCCCTCCACTGTGAGAGGACCCTTCAGTGGTGTGGAGGTCTGAAAGGTTGGTGTGTAGCTGTTCGAGAAGCTCCTCACTGAGAATAGGACACACACACACATCAAACAAAGAAGCTGCTGGTGTTCAGAACAATGGACTGACCAATGGCGATGGTTGTACAGTGGACACTGATTTTGGTGATGGTCAGATTTGAACTCTTCCCACTGAGCATCCCTGCCTCTGGAAGGTAACCCTCAGGCTTACAGAGGTGATTCACTTGACTGTACCGATGCTCATTTGGCTGGTGTGTTGCATAGCAACTGAGGAGGATAGCCATCCCTTCTTGGCAGTGTTTTTACTGGACAGTGGCTCTGCCACCAGCAGCACAGCGGAGCAGTGGTTTTACTGACCGAGCCCTCAGCTTATTAAATCACGACCTCCAGAACACGACTTCAGTGCTGGATTTAGGTTGTATGATCTTCCAAAAGGTCACCTTGCATGTGTAAGGTGGTAGTACCTTCAGGCTCCTGCAGATGGCGCTGCACAAGGATGATGGGGCTATAAATACCTGTGGGGTGTGAGTGACGGGATCCGTAGATTGGGAAGAGGTGCTACAGTGCAGGGAATGTCTCGCTCCATGTGTGGGAATGGCTCCAGAGCAGATGTTAATGATTGGCTGAAAGGAGTGACTGCATGTGGGCGTGGCCAAAGACCATAGTGTGAAGGAAGTAGCTGAATCTGCAGGTGTATGGAAGCGTACGGTCATACGGGTCTACCAGCAGTGGCACAAATCCCAGTCTACAGGGAATTCTCCTCGGAATTGTGCCAGGGAAGGCATCCACCACATCTGGACCAATTCTTTGATGCAAGATTGTCTGAACACTGATGTGGTCTACATCCTGCTACGCCCATGCTGTTAGGTATGTCACAGGGAACTCATTTTCTGTGGGTATGGTGTAGCGGGTGACACATCAGTCTCCCAACCTGTACACTGGTGTTCGAGCCCCTGTCTTGTCCGCTGGGCAAGCGATGATCAGATGATCAGTAGGTGGCTTTGGATAAGAGCGTCCGCCAAATAGGGTGCATGTAGGAATACAAACGTAAACAGTCCTCATATAAGGTGACCCAACCCCGTCCTTATCTCTGTCTCCTGTGGTTGGAGTGCACAGTCAACAACCAGAGACAGCATGTTCACCTGTGCTTCGATTTAAACCTGCTGAGACACAGTGGTAGTAACTTCAGGCTCCTGCAGATGGTGCTGCACAAGTACGATGGGGCTGTGGGGTGTGAGTGACGGGATCCATAGATGGAGAAGAGGTGCTACAGTGCAGGGAATGTCTCGCTCCATGTGTGGGAAACGCTCCAGAGCAGATGTTAATGATTGGCTAAAAGGAGGGACTGAGCATGTGGGCGTGGCCAAAGACCATAGTGTGAAGGAAGTAGCTGAATCTGCAGGTGTATGGAAGCGTACGGTTATACGGGTCTACCAGTGGTGGCTGAAATCCCAGTGAGTAATCCTCAGTGCTGTCCGGCCTGGTTGACCTCTGTGCCCAACTCATAGACATATGTCTCGTGGTTTGCCATGCTGCACCTGGCCTTGGCTTCACTTCTGTTTTCTGTGACCTGACCCCGTCCTTATCTCTGTCTCCTGTGGTTGGAGTGCACAGTCAACAACCAGAGGCAGCATGTTTACCTGTGCTTAGAATTAAACCTGCTGAGACACAGTGGTAGTAACTTCAGGTTCCTGCAGATGGTGCTGCACAAGGATGAGTGGCGGGATCCATAGATGGAGAAGAGGTGCTACAGTGCAGGGAATGTCTCGTCCCATATGTGGAAAACGCTCCAGAGCAGATGTTAATGATTGGCTAAAAGGAGTGACTGAGCATGTGGGCGTGGCCAAAGACCATAGTGTGAAGGAAGTAGCTGAATCTGCAGGTGTATGGAAGCGTACGGTCGGACAGGTCTACCAGTGGTGGCTGAAATCCCAGTCTACAGGAAGCTCTACTGTGAGTAATCCTCAGTGCTGTCCGGCCTGGTTGACCTCTGTGCCCAACTCTAGACTGTCTCATAGACATATGTCTCGTGGTTTGCCGTGCTGCCCCTGGCCTTGGCTTCACTTCTGTTTTCTGTGACCTGACCCCGTCCTTATCTCTGTCTCCTGTGGTTGGACTGCACAGTCAACAACCAGAGACAGCATGTTTGCCTGTGCTTCGAATTAAACCTGCCGAGACACAGCGCACTAATAATAGAAGCCCATTCCCAGTGGCTAAGTCCGAATCCCTCATTCAGCGCTGAGCGTACGTTGTTGTTTCAGAGATGAGGCTGCCTCTCCGGAGGGAGTCTTTAGTGATAATGGGGACTGGTTTAGAGGCAGCTCCTGTCTTGAATACCTGAGTAAGCTGTTATAAAGGTAAAGGGGACAATAGATACTGAACGGATGTACTATGTTTCGTGCTTGATGCTTGCTTGCGGTGCAGTGGGTGGCGCTGTCGCCTCACGGCAAGTTGAGCCTGGGTTCGATTCCCAGCTGGGACGTAGTCACAGCTGTCTAAATCACTCCAGTGGCACTGCTAGGTCTGATCCACTCACACCAGCACAACGTCAGTGTCACTGCAGTGCTGAGAATGATCCAGCACCCACATACTACCAGCTCTGTGGTGGTCCTGTGGGGGTCCTGACCATTGTAGAACAGGGTGATACAGTGTACAGAGAAACAGATGGACTACAGTCTGTACCTGTAGAACTACAGAGTGTCCTGTATGGTCAGGGGAGCTGATAACATCCTGCAGACCCAGTCCACCCCCGACTAGTGAAACTCAGCCAGCATCATACAGACTAATGGGAATTTCCCGGATGTGTAGATGATGACAGGTGGTCTCTGCAGTGCCCCTGCATCTACCCTGCTTTCGCTCTTCGCATGCAAGAATGTGAGGAGTTGGACTAAGTTGCAAGTGAGCTTCGTGCCCTCCCATCCAAACACATGAATAAATAAATCTGCGTTTTTCTATTTACGGCCTAAAGCCCCCTTTAAATTAATAACCACTCCGTCTGTGCATTATTAAAGAGCGCCCCGCACACGCCAGCCTGATTTACAGCCAAAACGATCCAAAGGGTGATTAAGAACGCAGTTCAGAGGAGCTCATGTTCGGGAGGACGTTCAGGCTTCAGGCTACTGATGGCAGGAACAACAGAGAAGCAGTGAAGTGAAAAAAGAGAGAGAGAGAGCGAGAGATTAAAAACGAGGTTGAAGCTTAGCTCAGGAGTGTTTGGCTGCTTTCTGTTGACCCCTGAGGCTGTGTGGGAGGGCCGAAGGGGGGCCAGACCTTTCTGACAGCCCTGTGTGCGTGAGTAAGTGTGTGTGTGTTATAAAGAAGAAAAGCATACTGCATAGGCCGAGACCCCCACGTTCTAGCCCCCTACCCACGGTAAGCTCCTGCTTTTACGCTCCATTCTGAAGGCTCAAAGGGGAGTTCCACCCATCTTTGTCCATCAAATATCTGCATCGTTAAGTGGCTGAGATTTTAGAGGTTTGAAGTGAAACGCTCCGTTCTAGAGAAACATGCAGAGTCGGAATTGTTTACAGTGGTGGTGATGGGAACCAGACGTCTGAAGAGTTCAGGGCCTCTACGAGCTGCCAGGCTGGTGGATGGATGGATGGATGGATAGATGGATGGATGAGTGGGTGGGTGGGTATATGGGAGGATGGATGGATGGATTGATGGATGGGTGGGTGGGTATACGGGTGGATGGATGGATTGGTGAATGGATTGGTGGGTGAGTGGGATATACGGATGAATGGGTGGGGCTGGGTATATGGATGGATGGAAGGGCGGGTATATGGATGATTGGATGGGTGGATGGACGAGTGGGTGGGTATATGGGTGGGTGGGTATATGGATGGATGGATGGATGGGTAGATGGGTGGGTATATAGATGGATGGAAGGGTGGGTATATGGGTGGATGGATGGGTGGTTGGACGTGTGGGTGGGTATATGGGTGGGTGGGTGGGTATATGGATGGATGGATGGGTAGGTATATGGATAGGTGGGTGGGTGGGTGGGTGGGTATGTGGATGGTTGGATGGACGTGTGGGTTGGTATATGGATGGGTGCTTGGGTATATGGATGGGTGGGTATATGGATGGATGGAAGGGTGGGTATATTGGTGGATGGATGGGTGGGTTGGCATATGGATGGATGGGAGGGTAGGTATATGAATGGATGTGATTATGGATGTGTGGGTATATGGATGGATGGAAGGGTGGGTATATTGGTGGATGGATGAGTGGATGGACGGGTGGGTGGGTAGGTATATGGATGGGTGGATGGGTGGGTGGGTGGGTATACGGGTGGATGGATGGATTGGTGAATGGATTGGTGGGTGAGTGGGATATATGGATGAATGGGTGGGGCTGGGTATATGGATGGACGGAAGGGCGGGTATATGGGTGGAAGGGTGGGTATATGGATGGATGCAAGGGCGGGTATATGGGTGATTGGATGGGTGGATGGACGAGTGGGTGGGTATATGGGTGGGTGGGTATATGGATGGATGGATGGATGGGTAGATGGGTGGGTATATAGATGGATGGAAGGGTGGGTATATGGGTGGATGGATGGGTGGTTGGACGTGTGGGTGGGTATATGGATGGGTGGGTATATGGATGGATGGATGGGTAGGTATATGGATAGGTGGGTGAGTGGATATATATGGATGGGTGGATGGACGTGTGGGTTGGTATATGGATGGGTGGGTGGGTGGGTATATGGATGGATGGAAGGGTGGGTATATTGGTGGATGGATGGGTGGGTTGGCATATGGATGGATGGGAGGGTAGGTATATGAATGGATGGGATTATGGATGTGTGGGTATATGGATGGATGGAAGGGTGGGTATATTGGTGGATGGATGAGTGGATGGACGGGTGGTTGGGTAGGTATGTGGATGGATGGGTAGGTATATGGATGGGTGGGTGGGTATATGGATTGATGGATGGGTGAGTATATGGATGGGTGGGTGGGTATATGGATGGGTAGGTAGGTGGGAGGGTGGGTATATGGATGGGTAGGTAGGTGGGAGGGTGAGTATATGGATGGATAAGGGGCTGGGTGGCAGCACATACATGGCGGTGGCAGCTTCCATTGGAGGGTGAGCTGATCCTATGTTAGATGGAGGGGTTAATTCTACATTAACGAATACCCAACAATCTGTAGTAACAGGTGATTACACACTCATGAAAAACGGGCTTCTACAGTGAGCCGTTTCTTACCGAACCCCTCTCGATGGCTGTGTTTACATGTACACCACTGATGATACAGAAATGTTGAAATGCTGGTGGAGTTGCCCTTGGAAGCCTCCCCCTGTTGGACCTCTGGCGTGCGAGAGTGTGGGAGCGCATAAATACTCAGCTAAGTGCTTAAAATGTTTGTGTGCGACTGTCTGCTTTTGGAGGTCTACTACATTCATCACCACCCTTATTTTCCACTCCGCACTCACTGGCACTGTGCCCAGTCCCTCCTCTCGGACTCAGGAACACAGGACGGCCCACTGCAGTGCCCTTTACAGATTAGCCAACGTTAGCGTCGGGGCAGCCGGAGTCCGAACCAGTCCATATCCTGATACACCACATCTACTCCTGATGTACTACTGTGTTATACACTGATCAGCCATAACATTAAAACCGCCTCCCAGTATCCACACTCACTGTCCATCTTATCAGCTCCACTGACTGTATAGGACACTCTGTAGGTGTACAGTTCCAGACTGTGGTCCATCTGTTTCTCTGTATACTGTATTACCCTGTTCTTCAATGGTCAGGACCCCCACAGGACCACCACAGAGCAGGTATGATGTGGGTGGTGGATCATTCTCAGCACTGCAGTGACACTGACATAGTGGTGGTGTGTTAGTGTGTGTTGAGCTGGTGTGACCTCAGTGTCACTGCTGGACTGAGAATCGTCCACCAACCAAAACTATCCAGCCAACAGCGTCCTGTGGGCAGCGTCCTGTGAGGAGCGTCCTGTGGGCAGCGTCCTGTGGGCAGCGTCCTCTGAGCAGCTTCCTGTGGGGAGCATACTGTGGGCAGCGTCCTCTGAGCAGCGTCCTCTGAGCAGCGTCCTGTGGGGAGCGTCCTGTGGGGAGCGTCCTGTGGGCAGCGTCCTCTGAGCAGCGTCCTGTGGGCAGCGTCCTGAGGCCAGCATCCTGTGGGGAGCATACTGTGGGCAGCGTCCTGCGGGCAGCGTCCTGTGAGCAGCGTCCTGTGACCACTGATGAAGGACTAGAGGATGACCCACACTGCACTGTGCAGCAGCAGATGAGCTATCGTCTCTGACTGTCCATCTACAAGGTGGACCAGCAAGGTAGGAGTGTCTAATAGAGTGGACAGTGAGTGGACACAGTGTCTAAACACTCCAGCAGCACTGCTGTGTCTGATCCACTCACACCAGCACCACACACTAACACACCACCACCACGTCAGTGTCACTGCAGTGCTGGGAATGATCCACCACCCACATCGTACCTGCTCAGTGGTGGTCCTGTGGGGGGCCTTACTGATGTTATGGCTGATGGTGTGTTTGTGCCATATCTCTAACTCTTTCCCGGCTTTCTTCTTGGGTTTGATATCTGACCCCTTCCTAACACAAGCACCCCTCTGGCTGAACACAGTCTCCTCCATCCTCCTCTGCATGCTGTGTTTCTTTCTCAGAGGGCTGAAAGGCCTGAGCCTAAAGCGTTCAGCTGTTCAAACACTTTATATAATCCCCAACAACATGTTTGTGTTCAGGCGAGCTGTGTGTGCTGGACGCTCTCTGCTCTGATGTTCTGAATGGAGTGCCACTCCCTCATCCATCTGCACCACTGTCCAGCAGCCTCACAAGAGCCTCATCCCCAAACAGCGCGCTGAAACCTACTGACTCACTCTAAGGGGAGCTCCACCAAACGTTGAATGGGTAAGTGGGCTCTGGTTGTGACACTCGAGTACACTCACCGTCATAGCCCCACCCAAAGGAATCCACTTGGTGGGTGGGTTTGGCATTGTGATGTCAGCATAGACGGGCCTTATCGCTGTCCCTGACTGACCCAACAGCCATTATTGCTGACGTTCAGCGAGCAGTGGTGTCCTCCATGAGTCATCCTGTTAGTGCAGCAGCATCGACAGACGGCTGCACCACGCAGGACTACATGCACACAGACCGTTACCACGACTGTCCTTAACACCACGTCACCGTCACCAAAGACTGCAGTGGTGTCGTACCAGACTGTCATGGAGTGACTCAGAATGGCAGCGGGTCATCTTCAGTGACGAGTCCCGCTTTAGTCTTGGTGGAGACGCCCAACGAATCCATGTGTGGAGGCACCGTGGTCAGCACCAAGACGAACGGTTTGTGGTCACACCTCCAGAGAAGGCCTGTGGTCGCTCCACCTCCACCCCTACCGCACCATCTGCAGGAGCAGTGTGAGAGTGTTCAAGCTGCATGGGATGGATTATCACAGGACACCATTAGGAACATCTACAGCTCCATACCGAGACGTCTGGCGTGTTGGGTTAGCAAACACGGCGGCCCGACGCCATACTGAGAGACAGACTTCTGTATGTGTAGCTCAATAAATATTGATCATATCAGTCTACATTTATCATCAGTTATTGATCCTGGTCCCCTTTATCCTCCTTCCCAACAGCACTGCGATCCAATCCTTAATCTGGGTGCAGCTGTTCCTTTGATGTTGGGTGTGTTTGGCTATCCGCACCGACCCTTAATAAACACTACTGACACTTTTTGGCTTTGGGGCTTTGGTTAGCTCGAGGCCTGCAGGTTGGAGTGCCGATCAGGAGCTTATCGTAGACCGCGGGAAGAATGCGGGGGTCTCCGTCCTGAAAGCCCCTTATAGCATCTGTTTTCCACTTCGACTTTAAACACATACTCACTCACACAGCCTGTCAGAAAGGTCTGCCCCCTTTGCCCTCCCACGCAGCTTCAGGGGGCCGACAGAACCTGAGCCAAGAGAACAAACACTCAACCTCCCTTTCCATCATGCGCTCGGGACTGACTATGTGGGTGCATGGAGGAAGCCACGGGCCTAATATCCTACTAATCAATAGATATCCGATGGGAGAGGACACAGTAAGATGATTTACAGGGCTAGTGTTTATTTAAGAAACGTCTGGATCCAAAATTACAAAAAGTTCGATATTTACAATCTCCGGAAAAGGTCTCGGATCGTAGTGGCCTTACATTTACATATATGGCATTCAGCTGACGCTCTTATCCAGAGCGACTTACAAGGGTAATCATATTACAGGTGGGCCAATGTAGTGTTAGGAGTCTTGCCCAAGGACTCTTATTGGTGTAGCACAGTGTAGTCACCCAGACCAGGATTCGAACCCCAGTCTCCCACATGTGGTGGTGGCTCCCTGGTGGGCTGTGGTGTCATCCGCTTAGCTACACCGACCACACGCCTTCACGCATCCCGTTCGGAATTTCAGTTACTACACAAGGAGAAAAGAGCCATAAAGGAAGTATGGACGGGATTAGCTGTGGAGGAGGAATAATGTCAGTTTTCTATGGGACGCCTGTTTATGACTGATCCTGCCAGGATTAGAACTCTCGGATTGGGAGCGGCTACCTTCGGAATACGTTCAGTTTACTGTAGTTTGATTTCCAGACATCAGTCAGACTCTTCAGTGGCTCGAGGTAGAACAGTGTATAAAGGACCAGGTTTGAGGAACTGCCTTCCCAACCATTTCCACAGGTTATGATGCAATACTTACCAATATGGTAAATTGCAGCAGATTAATATAACATGGGATTATTTCTAGGGTTTGTTTTGTAGCCCAGGTTTAATATAATCTGTGAGTATTTAAATGGTTATTTCTATAGGTTTAATATAATCTGGGATTACATCCATGGTTGATTTTGCGGCACTGGAGTAATATAAACTGGGATTACTTCCATGGTTTCGTAGCACAGGATTAATGTAAATGAGATTATGTGTATTGTTTTGTAGTAAATTATTAAAATAAGATGGCGTGAGATCTACATGATTAAAATTCCCTAGGGTGATTTCTATGGTTTGTTTTGTAGCACAGGTTTAATATAATCTGTGAGTGTTTATGTGGTTCTTCTCATAACAAAGGGTTAATATAATCTGGGATTATGTCTATGGTTCATTTTATACCACATGACAATATAACCTGGGATTATGTCTATGGTTCTTTTTATACCACATGATTACATAACCTGGGATTATTTCTATGGTTCATTTTATACCACATGATTACATAACCTGGGATTATTTCTATGGTTCATTTTATACCACATCATTTACATAATCTGGGATTATGTCTATGGTTCATTTTATACCACATGATTACATAACCTGGGATTATGTCTATGGTTCATTTTATACCACATGATTACATAACCTGGGATTATTACCTGGGTTCATTTTATACTACATGATTACATAACCTGGGATTATTTCTATGGTTCATTTTATACCACATGATTACATAACCTGGGATTATTTCTATGGGTCATTTTATACCACATGATTACATAACCTGGGATTATGTCTATGGTTTGTTTCGTAGTACAGGACTAGTGTTATCTGGGATCATTTCTATGGTTAAATCTGCTGAATCCTAAATTTCCACAATTACAACTAACCCTGTCCTAAAAGTACGTAAAGCCAAACGGAAGGTGAACTGAGTTTCAGTTGAACTGTCTAGAGTTTTAGGAAAGTCTTTTATTATACTTTTAAGAATTGAGAATTCTTTCACTTAATTTTGTTTTGGCTGTTATACGTCATATGTTTCGATGTTACCACGTCATTCATGTTATTTTGACCTAGTGCAGTTTCATCGTTCAGCCCACCGTTCCACCAGCAGAAGCTGTGTTCATGTCCACCCTGTGTTCACACAACTTCATATCTGATTTATTGGAGATTAAAAACCATATATACTCCTTTTCTCCTTTTGCCTGCTCATATGGCTACACCAGAATCAAGATAATCTACCACAGATTATAGTGATTAATCACAATTTTCTCCAAAAAGCTAGTGCAGCTATTCAGAATAACTAAAATCAACAAATGTGATTAATCACGATCACTGCATATTCAAGCAAGTGACAGTTAACCCTCAACAGGCTTGTGCAAATGATCACGATTACCCTCAACAAAGGAATGTGATTAATCTTGATTAACTGCAACTAGCTAACCCAGCTGATCTTGAGTAAAGGCAACAAGCTAACGTGATTAATCGCAATATTCTGCAGCAAACTAAAGTGATTAATCGCAACTAACTGTGAAAAGGAATGCAGTTAATGAGGATTCTCTACAATGAGCTACACTGATTAATCGCAATTAACTGCAACAAGGTATATTATTCGTTATTTGGAATATCTACAGAAATGAAAGAATGCGATTAATCATGATTAACTGCAACAAACTAATGCGATTAATCATGATTACCTGCAATTAACTGATGCAACTGATCTTAATTAATGGCAACAAACTAATGTGATTAATCGAAATATCCTGAAGCAAACTGAAGTGATTAATCACAACTGTAAAAAGGAATGCAATTAAATGATGATTCTCTATCATAACTAGTGTGATTAATCATGATTAATTGCAACAAACTAATGCGATTAATCATGATTACCTGCAACTAACTGATGCAACTGATCTCGATTAATGGCAGCAAACTAATGTTTAGTGTTAATCACAATATTCTGCAAGCAAACTGAAGTGATTAATCACAACTAACTAAAAAGGAATGCAATTAAATGATGATTCTCTACCATAACTAGTGTGATTAATCATGATTAATTGCAACAAACTAATGCAACTGATCTCGATTAATGGCAGCAAACTAATGTTTTGTGTTAATCACAATTATCTGCAGCAAACTAATGTGATTATTCGCGATTAACTGCAGCGATTAATTGTGAATAACTGCAACAAACTACAGCGGTTAATCGCAGAGAGCCACTGCAAGCTAATGAGATTAATCATGATTAATTATTTGACAGTCATACGTTCTTCCATTCCTCGCTTGATGCCCGTTCGCCTATTGAACCTTCACCACCCTGATATTAGCATGTAGCATGAATACGGCTGGGACACATACAGTGGTCACGTAAGCCATGTGTACACTGGAATATGGGACCGCCCAGCAGCCTCCAGGAGTCCGAGTCTTGTGTCTGTCCTCAGAGCCCATTTGTAGGGCGTGAGGGTTTGTGCGGAGGGCCGATGTGGTTGAAATGATGGGTGGAGGTGGAGCTACTGAGGCGCTGCTGGAGGTCGAGGTGCTCGCGCTGCTTTCGCCGGTTGCTTCTGCGGGCTTTCCTCAGCGTGCGCTTCAGCTTCCCCACGCGAGCCTTCAGCTGCTCGTTCTTCTGCTCCAGCTCCGCCACGCGTTCCTGCAGCCTGCCCACACGCTCCTCCTCCTCAAACAGCACCTGCTGCACAGATGAACACAGCAACTGCAGGGAAAGAGAGAGAGAGAGAGAGAGAGACGGGGGGATGGAGACGGTTAGTTATGGAGGAATGCAGGTCAGACAGCATGGTGGTTACATCATCATCCCAACTCCTGTCAGCCCCAGTACTACCTCTTCTAGGAGCCCCACACAGAACAGGAAGGAGGTGGTCTCAGGAAGCAGGTCAGGAGTATGACCATCTTGATGTCCATTTCTGAGTTCTCCTGTGAGCGGGTGATGCTCACTCAGTCAGAGAGCATCCTTATGAAGGTCTGTAGGTGCTTCTACAGGACTCCTCCACAAGCCAGAGCACAGTGACCACACACTCTGTACCACACGTCAACATTCTCAGAGCTCCATCAACAGAACCCAGGAGTTAAAAGGGGACTGAGGTAGACTTAAGTGCACTTCCGTCAACTGATTATGATTAATGTCCTGACTCTCCTCTCATCCCCGATCTCCCATCTCTTGAATCTCCCTCTGGGATCAATAAAGTATCTATCTATCTATCTATCTATCATAACCCACCACCCGAAGACGCCACTCTCACATGTCTGCCATTTCCCAATTCCGTTCTGTTTTCCAGAATATTGATTTCAGCTGTAGTTAATTGAGTCTGTTTTACAGATACCCCACTCTCCCCCTGACCCGATGTGAGGTATTGCCATACTGTGCGTACTGAGCGTTCTCCCTGTTGTTGTTCTCGTTAGCTTCTCTGGTTGACTCTTCTGTCTTTTCCCGTTTGGTTCTGTTGCTGGTCTGGTTGTTTTGCCTGGTTCTGACTACTGCCTGTTTTCTTACTCTGACTCAGTCATATATATATATATATATATATATATATATACAGCTCTGGAATAATTTAGGAGCCCATCTCAAACTGATCAGTGTCTCTAGTTCTCCAGGTTCTGGGTTTGTGTTGGACCAGAATTCCTCAGTTCTGTGTGATTCTCTACACTACTGGAAGCATGTCTCCCAAACTCCAGATCAGATATTGTATTAGATCTGTGTATTTAGAAAATCACTAATGACCTCCAGAAGCCTGTTTTTAGAACCATGCTCGCTGTGCGTTTCAGCCCAGCCACCGCTCGCCAGTCTCTCTGTAGGTCACCTGAGGTCATCTTACGGTGGGTAAGGGACATTGGAATGAGGTGGCGCTCATCACGGTCAGTAGAGAGTGGGTTTGGCCCTCTGCCAGTCTGTAGCTGTGTTGTCCTGTGTGTTTGCTGCTGGACCTTGTTCTTATGAACCGGACGCTCACTGTATCTGCCAGTAAAGCTAGAACCCAACCTTCGGTTCCTCACTAAGAACCTGCTGTACATGTGGAGGTCCTGATTGAAGAAGAGACTGGAGTGGGCTCTGATTCATTTCCAGAGCTGTATAGCTGTACCCAACTGCTGTTTTGAAGCAACAGGGAGTGTCTCATTCCATATGTGGAAAACGCTCCAGAGCAGATGTTAACGATTGGCTAAAAGGAGGGACTGAGCATGTGGGCGTGGCCAAAGACCATAGTGTGAGGAAGTAGCTGAATCTGTAGGTGTATGGAAGCAGCGTACGGTCATACGGGTCTACCAGCAGTGGCTAAAATCCCAGTCTACAGGGAAGGGCAGACATTCACCAAATCTGGCCCAGCTGCTCAATTCTTCCGTTGTCTAGTGTGGATTGTTATGGGAGCTGTTATTTCGGAGCTCTGTGTATCCAAGGACACGTTCAGATATGCTATCGGAGTATCCTGGGAGAGTTTACAGCTAGCTAGTAAACTGCCTTATCTCTCCCTCTACTGAGCAGTCCTGATTGTCCAGCTGGGACGTCCTGCTCTGTGAGAGGTCCCTCAGGTGACATGCCTTGTGTTCAACTCTGGAACGTGCTCTGCTGCGTACACACATGTATGAGAAACCCTAAACTGAAAAGATCACAGCAGCAGGAGAGGTGAGCGGAGCGAGAACGAGGGAGGAAAGGGCGGAAGGAGAGAAAACGACCACCTGCTGTCCTGCTGTCCAAACACAACAGCCACTGCTGTAAAAACAAACAAACGACAACAACCTCTGTTAGGGTGTCTGGATTAGCCACACGGGCAGGTGTCACATGACCAGCAGATAGACGGACGTCACAGGCAGACAACAACAAGCGGACATACGGACTCTGAGGCCGGACAGATGGTCAAAACACCCAGGAGTGTTCCCAAACACACTTGGGGTGGCCATGCGTCTTTAGTTAGAGGGGTCACCGATACACGCTCAACTGCTCG
>JAMWET010003471.1:10000-20000 GCA_024036415.1 Prochilodus magdalenae | reverse complement strand
GTATGCTTTAACAGTATAGCAAAGATATCCATGTAAGGTGTTGCAGAGGTGTCTACTAGCACGCTAGCATGCTAAGCATCTAGCCCTGGCATGTCCTGTCTCCCAATACCACTTAGTACTTCAGTGGAGCTCAAAACCAGACACCTGGCAACCTTACAGCAACCTAAAGATGCATTTCTCTGGGGTTAAAGGATCAATATGTAATAATTGTAGTTCAACATGAGCTAGTATTATCAAAAGCATGCTAGCCAGCTAGCCCTAACCTATTCTGTCCTGTAATACCACTTTGCACCTGTAGAGGCAATAGTGAGTCACTGTAGTGCTGTAGGAGTGGAATCAGTCCAACAGGAGAGGATGAAGAAGTCCACTGCTGCCACTACGGTGTGTTCTAACCTCATATCGATCAAGCTGAAGGTGCCGCTCCCAGTTAGATCATTTAAGGGCACAAAGATGGCTCTTGGCAAGAAACCACATTCAGCAGCAAACCAAAGGAGTGACATAATCAGAAGCAGAGCAGGAGTTGGTTATGAAGTTCTGGGTTCAGTGGGAAACATTTCACTACCACAGTTCTGTCCTGAGCAGAGCGGTCAGCTTGGCTGTGAGGTGCGCAGCTGGTGATGGGATTCGTCTCCTGCTGGCTTTCTCAGGGAAGGTGCTGCATAGATTAGCACTGTGCTGCTGAAGGAGAAACTCCCTCAGGCTCGAACAGGCCTTTTCCCACAGGAACCCTCATCTGCACAACAACTCTCATTATCTCTGTTTCCCTCAGCACTGCTAATCACCTCCACCTGTCCCTGCGCCACACACACACACACTCACATTCACACACACGCACACACACACATACACACACTCACACACACACAAACACACAGTCACATACTCACACAAACTCACATTCACCCACACACACACACACACTGTCACATAATAACACAAACACACTCACATTCACACACACACACAAACTCACTCACACATACACACACGCACACTCTCACTAACACACACACACATACAAACTCACATTTACTCACACGCACACACACACACTCACTCACACTGTCACATAAACTCACATTCACCCACACACATACACACACACTCAGATTCACACACTCACACACTCAGATTCACACACACACACTCACATTCTCACACAAACACACAAACTCACTCACACATACACACGCACACACTCACTGTCACACACACACACAACCTCACATACAAACTCACTCACACACACACACACTCACATTCACACACACACACAAACTCACTCACACATACATACACACACACACACACACACACACACACACACTGTCATGCACACACACACAAACACACACTCAGATTCACACACTCACACTCAGATTCACACACTCAGATTCACACACACACGGTCACATAATAACACAAACTTACACAAACATTCGCACACACATACAAACGCACTCACACATTCACACACACATACAAACATTCACACACACACACACACACACACACAAAAACTCATTCACACACACACACTCACATTCACACACACACACAAACTTACTCACACATACACACACACACACACACACTCACATTCACACACACAAACACACACTCAGATTCACACACTCACACACGGTCACATAATAACACAAACTTACACACACATTCACACACACATACAAACTCACTCACACATAGACACACACGCACACACTCACTGTCACACACACACACAAACTCACATTCACACACACACACACAAACTCACTCACACACACACTTACACACACACACACACACACACTCACTCACACTTATACACACTCACAGTCACACACTCACATACGCACACACACACACACACACTGCCACATACACACATTTACACACACACACTCACTCGTTCAGACAGTGTAGTGCTAAGGTCAGACAGCAGTCTTGATTTGCCTCGTTGCTCATTAAAAAGGAGGACTGAAAAGAACGAGGCCTGTATTTAGAAAACACACTGCACAGCACCGTCTGTCCAGTCTACGCAAAACACTCAGCAAACAGCAATAAACACAATACATCACCAACCATGCACCACCTGGCAGACCCCCAACACTGTCCCCATCAGATAACCAGCACTTAAAGCTGAGAGACAGGAGAACATCAAGCTGCTCCAGCTCTTAGAACATCCACAGGTGTCTCTGTCCATCCTCCCACTGTGAGAAGACACCTCAGTGCTATGGAGGTCTGAAAGGATGTGTAGATGTTCAGGAAGCTCCTCACTGAGAAGCTGCTGGTGTTCAATGGACTGACCACCCCAGAACCTCAACATCCCTGAATGTGTTGGGGATTATTTGGATGGTGAGAAGAAGCAGGGAAAGGGTAAACCAGCTCCTAAGACTGAACTGTGGAGGTGTGGGAGAACTGGACGTGGGAGGCTGTACAGTGTGCAGGTTAACAGTGTGGTTCTGAGTTACTGCTCGTCCACCGGCAGCTCTGCACACCGTCTCTCTGTGTCTCACGCGCTGACATCTGTTTAGAGAAGGGAACAGCTGTTACCGTGACTTTATATCTCCTCAGGTCACAGAGTCTGACCCCACGCATGCCTGGACACAGAACACGCTCGCTGGCCATGCAGGTTGAAGAGAAGCCCCCCCCACTGTTTGTCTGAGCGGAGCCTGAAGGCTGTGAGGGAACTTTCCCATAGTCAGAACAGTGTGAGCTGTAGGGAGAAGCAGATTAGTGTCAGGCTGGTTTAGGCCGTGCTCTGTCAGTGCCTGCACTCTCTTACTTCTCTGGAGTCCCAGTCTCAAGAGACCGCCCTTCGCCACTAACACCTGCGTGCAGTGTGCAGAGTCAGACTTCCCGGCATACCTTTAACCAGACGCTTCACTGTGATGGGTTCTTGAACAAACGCACTGAGGTCTAAGCTGATTCTCCTCAGGAAGCCACAGCGCGTTCTCCTGTACTTGGTACTTATATGCATGAACGCTGTGTGGTGGTACCACAACCAGCCACCATGTTTAATAGGGGGGACTCCACCAGCTCTGTATTCCAGACGCTAAGTAGAATGTGATGGAAGAATAGAGCTGTGTGTAGAAGAGTAAAGCAGCCTGGGAGGGGACTGACAAACAGACATGCAAACTGAACGACAGGTGAACAAACAGATGGAGGAACGCATGCCTGAATATAGGAATGGTTGGAGGAACAATGTTTGTATATGCATAACGGAATGAAGGGATGAAGGAACAATGCCGGTGATGGAGAAAGGAATGAAGGGATGAATGAACAATGTTGGTGAATGAAGGGATGAAGGATTGATGTTGGTGAATGATTGGATAAAGGATCGATGTTGGTGAATGAAGGGATGAGGGAACGATAATGGTGAATGAAGGGATGAAGGAACGTTGTTGGTAAATGAAGGAATGATGTTGGTGAATGAAGGGATGAAGGAACGATGTTGGTGAATGAAGGGATAAAAGAACAATGCTGGTGATGGATAACGGAATGAAGGGATGTAGGAACGATGTTGGTGAATGAAGGGATGAAGGAACGATGTTGGTGAATGAAGGGATGAAGGAACGATGTTGGTGAATGAAGGGATGAAAACAATGCTGGAGATGGATAAAGGAATGAAGGGATAAAGGAACGATGTTGGTGAATGACGGAATGATGTTGGTGAATGAAGGGGTGAAGGAACGATGTTGGTAAACGAAGGGATGAAGGATCAATGTTGGTAAATAAAGGGATGAAGGAACGATGCTGGTGATGGATAAAGGAATGAAGGGATGAAGGAACAATGTTGGTGAATGAAGGGATGAAGGATTGATGTTGGTAATTGAAGGGATGAAGGATCGATGTTGGTGAATGAAGGGATGAAGGAACAATGTTGGTGAATGAAGGGATGAAGGATTGATGTTGGTGAATGAAGGAACGATGTTGGTGAATGAAGGGATGAAGGAACAATGTTGGTGAATGAAGGGATGAAGGATTGATGTTGGTAAATGAAGGATTGATGTTGGTGAATGAAGGGATGAAGGAACGATGTTGGTGAATGAAGGGATGAAGGAACAATGTTGGTGAATGAAGGGATGAAGGATCGATGTTGGTGAATGAAGGAATGATGTTGGTGAATGAAGGGATGAAGGATTGATGTTGGTGAATGAAGGGATGAAGGAACGATGTTGGTGAATGAAGGGATGAAGGAATGATGTTGGTGAATGAAGGGATGAAGGATTGATGTTGGTGAATGAAGGGATGAAGGAACGATGTTGGTGAATGAAGGGATGAAGGATCGATGTTGGTGAATGAAGGAATGATGTTGGTGAATGAAGGGATGAAGGAATGATGTTGGTGAATGAAGGGATGAAGGATCGATGTTGGTGAATGAAGGGATGAAGGATTGATGTTGGTGAATGAAGGGATGAAGGAACAATGTTGGTGAATGAAGGGATGAAGGATTGATGTTGGTGAATGAAGGGATGAAGGAACAATGTTGGTGAATGAAGGGATGAAGGATTGATGTTGGTGAATAAGGGAACGATGTTGGTGAATGAAGGAACGATGTTGGTGAATGAAGGGATGAAGAAACAATGTTGGTGAATGAAGGGATGAAGGATCAATGTTGGTGAATGAAGGATCGATGTTGGTGAATGAAGGGATGAAGGATCGATGTTGGTGTACAGATACAGTTTACCTAGCACCAGATTATCCTTATTAGGGAGAACACAGGTTTAGGTTCCCAGGGTTCTCTAAGTGGTGAACAAGGCCGAAGCTTCCTAACCCTGTGACTCATTGCCCACACAGCACGTCTACCCCACCTCGCTAGTTTACTGTGCAAACAGCAGGGACGTGTTCAGGACGGCTGATACAGCTCACCCCGGTTATAAATACCTTCAGGACCAGAACCACATCAGTACCTTCTTATCAGATGCTGCTGACTGTAAATACGGATACCGGAGGAACACGCATCTGATGAAGACCAGATAACAGGTACGACCGCCTTTGTAATAAAGCTGATCTGCTCAGTCTCCGACATTCCCACTAAGATCTGGGAAAATACGGATCACGGATTCTACCAGCGATATGACTGAGCGATACCAGCCACACTGCAACTGTACCGCATACCCCCTGCGGTAGTGTATGGTGGGGGTGGGGTTGCTCACATGCTGCTGGCTTGGGCTGCAGTGGATGTGTCTCTGCCGTGACCCCTGCAGACCCCAGACATTCCAGCTGCTCTGCCCCGAGCCGTCCACATCAAACGCTTCACTTACTGCCCCCACCGGCTCGGCTGTCTCTCTCCCCTTTCTGTCTCCAGTCTCTCTCCCTACTTGTCTTCCTTCCCTCAAGAAGCACTCAACCTAATCCCCATCGTCTTCTGCACAATTACCGCACACAAGGACCATGGAGTGAAACCCCATTCTGAGGAATGAGAGTCTCATTAGTCTTACTGGCTCTCTGTGTTGATCATAAAGAAAAAGACTGGAGCGTCTGTTAAATAAGAGACGTGAGTGGACGCGGCGGGTTCCTCCTGGGAACATAGAGTTCATAAGAACCTGAGCATGGGAATCCCATGATTTGAACACACACGCTCACAGTGGAGGCTCTGGAGAGGAGCTCAGCTTCCGCGTTACTGCTCTTGTTAGTTTGGTCAGCTGAAGGTGAGGAAGGTCCTGAAGGTATCGTAATTAAAGACCTTCATAAGCTGAAAGAGAGGACTCCATCAGACTCCATCATAGCGACACAGATCATGCAAACATATTAGTATCACAGTAACATGTAGTCATGGCAACATGACTGCCTCACTCCCTCCCTACCTGGCTATCCAACTACCTATAATCTACCTACCTACCTCCCTCCTTACTTACCGCCATGCCCACCTACTCACTCATCTACCTTCCCTATCTACCCACCTACATACCTACCTACCCCCTTCCCCCATTCCTATTTATCCACCTACCTACCAATCTATCTACCTACCTACCTGCCTACCTACATACCTCCCTCCTTACTTACCGCCATGCCTACCCACTCACCCATCCACCTTCCCTATCTACCCACCTACCTACCTACCCCCTTCCCCCATACCTACTTATCCACCTACCTATCTGCCTACCCACCTACATACCTACCTACCCCTTTCCCCCATTCCTACTTATCCACCTACCTACCAATCTACCTACCTAGCCACCTACACACCTCCCTCCTTATATACCGCCATGCCCACCCACTCACTCATTTACATTCCCTATCTACCCACCTACCTACCTACCCCTTCCCCCATTCCTACTTATCCACCTACCTACCAATCTATCTACCTACCTACCCACCTACACACCTCCCTCCTTACTTACCGCCATGCCTACCCACTCACTCATCCACTCATTTACCTTCCCTATCTACCCACCTACCTACCTACCTACCTACCCCCTTCCCCATTCCTATTTATCCACCTACCTACCAATCTATCTACCTACCTACCCACCTACCTACCTCTCTCCTTACTTACCACCAAGCCCCCCCACTCACTCATCTACCTTCCCTATCTACCCACCTACCTACTTGCCTATTTACTGACCTACCTACCTCTCTCCCTCCATACCTACCTACTCGTTCACCCATACCTACTTATCCACCTACCTACCTGCCTACCCCCTTTCCCCATTCCTACTTGTCCACCTACCTACCAATCTATCTACCTAGCTGCCTACCACCATACCTACCCACCAACCAAGCTACCTATGACCCTACCTACCTACATACCTGAATACAGAAGCAGCAGGTGGAGATATGGTTGGATACTGAAGCAGCAGGTGGAGATAAGGTTGGATACAGAAGCAGCAGGTGGAGATAAGGTTGGATACAGAAGCAGCAGGTGGAGTTTAGGGTGGATACAGAAGCAGCGGGTGGAGATTAGGGTGGATACAGAAGCAGCAGGTGGAGATGAGTTTCCCTTTAAGCACAAGCAGACTATGTGACCTCGAGGTGGGAGGTCTTTAATCTGGATTTGAGTGACGCCAGTGAACTCTAGAAGAGCCCCAGTCTCCTGCGGTGATGAACAGAGCGTTCTATACAGACCTCTCAGAGGAGTGCAGGGGTGCAGTGCAGTCTGAGCGTGGGTGTTCATGGGAGAGTAATCTGGGTTAAGAGGTTGGGATGAGAAAATACAGAGGATGTCCGGAAGCATTGCGGCTCTGTTCCTCTGTCTGCGCTGCAGTGACACACACAGTTACACTGCTTGTCTGAACCCAAACACAGTGGTTCTAACACACACTGGACAGTGGCTCTAACACGCACTGGACAGTGGCTCTAACACGCACTGGACAGTGGTTCTAACACGCACTGGACAGTGGTTCTAACACGCACTCGACAGTGGTTCTAACACGCACTGGACAGTGGTTCTAACACACACTGGACAGTGGTTCTAACACGCACTGGACAGTGGTTCTAACACGCACTGGACAGTGGTTCTAACACGCACTGGACAGTGGCTCTAACACGCACTGGACAGTGGTTCTAACACGCACTGGACAGTGGTTCTAACACGCACTCGACAGTGGTTCTAACACGCACTCGACAGTGGTTCTAACACGCACTGGACAGTGGTTCTAACACACACTGGACAGTGGTTCTAACACGCACTGGACAGTGGCTCTAACACGCACTGGACAGTGGTTCAGTAAGTGTAATGCGTTAGTGTACTGTAAGTAGTGTGTCGGTGTACAGTAACTCAGTAAGTGTATTGTGTTAGTGCGCTGTAAGTAGTGTGTTGGTGTACAGTAACTCAGTAAGTGTAATGTGTTAGTGTGCTGTAAGTAGTGTGTCGGTGCACAGTAACTCAGTAAGTGTGATGCGTTAGTGTGCTGTAAGTAGCGTGTCGGTGTACAGTAACTCAGTAAGTGTAATGCGTTAGTGTGCTGTAAGTAGCGTGTCGGTGTACAGTAACTCAGTAAGTGTAGTGCGTTAGTGTGCTGTAAGTAGCGTGTTGGTGTACAGTAGCTCAGTAAGTGTAATGCGTTAGTGTGCTGTAAGTAGCGTGTCGGTGTACAGTAACTCAGTAAGTGTAATGCGTTAGTGTGCTGTAAGTAGCGTGTCGGTGTACAGTAACTCAGTAAGTGTAATGCGTTAGTGTGCTGTAAGTAGCGTGTTGGTGTACAGTAACTCAGTAAGTGTAATGCGTTAGTGTGCTGTAAGTAGCGTGTCGGTGTACAGTAACTCAGTAAGTGTAATGCGTTAGTGTGCTGTAAGTAGCGTGTCGGTGTACAGTAACTCAGTAAGTGTAATGCGTTAGTGTGCGGTAAGTAGCGTGTCGGTGTTTCAGTAACTCAGTAAAGTGTAATGCATGTTAGTGTGCTTGTAAGTAGCGTGTCGGTGTACAGTAAACTCAGTAAGTGTAATGCGTTAGTGTGCTGTAAGTAGCCTGTGTCGGTGTACAGTAACTCAGTAAGTGTAATGTGTTAGTGTGCTGTAAGTAGCGTGTTGGTGTACAGTAACTCAGTGTCATGCGTTAGTGTGCTGTAAGTAGCGTGTCGGTGTACAGTAACTCAGTAAGTGTAATGCGTTAGTGTGCTGTAAGTAGCGTGTCGGTGTACAGTAACTCAGTAAGTGTAATGCGTTAGTGTGCTGTAAGTAGCGTGTCGGTGTTCAGTAACTCAGTAAGTGTAATGCGTTAGTGTGCTGTAAGTAGCGTGTCGGTGTACAGTAACTCAGTAAGTGTAATGCGTTAGTGTGCTGTAAGTAGCATGTCGGTGTACAGTAACTCAGTAAGTGTAATGTGTTAGTGTGCTGTAAGTAGCGTGTCGGTGTACAGTAACTCAGTAAGTGTAATGTGTTAGTGTGCTGTAAGTAGCGTGTCGGTGTTCAGTAACTCAGTAAGTGTAATGCGTTAGTGTGCTGTAAGTAGCGTGTCGGTGTTCAGTAACTCAGTAAGTGTAATGCGTTAGTGTACTGTAAGTAGCGTGTCGGTGTTCAGTAACTCAGTAAGTGTAATGCGTTAGTGTACTGTAAGTAGTGTGTCGGTGTACAGTAACTCAGTAAGTGTAATGCGTTAGTGTGCTGTAAGTAGTGTGTGGGTGTACAGTAACTCAGTAAGTGTAATGTGTTAGTGTGCTGTAAGTAGTGTGTGGGTGTACAGTAACTCAGTAAGTGTAATGCGTTAGTGTGCTGTAAGTAGTGTGTGGGTGTACAGTAACTCTGTAAGTGTAATGCGTTAGTGTGCTGTAAGTAGTGTGTGGGTGTACAGTAACTCAGTAAGTGTAATGTGTTAGTGTGCTGTAAGTAGTGTGCTGGTGTACAGTAACTCAGTAAGTGTAATGTGTTAGTGTGCTGTAAGTAGTGTGTTGGTGTACAGTAACTCAGTAAGTGTAATGCGTTAGTGTGCTGTAAGCAGTGTGTCGGTGTACAGTAACTCAGTAAGTGTAATGCGTTAGTGTGCTGTAAGTAGTGTGTTGGTGTACAGTAACTCAGTAAGTGTAATGCGTTAGTGTGCTGTAAGTAGTGTGTTGGTGTACAGTAACTCAGTAAGTGTAATGCGTTAGTGTGCTGTAAGTAGTGTGTCGGTGTACAGTAACTCAGTAAGTGTAATGTGTTAGTGTGCTGTAAGTAGTGTGTCGGTGTACAGTAACTCAGTAAGTGTAATGTGTTAGTGTGCTGTAAGTAGTGTGTTGGTGTACAGTAACTCAGTAAGTGTAATGCGTTAGTGTGCTGTAAGTAGTGTGTGGGTGTACAGTAACTCAGTAAGTGTAATGCGTTAGTGTGCTGTAAGTAGTGTGTTGGTGTACAGTAACTCAGTAAGTGTAATGCGTTAGTGTGCTGTAAGTAGCGTGTCGGTGTACAGTAACTCAGTAAGTGTAATGCGTTAGTGTGCTGTAAGTAGCGTGTCGGTGTACAGTAACTCAGTAAGTGTAATGCGTTAGTGTGCTGTAAGTAGCGTGTTGGTGTACAGTAACTCAGTAAGTGTAATGCGTTAGTGTGCTGTAAGTAGTGTGTCGGTGTACAGTAACTC
>JAMWET010003471.1:0-5000 GCA_024036415.1 Prochilodus magdalenae | reverse complement strand
TCTCTCTCTCTCTCTCTCTCTGTCTCTCTCTACCTCTCTCTCTCTGCTCTGTCTCTCACTACCTCTCTCTCTCTGTCTCTCTCTACCTCTCTCCCTCTCTCCCTCTCTCCCTCTCTCCCCTCTCTCCCTCTCTCCCACTCCCTCTCCCTCCCCCTCTCTCTCTCTCTCTCTCTCTCTCTCTCCTTATTTATTTATTTCTCTCTATAGGACGTATACCTGCACTCTCTCTCTCTCTCTCTATTCATCTGTCTCTCTTTGGCTCCAGCTGCAGTTTGACGTCCACCCATCAGTAGCTCCACAGCAGTCCATTGGTAAAGTCCATGGCAGGTTAAAGGAGTGCTGTCTGTTCTCCTCTAATCATCCCCAACCATCTCCCTCACAGCCTCTGCTGCCCCTCTGCCCCACTGCCCGGCCTGGACCAATCAGAGCACGCCAAAGTTTCTTCAGCCAATCACAGCACGCCTCCCTCTACAGCAGCTCTGAGAGTGTAGAAGCGCTCTCCAGTTACCATTCATTACAATGGAGGTTAAAGATCTGTTATCAGATCAGGTCAGATCAGTCAATGTCCAGTCTATCAGCTCCACTGACCACACAGGACACTCTGTGGTTCTACAGGTCCAGACTGTAGTCCATCTGTTTCTCTGTATACTGTATAACCCTGTTCTCCAATGGTCAGGACCCGACCACAAGAGCAGGTATGATGCTGGGTGGTGGATCATTCTCAGCACTGCAGTGACACGGACGTGGTGGTGTGTTAGTGTGTGTGGTGCTGACAGTGTTTTTGTCCACCAGCCAAACCTATCCAGCCATCAGTGTCCTGTAGGCAGCATCCTGTGGGCAGCGTCCTGTAGGAAGTGTCCTGTGGGCCTAGCGTCCTGAGGCCAAAGCATCCTGTGTGGCAGCGTCCTGTGGTGCAGCGTCCTGTGGGCAGCGTCCTGTGGGCATAGCGTCCTGTGGGGCAGCGTCCTGTGGGGAAGCGTCCTGTGGGCTGTGTCCTGTGCCCACTGATGAAGGACTAGAGGATGACCAACGACTGGCATTGTGCAGCAGCAGATGAGCTATCATCTTCTGACTGTCCATCTACAGCAAGGTAGGAGTGGTCTAATAGAGTGGACAGTGAGTGGACAGTGTCTAAATTACACTCCAGCAGCACTGCTGTGTCTGATCCGACTCACTACCAGCCCCACACACACTAACCACCCCCACCACCACGCAGTACGTCACTGTGTCTACTGCAGCAATGCTGAGAATGGTCCACCTACCCACATCATACCTGCTCTGTGAGGGTTCCTGTGGGGGTCGCCTGACCATTGAAGAACAGGGTAGTACTTTGAAGCAGTCTGGACCTGTACTACCTGTGACAGAGTGTCCTATACGGTGTCCTTAGTGTAAATACAAGGAGGCATGGCTCAGTAACTGTCATGGCTGGATTGGTGTAGGTCAGCGGGCCCTGACCTCCTTTGGGCCCTAAGCAAAAGTCTATATAAAGGGCCCTCTCCTAGCTGACCTGTGAGTCATGTAAAACAGGAGCACCAGCGTAAACACTTGAAGATGTCCTTCTCTAAAAACACTCGTCTAAAAGGACAGCAGCCATGCTGTTTTCGCCGCTTACAAGGGTCGTGTTGTGTTTCTGCTCCTCTCATGACTCCGCCGGTGACCACTGCTGAGTAGTAAACACTCTTTTCGGAGCTGGCGCTGGTAAAATAAAACCTTCAGCGACGCGATCAGGCTGAATCACCTGTGGCCTGGATGTCCACAGAGTTACCTTTCTTCACAGATTTGGATTTCATCAGCCTGCTATAGAACGTCTCTCTCTGCCAGGAAAGCCTTCTAGAGGAACGAGGCTCGTTTTCTTCTGCAGCCAGTTCTGGGGTTATTAGTGCCATAACACCCAGAAGGAGGTGTGGGGAGGGCGGTGCTGTTGGGAAAGGAGGATAAAGGTGACCAGGATCAATAACTGATGATAAATTTAGACTGATATGATCAATTATTTATTGAGCTACACATACAGAAGTCTGTCTCTCAGTATGGCGCGGCGGGCCGCCGTGTTCGAGCTAACCCAACATACCAGAGACGTCTTGGTATGGAGCTGCTAGAGGTTCCTAATGGTGTCCTGTGTATATATCCATCCCATGCAGCTCGAATATCCTCATCACAAAGTGCGGTTCCTGCATGATGGTGCGGTAGGGGTGGGGTGGAGTGACACCCAGGCCTTCCTGGGACGTGTGACGACAGGACCCGTTCATCTTGGTTGCTGACGCACGGTGCCGGGTGCGTCTACACACGGATTCGTTGGGCGTACTCCACCAAGACTAAAGCGGAGCTCGTCACTGAAGATGACCCGGTGCCATTCTGAGTCACCTCCATGACAGTCTGGCACCACACCATTGCAGACTTTGGCGATGTTGACATGGTGTTGGGTCAGCTCGTGGTATTACAGTCTGTGTGGCATGTAGTCCCGCGTCCTGCGCAATGTGCTGGCTGTACTTACATGGTACGACTCATGGAGGAGGCATCACTGCTCATGATGAAGGTCCAAAAGTGCGTAAGCTGTTGGGTCAGTGAGGTGAAGCGATAAGGGCCGCGAATCCCTATGCCTCTACGTCACTCATTGTATCAGTTATGTAACGTGAAACTTCGCATTCGCATGTGCGCGTGGCAGCTTGGCGTAAAGACTGTCTGGGCTGTTTGTTCGTGAGTGATGTTCTCAAGCATGAGGAGGTGGTTATGCTCAGTCATGTTTATCTTAGCGTTATGGTTGGCTCTCTGCCCTGCCTGTGTAGAAGCATGGCTCTCCAGATTTCCTGGGTACTGATTTATCAGGGTCCTCTGCTAAGCTAAATCGAAGCTGCATCATTGTTGCATGCCTGTGTTAGGTGTATGCCCACCATCATGTCCTCACCTGGCAGTAGCATCAGCTTCTCTTTGTGTTTTTAGTTTGTTTGTTTGATAGTAGCGTACTAGTATAAGGGTGTGTGTGTGTATTTGTGTGTGTCTGTATGTGTGTGTGTGTCTGTGTGTGTGTGTGTATGTGCTTGTGAGTTGTGATGTGTGGTTGTGTGTTCGTTTGTGTGTGTGTGTGTGTGTGTGTGTGATGTGTGTTATGTGCTTGTGTGTGTTTGTGTGTGTTGCGTTGGGGTGTGTGTGTCGTGTGTCTGGTGTGTATGTATGTGTGTGTGTGTGTGTGTGTGTGTGTAGTGTGTATGTTATGTGTTGTGTTTGTGTGTTTTGTGTGTGTGTGTGTGTATGTATGTGCTTGTGTGTGTGTGTGTTTGTATGTGTGTTTGTGTCTTTTATTTGTATGTGTGTGTCTGTTTGGGGGGGGGGGGGGTTGGGGGGGGTGGGGGGGGGGGGGGGGGGGTGGGGGGTGTGTGTGTTTTGTGTGTGTGTCTGTGTGTGTGGTGTGTGTGTGTGTGTCTTTGTGTGTGTGTGTCCTGTGTTTGGTGTGTTTGTGTATGTGATGATGTGTGTGTGTGTGTTGTGTGTGTGTTAGTGTGTGTCTGTGGTTTTGTGTGTGTTCTTGGTGTGTGTGAGAGCTTTCAATCGAAATGGTAGTACGAATCCTTGAGGCCTTGTATTTGTCCCGGGCCTTATAATCGGCCCTCATCGCATTGGTCTGGTAGTAAGATTATTGATGAATGAACGATGTGATGTATATGAATCACTGCCTAGGCCCCTGTGACTGTAACCCAACAGTGTGTTACTCACCTCCCCACAGCACGCAGTAACAGCTGTGACCTGGATTTTGCCATGGACTGGACAGGTTTTTTCTGGATGTAGCCATCAGTGTTCAGACACCTATATACTCAACAGAAGTGCTCAGTTGGGTCCAATAATTTGGTGGATGCCTTTCCCCTGGGCCAATTTCAGAGGAGAAATTCCCTGGGAAGACTGGGATTTTTATCCACTGCTGGTAGACCCATATGACCGTACGCTTCCATACACCTTGCAGATTCACTAGCGTTCTTTCACACTATGGTCTTTGGCCACGCCCCACAATGCAGTCCACACCTTTTAGCCAATCATTACCATCTGCCCTCTGGAAGCGTTTCCCACACATGGGAGGCGAGACATTCCCCTGGCAACTGTAGCGGCCTCTTCTCTAAAGATCTTAAAAAAAACATCTTGTTGGGTAATATTGTCTGATAAAAAAAAATTGGGGACTGATTTTGTCTCACCGGCACCTAACATGTTATCCCTCCTCATCATAAATCCACCATTAAAGTCCTGTCCCCTCAGTACGTTAGCCCCATATGTAACAAACCTTTCAATGTTACAGTAAAATAGCTTCTTGTGAGGAGCTTGAAGAGAGGTGGGACGTCTGGTTCCATTCCATCACCGACTTGTGAACAGTTTTTAACTATTTAGGTTTTCTCTAGAATGGAGCGTCCCACACCTAAACTCACTTCTGGATGGCTTTGTGTACAATCTTAGGTACGTGTCCATTATTTTAAAAAAAAAAAAAAAAAAAAAAAAAAAAAACAAAAAAAAAAAAAAAAAACAAAGACTTTTGGAAAGTCCCATTGGATTTGTTCCCCCTTCAAAAACATGGCGCTACAACACATATAGCGCAGTGCCTGAGTAAGGATGTTTACTTGTTTAGCTTGGTTTTTATTTGCTAGCCTCATTTGTCTCTTGTGACTTTGTTTTCAGTCCAGACTGCAACTTTGAATGCGGTTGGAATACATGGCAAGCCAATCAGAACAGGAGAATGCATATGACATTCTTTTTAAAGCTCTTAAGGCTTTACAGTAAAACCAAAAAAAAAAAAAAAAATCCGTGTTATAATCTTTTTAAAGGGATTTTTTTTAAAAGGTGGGGAGGAACTTACATGGGCATGTGTATTTTCTGTGTTGTGGTTTTTTTAAGAGTGGCTTGTGTGAAGAGAACAAGATTCTGGATTACTGTATTGCCTCTGTGGTAATCAGATACAGATTCTCCTGTCTCTAACCAGCCCCATTCTAGTGTTCCATCAGACGGGCACTAGCAGGGAGACTAAT
>JAMWET010003470.1:0-59257 GCA_024036415.1 Prochilodus magdalenae | reverse complement strand
ACCATGTGGGTGGTGAACCATTCTCAGCACTGCAGTGACACTGATAAGGGACTGCAGGATGACCAATACAAACTGTGCAGCAGCAGATGAGCTATCGTCTAGAGTGGACGATGAGTGGACATGAAAAATACAGGTCCAAGCAGAGAGTTTCTCCTCTAAAACGATGAACTTCACCACATTACAAACAGCTTTGCCTACCACGGCTCACTAGATAACCAAATACAAACTCTCTATATATAGAAGCTGAGACCCTCTTTACTGAGCTGTGGAGAACAGAGAGGATCCCACACATCAGTCCCACAACTTCAACACCAGCCATGTTCTCTACATCTCTACTGCTCCTGCTGGCAGCTGCTTCCTGTGAGTTACTCAGTAAACAACACTTCAGCTCTTATATTATAGTTTAATATCTGATTATATACAAACATAATCCTTGTATTTCTGATCTACAGGTGTTCACTGTTATGAACTGACCCAGCCTGCTTCCATGGTGGTCCGTCCAGACCAGAGCCTGACCATCAACTGCAAGGTTTCATATTCAGTTTCAAGCTATCTTACAGGTTGGATCCGACAGCCTGCTGGGAAAGCTCTGGAGTGGATTGGTACTATTGATACTGGCAGTAGCATTTATTACAGTGATAAACTGAAGAACAAGTTCAGCATCTCCAAAAACTCTGGAACCAACACAGTAACATTACAAGGACAGAATCTGCAGACTGAAGACACAGCTGTGTATTACTGTGCAAAACACCCACAGTGACCCCGACTAATGTACACGCCTTACAAAAACCTACCAGCGTGAATCAGTTTTGAGCTCGTTACACTTCAGGCTATTTATAACTTTACATTATTACTGCTGGATTGGAAATAACACTCAGCATATGGACAATCAGTACAGTGATAAAGAGATTACAACATGGCTTCATTTTCATCTGATTCAGGAAAACAATCTGCTATCAGACAATAAAGTCGTATAATTTCTGTGTGATCAGTTTTCAATAGTGTGTAATTCCAGATACTACTTTTAGCCAGTCATTAACATCTGAATTTTCCACACATGGAATGAGGCATTCACTGCACTGTAGCACCTGTTCCCTATCTACTAACCCTGTCACTCACACCCCACATGTATTCATAATAATAATAATAATAATAATAATAATAATAATAATAATAATAATAACCCCATCATCCTTGTGTAGAACCTGCAGTTTCTACTACCTTAAACATGCAAGGTGCCTTTTTTTTTTAAATCCAGAGCAGCAAAAGTTGCCTCAGGGCAACAACCCAATTTTGTAAAGCAAATTTTATTATTTTCCATTCATTTAAAAATATGATTCACATCTGTTGGTGTGAGAAGTTCATTTATAAATGTTTGTGTACAATAGTCACAGTTCTGATTTTGAGGTTATGGGAAATAGCTTAAATATGCATGTTGCCTTTAAGCAACATTATGCGACAACATTAATATTAATTATTATTTACTATGTTGGGGGTTTTTTACCATGCATTATTAGTAGCTAGGAGCTCAGTTCTGTCAATTTCACACTGTAGGCTTTTCCTATTAAAAAAAAATGAAAGACAATTATGAAACCAATTTTTTATGATTTAATATGCTTTTAACTAGAGATGCACCGGCACTGACCAGTATTAGGTGCCATGTCGGCACTGACCAGTATTAGGTGCCATGTCGGTACCAAGCTTGTTTACTTGTACTTGTACTGATATCCATTTGAGCTAACTAAATGGCTGCTGGGCTAATGAATAAATGAATCGAGCTGGGTCATTTTAAACATTTTGGTGGGCAGGTTTGACATCATAAGACATGCGCATGATACAAGTTTCACAGTCAGCTATGTATGTGATGTGAGCAAGAACGGGCCTCATCACTGTACCCGTCCTGTTGCGCGTACACTCCATTTTGACTTGGGCTGTTGTGAAGTATGCCTCAGAGAAGAGTAGGAAAGCAATTTGAGCAGTTGGAAGACTTGGAGAGGGGTCGCATTGCAGGGCTCCAGGAAGCGGGATACTGGTCGTGCGTTTACTGTCATAGCGTGTTGGTGGCAGCAGTGGTTAGAAGAATGCATGCATCAGCGAACCATAGAGAGAAGGAATCGATTAATGGTCCAACATGTGCAGAACGACCCGACAGCCACAACTGTGGACATTCAGTGAGCAGTGAAGTCCTCTATTAATCTTCCTGTTAGTGCCAGCACCACTAGCAGACGACTGCACGACGTAGGACTACATACACACAGACTGTCATCCCATGACAATGTCCATGACACATACAGAAGACCTGTTGTTGCTCCACCTCCACCCCTACCACACAATCTGCAGAAACTCTGTGAGGATTTTCAAGCTGCATGGGATGGATCAACACAGGACACCATTAACTTGCTTTAGCAAACATGGCAGCCCGACACCATACTGAGAGACACTACTTTCGTATGTGTAGCTCAATAAATATTTATCATATCAGTCTAAATTTATCATTTATTGTTTCTGGTAGCTTGCGGACATATGATGTTTACTAAACAGCTAAATAAAAGTATCTGAATAATGTTTTTCAACATCTAAACAGCAGCCTGGAAGCACATTCACTTTGTGCTGTTAATAAACTGTAGAAAGAAATCTAAGGTGTTCCTCGTTCATATGGGATATGGAATATGCAAATTTAAGTCTATCAGCCACTGCGGCACTGTGTATATAGCTCAGAGACACACTCTTACACATACGTCGCAAGATCACGCAGCAGGAACGATGCAGGGAGCAGGGAGGCTCTGTAGATCCTCACTGACTTCTACAGTAATCTTGAACTGGACTGTTCTCCTCCTGCTGGCCTCTTCACAGTGTAAGTGGACACTCTATATCATAAGCTGTACATTACAGTGTGAGGTTACATCCAGTGTGTTTAAGGCCTCTCTGACCCTTTTCCTCCTCTCTCAGATGTTCATGGTATCAGTCTGAGCTCGTCTCCTGCTCAGTTGAAGGCTCCTGGAGAATCAGTGAAGTTGTCCTGTGAGGTTTCTGGCTATTTACTCACTCACTATGGCACAGGCTGGATCAGAAACCCTTCAGGGAAAGCCATGGAGTGGATCGGGATCATTTGGGGTGGTGGAAGCATAGAATCTGGAGCTGCCTTTAAGAGTCGGTTTAAAATTTCCAGAGACACCAGCAGCAACGTGCTGTTCTTAGACATCAGCAGCCTGCAGACCGGAGACACAGCTGTTTACTACTGTGCAAGAAGAGACACAGCAGTGCAGCTCAGTGGGAGCACTGTACAAAATCCTCATCTGTCTTAGTTAGAGTTTTTTCTTTCCTGTTGTTTCCTGCAATCAGCTATTATTGACTTTTTGGGAACACTTTACATTAAATGCTGACTAACTAACAGGGAGTAACGCATTAGTTAACATGATGGTGTATGTTAACAATGGCTACAGTGTTGAACTGGACTGTACATTTGTAAATCTACATATTTACATGTTAAGTAAACTTGTATCAACTACATGTTTACATGTACTTTAGTACATTGTAGGTTCTCTCATAACAACTTTGGTGAACTTGTTACAACTATATGTTTACATGTTTAGTTACCTTGTATCAACTGCAGATTTAGATGTTAAGTAGGCCTGTGACAACGACATGTATACATGTTAAGTAGACTTGTCACAAATGTGTATTTGTGTTATGTGAACTTGTAACAACTTTATGTTCACATTTTAAATAAACTTGTAACACCAACATATTCACATGTTAAGTAAACTTGTAACAAATGTGGCTGTGTGTGTTAAGTAAACTTGTAACATCAACATATTCACGTTAGTGACCTTGTATCAATGGCATATTGAGATGTTAAGTAGGCCTGTGACAACTACATGTCTACATGTTAAGTAAACTTGTATCAACTTTAAGTGGACTTGTACTAACAACATATTCACATGTTAGGTAAACTTGTAAAACCTACATGTTTACTTGTTAAGTAAACTCAGCACAGTTGTTATATGTTTACTTAACATTAGTTAAACATTGTTAATGGTTTACTTCATGATATCTAATGCATTACTTCATATTAATTAGTCCACCGCTTAATGTGAAGTGTTACCAATTATTGATTAATATAACCAGCTATATTAATGTTTTATGTTTATGAAAAACAAATTTGTCAAATTTGACCAGAGAAGTTATCTTGAGCCATGACTCATGACTCCATGAGTTATCTAGGAGCTGTCTATCACTATTTTCACTTTGTACCGATATATCGTTAATGTCCATAGAAAAACAGGAGTCACCTGAAGCCTGAAGACACTCAGTGCCTTAAAGACACACAGAGACGGAAACGTCATTTCTTTAGTGTAGATTAAAGTTGTGGATTGTTGAAGATGGAAATTGCTGTGTAGTTCAGTACTAGAAGAAAGTGCGTTTGTGCAGTAAGGTTTTTAAGGGACTAAATGGGTTCATTAGAATTCAGAACCATTTGCCATTAGTTCTTGCACACAGATGATTTTGAACTCAGCATTTAACCCATACCTGCAGTGAAACACCCACATACACACTAGGGGGCAGTGAACACACATGAGCATAGTGGGGGTTATATACTGTTCAAGGACACTTCAATGCCCCTGAATGTTCATCATGTGCTAACCAGTCACACTTGCAGGCGTGTGAACCTGAGAACTGTCATCTTGGAATACAGGGATAGGAATAATAAACAGATGGGAAAACCTGGTTGTCCAGCAGCTCAATATAGGCACTCAAAATTACCGTCACCTCAAGTAAAAGAACCAATTTACCAGGACATCAAAGAGTGACCACATATACACGTGTCCATACAACTTTAGGAGGGTTAAACACCAACAAAAAAAATCAACAACATGCAAATGTTTCAGACATCCGTAGGAACAAAAAAAAAAAAGGTCTATACAAAAACATTTCCTCTTCATGCTCCTATTTAACACAGGCTGGATAAACAGAGGAGTCATTCTAGGAACAGCTGGCAGCTTATCAGCAGAGAAGCACCTACACACCAAAATGTATTCTGCATCATTACTACTGCTCCTTTCTGCAGCATCCTGTCTCAGTCTGAGTCTCAGTTCAGAACTTAATCTCTATTTGAGTTCTCTGTTGATATTATATAATGACATCCTACTGTCTGCTGATCATTTTAGTCCTGTCCGATTGTTAAATGCTTCTGGTAAAATCCTTGGACAGAGAAGTTGGGCTCCTACCTGAGTGATTGAAAACTCTGTCCTTTACCCCATGCTAATATTTAATGTGGTGTCCCCCAAGGTTCAGTTTTAGGGCCTCTTTTATTCCCATTTTACATGCGTCCTTTTAGCTTTAACTTACAAAACAGTTTTACCAGTTTTACCAGTTACACATCACAGCTGACTGATGAACCTCTTTTAACTGTCAAAAATGACATCAAGCGCTGACAAAACATTACACTGAAGAAGTGTAATTCTCTGCGCTAAAGATTAATGCACAGCACATGTGCGGTTTCTAATATACTAACTGTACTTAGTATGCAAATACATGTATTATATTAAATATATTTAATATTTTAAGACAGAATTATATACTGTAAAGCATATTAAAGTACACTGTAGTACATTAAAATGTACTTTATTGCCACCAGCTATGAACCAGAGCCAAATCAAACCTCAGAAGCAACCGAAAATAGTCATCCATTCCTTGATCTTCTTATATGAGCAAACAATATGAGCCAAATTAGTTTATATAATCACTGAGCACTTTATTAGGTACACCTACCTTGTTTTTACGCTCATTATCCATTTTATTAGCTCCTCTTCTATAATTACAGACAGTCGTCCATCAGTATGTCTGCAAACTTTCTTAGCCCCCTTCACCCTGTACACGAGATGAATTACACCATGTAATAAACAGCTTTGCCTACCACGGCTCACTAGATAACCAAATACAAACTCTCTATATAGAGAGGATGAGGAACTCTGTACTGAGCTGTGGAGAACAGAGTAGATCCCACACAGCAGTCCCACAACGTCAACACCCACCATGTTCTCTACATCTCTACTGCTCCTGCTGGCAGCTGCTTCCTGTGAGTTACTCAGTAAACAACACTTCAGCTCTTATATTATAGTTTAATATCTGATTATATACAAACATAGTCCCTGTATTTCTGATCTACAGGTGTTCACTGTTATGAACTGACCCAGCCTGCTTCCATGGTGGTCCGTCCAGACCAGAGTCTGACCATCGACTGCAAGCTTTCATATTCAGTTACCAGCTACTGGACAGCATGGATCCGACAGCCTGCAGGAAAAGCTCCAGAGTGGATTGGACATATCGATAGCAGTGGGGGCACAACTTACAGTGATAAACTGAAGAACAAGTTCAGCATCTCCAGAAACACTGGAACCAACACAGTAACATTACAAGGACAGAATCTGCAGACTGAAGACACAGCTGTGTATTACTGTGCAAGACTCTCACAGTGACACTGACTAATGTACACGCCTTACAAAAACCCAGAGCAGCCCTCAAACAGAGCTAATACACTACTCCTGCTTCTACTTATAATCAGCGTAACTTTTTTTTCTCTCTAGGTCTGAGCACAGACCTGGGTTTGGTCTATCCATAATGAATATGGACACTGCACTGAAAGAGGAAAAAGAGTTTTTTTGTGCAACTATATCTAGATAGGTAGATAGATAGATAGATAGATAGATAGATAGATAGATAGATAGATAGATAGATAGATAGATAGATAGTTAGTCTATTGTTAAAAACGAAGGAACTAATAGTATATAGTAATATGTATATCTATATGCCTATATCTACACTTTTAACGCAGCAAAATTAAGGAATTGCAATGTATCAATCAAACATTTGCTGCTAAATAAGGAGGTGCAATATTTGGTCATGTCCATGTGAAATGCATCCCCCAGTTTCAGCCCTGGCAGGAGTGAGGGGCTCAGGTAATAATCATATGTGTTTATGAAATCTAAATATGTGTAATATAATCATTGTGTCTAAATGAGACAATGGACAGAACAAAAATAACACACCACAGGTCTACTTCATTTGGACAGTCCCCAGCAGATGACCTAAAGATCTTCTATTGTACAGATTGGATCTATAGAAGTATAGAACTGTCCAGTGATTCATTAGGGACAGGATTAGGATTAGTACCAGGGATAATACTAGCACCGGGGGGTTGGGTTTAGATTTTAGGGTAATGTTTGTCAATGTGAAAATTAAAACTTTAAATAAAAATTTAAATGAACTTTTAACAAATTAAAAGTAATTAATAGATATTTAGTTAAATGAAAGCTAAATACAAGATAATCACTGACAAGGCATCCACTGTGGGCTATCCACACCAAGTGTTACCAAATATGAAGCATATTAACATACAACAATTAAATAATTGTGGTTTTGAATATTATTTTATCAGACTTTGAGATGCCAGTTTATAGCTTTTTAGATTATTAGATTTGGGGATTTTCAGTTCAAAGGGCATCTGTTATGCTTTTCTGTTTTTTCTCTTTCTCTTCAGCGCCCTCTGGAGTTCTTTGTGCATGTAAATGTTCTCCAAAGTTCTAAAGCCCAAAATGCAAGCCACAGGGAGAGAAACCCTTTTCTCAGCTGCCTGAAACGCCTTATTGGAATTCCAGCACTTTTCTCTGTTACAACATGACATCATCACGTAACACAGTCACCTGCAGCCCTGACATGCCCTCACATAACAATTAGAGAGAGACATTTATAAACTGTACTTTACTGGGTTTAAAGAGAGGAATGTGGAGTAAAACATCTCACTAACTAATCACTGTCTCTATTGGTGGGTGTATCTAATGATCTGTGAGTTGGTGTTCTCAGGTTCTTGATTGGTGGATGAAGCCAGTGAGGAGGATCCATGTAAACTCACCTTCCTCTTATATGCCATACTGAACCTCTGACCTCTATAAGCCTGTCTGCCGGATTCCACAGCTCTGAAATAAAGAGGAACTCTAAACTATGGAGCTTGTTGTGTGTCTGTTTTTGGTAATGGTGTTTCTTCAGGGTGAGTCTCAGTAACCTTTATTTTAATTGGTTTTGCTCTGCTGCAGCATTGCTTGCATTTACATGTGTTTTGTTCACAGGCCTTCTCTGCCAGACCTTTATCCAGCCTGAAGCTGTGATTAAAAGACCAGGAGAATCTTATAAACTGACCTGTACAGCATCTGGATACTCATTCAGTAGCTATTGGGCAGTTGTGGTCAGACAGGCTCCTGGGAAAGGACTGGTATGGGTTGCTAGCATTGGATCCAGTACTGATGTTCACTATTCCCAGTCAGTCCAGGGAAGATTCACCATTACCAGATCTGACTCCAGCAGCCAGCTGCACTTACACAGAGACAGAGCTGTACAAAAACACCTCAGAGGAAAACAGAGCACTCCAGCTGAAACTTATTTATGGACAAGCATCAGCAACAATGTAACAACAGCAGGTGGAGCTAAAGTTCATCAAATGAAGCAAAATAAACCAACCAGATATAAAAAGTACATACCTGGACACAAAGCTTCAATGCAATTCAGTTCCATTTAATATACACCAACCAGCCACTTCAGTAGATACACCTCCTTGTAGCTACGCTCACTGTCCACTGACCATATAGGACACTCTGTAGTTCTATAGTTACAGACTGTAGTCCATCTGTTTCTCTGTATACTGTACTACCCTGTTCTTCAACGGTCAGGACCCCCACAGGACCACCACTGAGCAGGTATTATGTGGATGGTGGATCATTCTCAGCACTGCAGTGAAATTTGATAAGGGCACACACACGGTGAACAGACTCTGGACGGCCCAGACAGCCCAGACAGGACGGTTAGTTTTAGCTGACAAGCACAAGCAGCTCCCACAGTTTCCTTGTCCACCCTCCAAACCCAGGTGGCACCTTCATTACACACCTCTGCCTTTCTCTGCCCAGACCACCCTTTACATGTCCTGCCACTGACTGAATCTCTAGTGACTCTCTGCTTACTACATCATGGATCATGGAGGGGTTGAAGTGGCTCCTGCATCTAATACACAGTCATTTGGGATTCAGCAGTGTGTACATAATCCCATACGAGACTACTGTTTGATGTACAAGGCCGATCCTGCAACGTGTGTTTTGTTCTGTACAGCTGTGTAGGAGCCGTGGCTGTAACTGTTCGTATGTGGTTTGGCAGTTCAGACATGTCAGGAGCTTATCCAGTGGTCTGACTGTTCAGTTGGTGGACTCTTTGGGCAGGTAATCAGACGCTGCCTTCCCTTTCACACTGCAGGGCAAGCGTCAGTACGACCCAGTCCCGAGTTCTGTTCTGAATGTGATGGAGGGCTTGTGCATATGCACACATATTTAAAACAGTAATGTGGAGCAAACTGAACATGGGTTATGTAATAGACGTACAACAGAAATCCCAGACAGCTACACTCCAGGTATTACAGATTCAGATACGCTTATCTTGACTGCACTGAAGACCAGCACAATTCTAGTGATTGTATGATTTCATCAAACATGGTTTATACAGACACTTATGAATACTGTCCTGTACTGCCCTTAAAGAGAGGAATCTCACAGACTAATTAACATCACTATTGGTGGGTGTATCTAATGATCTGTGAGCTGGTGTTCTCAGGTACCTGATTGGTGGATGAAGCCAGTAAGGAGGATCCATGCAAACACACCTTCCTCTTATATGCCATACGGAATCTCTGGATTCCACCGCTCTGAAATAGGGAGGGTCTGTAAACTATGGAGCTTGTTGTGAATCTGCTATTGGTGTCAGTGTTTCTGCAGGGTGAGTCTCAGTAACCTTTATTTGAATGGGTTTGGCTCTGTTCCAGCATTGCTTGTATTTACATGTGTTCCGTTCACAGGTGTTCTCTGCCATACCTTTACCCAGTCGGAAGCTGTGGTTAAAAGACCTGGAGAATCCCATAAACTCACCTGTACGGCATCTGGACTGTTATTTACATATACATTTAGTAGTAACTGGGCAGCTGTGGTCAGACAGGCTCCTGGGAAAGGATTGGAATGGGTGGCAAGTATTGGAACATCCAGCTCTTCCATTTATTATTCCCAGTCAGTCCAGGGAAGATTCACCATCTCCAGATCTGACTCCAGCAGCCAGCTGTACCTACAGATGAACAGTCTGAGGAGTGAGGACACTGCTGTGTATTATTGTGCACGACAAGACTCACAGTGATAGAGAACAGAGACAGAGCTGTACAAAAACACCTCCTCATTCAGTTACAGGAGAACACAGAGCACTCTGACAGGGAGACTTTTTTGAACCTGTTGTTGGGGCTAAAGTACATACAATAATAATGATCATATTAATATAATAATAAAATATAATAACTTCCTAATGTAATGTCTGTATGACACCAGTGTAAATATTATGTATGTGTACACTGTTATATACATGTGTCTTTTTTAAGTTGCCCGTCTGCAGCATTCCAGTTAGGAAGAATCTAATTAAGGTAGAGCATGTAGTATGTGGGTGGTGGATCATTCAACACTGCAGTGACCGTGACCTTTTAGTGTCAGTGGATCAGACACAGCAGTGCTACTGGACATCTAAGGGTCACTGCTGGACTGAGAATCCACCAACCAAAATATTATATAATATACCTATTTAGCCCACAGTCTCCTGTGGGCAGTGTCTTATGTGCAACGTCTTGTGGACAGCATCCAGTAACCACTCATTAACTAGGGGATGACCAACACTGCACTGTGCAGCAGCAGGTGAGCTATTGTCCATGTAGGGTAGTATGTGGTATTTTGATGTACAGAAGTTTAGCAGGTCCATCTTGACTGAGACACAAGCAAGCTATCCTTCAAGCTCTGTACTCTGTGTCCTTCTGGATTTCACTGAAGAGGAGAAATCATGTTTAAGGAGAGTTGGGTATGTAGGGTAAACCTGTTCAACACCCAAAACACAAAATCATCCACATCCATATACTGTACTGAGTACTGTAACAAATACAATGACAAAATGTATGTAGTCAGAATCAGGACGCCTATGATATTGCATGGATGCAGGATGATATGTAGAGAACACAGGACCTGAGCTTACTTTCAATAACCAATGTGCTTCTATTATATTAGAAATGTGGCCCAGTTCCGTATTAAAGTGACAGCAAAGCCTATTAACCCCTATACATTTTAATCAATTATAGAGGAAACCCAATAGTCTGAAGACATTTAATTAGTCTGCTTCAGCAGCATGTTTACCTGTATATGTTTACATTAATATACATATATTTTTATTAATATAATTATTATAACATTAATATGGTTATATGTGACATTTTTGTCCCACTTTAAACTATTGCCTGAGTACAGGCCCACAGACCACTAGAGGGTGCATTATGACCCACTGGTGGTCCACGGCCCACAGGCTGTACTCAATGTCTTAAACAGCTATGCCTCCCACAGGTCTCTAGATAAGCAAATGCAGCCCCCACCCCCTCCCCCAGTTTCTCTCTATTTAGAGGATGAGACACTCTTTATTAGGCTGTGGAAGACAGAGAAGACCCCACCAGTCTGACATCAACACCAACCATGTTCTCTACATCTCTACTGCTCCTGCTGGCAGCTGCTTCCTGTGAGTTCCTCAGTAAACAACACACTTCTCCCAGAGCAGAGTGCTGCTTATATCATAATCAAGATGATACATCTAATAACTTCATATTTCTGATCTACAGGTGTTTACTGTGAAGAACTGACCCAGCCTGCTTCCATGGTGGTCCGTCCAGGCCAGAGTCTGACCATCGACTGTAAGGTTTCGTATTCAGTCACCAGCTATTATACAGGCTGGATCCGACAGCCTTCAGGAAAGACTCTGGAGTGGATTGGATATATTGATTATAGTGGGAGCACAGCTTACAGTGATAAACTGAAGAACAAGTTCAGCATCTCCAGAAACACTGGAACCAACACAGTAACATTACAAGGACAGAATCTGCAGACTGAAGACACAGCTGTGTATTACTGTGCGAGAGACTCACAGTGACACTGACTAATGTACACGCCTTACAAAAACCCAGAGCTCACACTCGAGAGTCAGACCACTCGTAGTTCTATACTGCTGTTTATAAACGAGACATTAAACCATGTGTGTGCAGTTATAAACATGCAGGACACGACCAGCACAGCGTTTATTCAGTAACTGCCTGGAATGAATGTACAGTGTTGAGTAAAGGCTCCTCTCAAATGAACAGAAGATGAGTTTTATGATTATGACCATAATTAAGCAGCTCCATGGCTTTAGGCTGATATTCATTACAGCAACAACGGAGGCCAAACATGGAGGAGTCTGTAATAGAACCTAGATACAGATCAAAACGCTGCTCCTGTAATTCTCATTTGGTGCATGTCTTCCTTCCTAGCCATCACCAGACTAGCCATCACCAGACTAGCCATGTGGCTGGATAGTTCATTATCCTTCACTAATCATGCTGACAATCTACAATCAAAGATCAAGACCAGGCTTGGTTTACTATATACTGTATATAAATAAACTCATATATAAACATATAAACCAGTATATATGAGTAGTTCACTCGTGCTGCCAAAATGCTGGTGCAAATGGCCATTCCTCACCTGCTTGATTATGGTATGATTCAGTTTACAGACGTGTAAAGGTGGTCTGTATTATTCTGCTGTCCCCCTTTTAGGACACTGGTCACTGTTCCCTTTACCGTCCGGTTGGTTGCCCCTCTTTGCACACTCGTCACAATAATCACTGGACTACATTCATCTATAAGACTCTTCTAGGACAGACACCACCCAACCTACAGACCCTACTACCACCATAGTCATATATGTACTATGTACAACACCAGCTCCTCCCTCCACCTTCAACTCAGAGTTCCCAAAACAAACACAGAACAGTAGATGGGTTCTTTAGGTTTGTGTGTTCTTTGGTTCTTTGACCACTGATTATTTTATCCCTCGTCTACATTTTGGAGGTGTGGAAGAACATTTCTCCATATTTCTTTAAAAACTTAAACTAGGTCTGACTTTTGAACAGCACTGTATCTATACTCATACTACATATTTCCTCAAAAATCCTTAATAGAACATGAATCATGTGCTGATATTACAGATATTCAACATTACAGTGAGATCTGAATACACTGACACTGACTGAATGTAATGTTCAGAGCTTCTCCAGCACACAGACTACATCTCACTCTGAGTGATGCTGTGAAATGAACTCCCTGGTGTTTTATTCATGTTCCAGTACGGGGCGACCTTCACTCATGAAGCACACCTGCCTGTTGAACTCCTACAGTCAATCTCCCACATCACTGAGCTGTTATGCAAACCCTCCCCTCTCCTCCTCCTCTATATGTAAAGTAAGTGAAGGACAGTTTGGAGGATCTCCAGCTTTCTGCTAACTCTGATCAGCTCCAGCTCCACAAACACCATGCTCCTCATGTCTGTACTGCTGCTGCTGATGGCAGGATGTGAGTGTGTTATCTCTCTCAGTGAGGATCCATATTAATGATTAAATAGACTAACAGTGTTTAACCTGCTGTTTCTGTGTGTCTCTGTTCAGGTGTCCACTCTCAGGTAGTTCTCACACAGTCTGAGGGGTCAGTAACAGTGGCTCCAGGTGGATCCCACAAACTGACCTGTGCCTGCAGTGGGTTTAATCTGGCGAGCACTAACATGTACTGGATTCGACAGGCTCCTGGGAAAGGACTGGAATGGATTATTTACTATTATTCTGACAGTGACAAGAGCACAGCCCAGGCAGTGCAGGGCAGATTCACAGCATCCAAGGACAGCTCTAATTTCTACCTGCACATGAGTCAACTGAAGCCTGAGGACACTGCAGTGTATTACTGTGCTCGAGACTCACAGTGGTAGAACTCATGCAGACAGCTGTACAAGAACTAGAGTAGGAGATAAACAGAGGGAGGGTGACTCTGTAAGAGCTTAATAAAGAGGGTAACATACTAACCTTACCTGTAACCTGTTATTAACTACATGATTTGTTTATATGTAGGGTGGTGCATCCAAATCCGACAAATTTTCCTATTCTTTCTTTGCCCCATATCGTCGTTGTCCAAACAAAAAAATGCATCTCCATTTTTTGTCGATTTTCTCTTTCATGCATCATTTGAATACAGCAGCTGCTGTGAATGTTTCATGATAAATGGACAAAGAGAAATGGGCCAAAACCTATTGGAAAGATGGTCTGGTTCTATTGACTTCCATTCAATGTACATGAGATTTTTGCCCTCTCCTGTAAAGTTGCCATTTTGGAGACACTTGTATTTCTTTGGACAGCAATGATATGCATTCTCGTATAGTAACTATTGCCTTGGTTAGAGAAGCTTTACACAGTGTTGGTGAAATTCTCATTCAACTGTATTGTGATTGTGTGTCTGCCCTGCAGTGGACTGATCGCCTGTTCAGGGTTTGACTAAGTGATTACAGAGGGTTTGAATAAAAAGCATGTAGTACATTTGAGACCACACACACACACACACACACACACACACACACACAATCACACACACACACACACACACACACACACACAATTACACACACAATCACACAATCACACACACACACACACACACACACACACACACAATCACACACACACACACACAATCACACACGGACACACACACACACACAAACACAATCACACACACACACACACACACACAATCACAAACACACAATCACACACAAACACACACACACACAATCACACACGAACACACACACACACACAATCACACACACACACAATTACACACACACAATCACACAATCACACACACACGCACAATCACACACACACACACACACACACAGACATACAGACATACACACACACACACACACACAGACATACACACACACACACACACACACACAATCACACACACACACACACACACAATCACACACACACACACACACAATCACACACACACACACACACACACACAGACATACAGACATACACACACACACACACACACACACACACACACACACAGACATACACACACGCACACACACACAATCACACACACACACACACACACAATCACACACACACACACACACAACCACACAAACAATCACACACACGATCACACACACACAACCACACACACACAACCACACAAACAATCACACACACACACTTTAAATAGTAGTAGTATAGTATAGTAGATACAGTAATCATTTGTTGTAACATGATCCCACAGCTGGAGCACAGTAGAGTTATCGGTTCATGACTGGCAGGAAACACCTGGACAAAGTTCTTAATGCAAACGGATGAATTTGCCTGGTATTTCATCTCATAATGAAAAAGCTTTAAGCTATGCTGATCATGCAGTACTTTCATTTCTCACAACCTCCACATTTCCAACAACGCTGGGATGCAAACTGTAAATAAAAGCAGTAAGAAATACTCTGCTAATTATTTAATCCCCATATTTCATTCAAAGTTAAATCAAATATCAAAACATATTAGCCCAGTCTAAATAGCATGCCAGCAACACGTGTTACATGCTAATGAAGCAGCTGCTGGAACATCTTACAACTAATTAGGTTAATAAGCAATAGGTAAGTAAAACAATGAAGGCCATACCAGTGAGCCTTTTAATTTTTTATTAATAATTAATAAATAAATATAAAATGCTGATAAAATCTTATAAATAAGCTTATACAAACAATACAGTTTTCTCAGTTTCAGCACTTGATATGTTGTTTATGTACAGATTATGCATTTCATTTCTACATGTATGCTGCTCTAATGTACATGCTGCACAGCCTCCCAGCGTTCTTGGATACAGGGTCGTGCATCAGCCGTGTGTACAAAAAGCACCCAAATGTGCACAAACATAAATTTGACCTAGTATGATGAACACGCAGTGATTATATCAAATTCAGTGCAACCGTATCTAATCAAATATAATATTTTCTAATATAATTGCATAATGTGTTGCCTAGCAAGGCCTTTGTGCAAACGCTGTCATGCTATATTGGGTGTTATATCATTCGATATAATCTAACACCCAATAAAATGACCTTTGAGTTCTAATTTTGTCATAACTAATATAATCGAATATAATCTAATATATTCTAATATAATCTGTCATAATGTGTAGTCCAGCAGGGCAATGGTGAATGCTGTCATACAAATCCAAGACATTCATAAAACTACTTATTGAATTGGGAACTAATCTAATCTAATCTAATCTAATCTAATCTAATCTAATCTAATCTAATCGTATAATGTTTAATTTAAGGCTGCCATGCAACTCCGAAACCATTATAAAAAACTACTTACTGAGTTGGAATCTAATCTAGTCTAATCTAATAGTATAATGTTTATTCCTGAGGGCTTTCATGAATGCTGCAATGCAAATCCAAGACCATTATGAAACTACTTATTGAGTTGGAATCTAATCTAATCTAATCTAATCTAATCTAATCTAATCTAATCTAATCTAATCTAATCTAATCTAATCCTGTTGCATGATGTGTATACCCGTAGGGCCTTTGTGCAAATGCTATCATGCAAATTCGACACCCAATAAAAAGACTTGTTGAATTCTTTAGAAAGGCAAAGAGCACTTAGCTGAGTTAAACTCCCACACAAACCATGTTCTCCTCCTCTCTCCTCCTTCTCCTGCTGCTAACAGCTGCAACCAGTAAGCATTACACTGTCTTTATCACATACTGACATTTTATTACTTCAGCTTCTCCTGAACCAGAACGCTCCTTACTGCTCTATTCGGATTCACATTCTCACAGGTGTTGGATGTGTGGAGCTGGTCCAGCCTGCTGCTTTGGTTGTTAACCCTGGCCAGTCGTTCTCCATCGCCTGTAAGATCACTGGATATACAGCCGCAACTAGCTGCACTCACTGGATACGGCACTCAGCTGGAAAAGCTCCAGAATGGCTTGGATGGTTCTGCAGTACGAGCAGCACTGGGAGTAAAGATTCACTACAGAGCAAGATCAGCTTCACTGTAGACGCCTCCAGCAACACGCTATACCTACAGGGCCAAAACTTCCAGCCTGAGGACACAGCTGTGTATTACTGCGCCCGGGCTCACAGTGCCACACACTCGTAACCTCCCTGTGCAAAAACACCCAACCTGAATCAGTAGCAGAATTAAATGGAGCGATTTAAAAGTTAAATTTAGATTTTTTATATTTCTGTATATGCTTCATTATAGTGAAAATTAATGAGCGTTAGATGTAAAATTAGAGATGCATGTTAACAAGAAATTTCAACTTCAAATCAGAGTGTGAGATCTTCTGTATCTACAGTTAAAGTACTGAGAGGAATCAAAAGAAAACAAGCCCTGTACAAACCCATTGCCTAACTCAGGATTATATATAAGACTATGATGAATAATTCTCCAATAAAAGTGCTCTGGAATTTTTTTGTTACCATAGCTACTGCTTAATAAACTACACAGTTAATTAGGTACTAACAGGACAGATGAGGGACCGAGGAAGCTGTATGAAGAATGATATAATGGATCTAGTGAAAGAGTAAATTGCAAACCCTGTAGAAAGTGCAGAGTGATTGCTTAAGCTTAATAAGATGTTGGGTGGCAACCCAGGCAGATGGAAGAGTATAGCTAGGTGGTTACTATGGTATCCCAGGTGGTTGCTTACTGACAGTTGCTATGGTATCCCAAGTAGGAGGTGGTTGCTAGAATGTTGCTATTTGGTTGCTATGGTATTACTCATGGTTGCTTGCCAGAGAATTGCTATTTGGTATCCCAAATGGCTTCTGGGGTGTTGCTCGATGGTTGCTATGGTTTACCAAGTGGCTGCTTGGGTGTTGCTAGGTAGTTGCTATGGCATCCCAGACAATTAATAGGGTGTTTTTCTGAATTTGCTTTGGAATTCCACATGAAGGTTCTCTAGTTAGAATGGTGTTGATATCTCAAAAACTGTAGGACAAGTCAGCAGACAGAAATCTGACATAATAATAATAATAATAATAATAATAATAATAATAATAATAATAGGGTATGTACCATTGGATATGTGTATTGCTACTAGATTCAGTGGCATTTTGTCTGATAACTGCATATCTAAAACATCTCACACTATCCTTCAGTCTTGTTAAGCTGTTTTGTAATTCCTAATGAAGAGGCCACATCCACGTCCGCCATGTTGGTGAAATGTGAAAAGAGTTTTGCAGTGTCCTTTTGTATTCTTGTCTTTATCAGCACGTCAGTATTGTTACCAATGCTCGAACTGCATTAATCATGAAAGCATGTGGAAACTAGCTTTTCTAAGGTTTACTGGCCTGTTGCATTGAAAAACACTTTTCAAGATATTAATTTGTAAAAATTGATAATAATAATAAATAAACAACAATAACAAAACAACAACAACAACAATAATAATAATAATAATAATGACGATGATGAATAGAAGGCCTAAATGGTTAAATGGGATAAAAATGTTAAATTCAAATTCACATAACATGTGGTCTAAACTCTGTACTGCTGGTGAATATCACTGGACAATGCGTAATTGCATGCATCATTTTGTCATGTTGGTTTTGCGTCCAACCCTTGTATGCTTGTTCCGAAATAGAACCTGTGAAATTTGAGCCAGGACCTCAGTCAGAGCTAACAGCCTGTCTGTTCTCTTTGTCTGAGCTGAACTGCTGCCCATCCTGTGTGGCCTGATGCTGTTGCTACATCTGCTCTGACTGGGAGCCACTGCTTGCCTTTAAACACCACGGAGCTCCTGGCTGTCCTGCACTGTAGAAGCTTGGCCTTTGTCCTTCTGACCCATCTGATGATCCAGCAACTTAATTACAGACTAATCAGACATTTATTATTCTACCCTACAAACATTATACGCTCCATTCTTGTGCTGTCTTGTATTTGGCATTGACCCGAGGAGGATGGGTTCCTCTTTTGAGTCTGGATTCCTCTCAAGGTTTCTTCCTTCCTAACTAAGTGAGTTTTTCCTTGCCACTGTCGCCCTTGGCTTGCTCGTTGGGGCTCGAACACCAGATTCTTTGTGAAGCTGCTTTGTGACATCTGTTATAAAAAGCGCTATATAAATAAATGTTGACTTGACTCAGTAAAAACCTCAGCTGTCCCATTTTGCATCAATTAAAGTCAATCAGCCAGGACTGGCACAACTCTGAGGAGAAATCCTTGTAGACTGGGATTTTAGCCACTGCTGGTAGACCCGTATGACCGTACGCTTCCATACACCTGCAGGTTCAGCCACTTCCTTCACACTATGGTCTTTGTACGCCCAAATACAGTCACTCCTTTTAGCCAATCAGTAACATCTGCTTTGGAGCCATTTTACATACATGGAACGAGACATTCACTGCACTGTAGCACCTCTTCTCAATCTATGGATCCTGTCACTCACACACAGGTATTTACACCCCATCATCCTCATGCAGCGCCCTCTGCAGGAGCCTGAAGTTCCTACCACCTTAAACACACATGGTGACTCAATTTTTGGAAAGGTGATCTTGTTATTATGACAGCATCATCATTCTTATTCCTAAATTATTCTGTGAGTCTAGCTCAGGTTAAGTGTTTCGATAAGCCCTTAGGCTTAAGCCCTATTTGTTTCTTAACTCTGCACCACTATGACAGTATGATAGAGTCCATTAAGGCAGATTTAACGAATGATCAGTGGAAGCTGACTCAGGTCAGTGTGGATGGTTTCCGCTGACGTAAATCACCAACTTTTTTTTACGTCAAAGCAGGAACAGACAGGCATAATAAAAGACCCTCTGAGCTGCAGAGATTACAGAGTAGACCCTCCTCCACTGCTGAACACCATGAGCTCTCTTTATCTTCTGCTGTTTCTGGCAGCTGCATCCTGTAAGTGGTATTTCAGTGCTTGTGCTGCTATTAAACATCACTGCTGTAGGAAACATTGCGTCTGTGATGTTGGTACATGTACAGGAGAGAGAAAAAATAATATCATATGTAAACATAATCAAGCAGCATCATAAACATGCTCACAGAATGGAATATAACTAAGATGGTATGTAACAGGGCTGGATTAGCTTTACATGCTGTGCTGCTCTTCTGCAGGTGTTCGTTCTATTGAACTGATCCAGTCGGAAGATGTTCTCTTGTAAATTCTCCGGGTTCTCCTTCTCCAGCTACTGTCCTTACTGGATACGTCACCCAGCAGGAAGACCAATGGAATATATAGGATATGTCTGCAGCAGCAGCAGCTCAGTGAAGGACTCACTGAAGAGCAAGATCAGTCTGAGTGCAGACGTCTCCAGCAGCACGGTGTTTTTAACAGGGCAGAATTTCCAGCCTGAGGACAGCGCTGTGTATTACTGCGCCCGAGAGACACAGTAACTCAGCCTGCGACTGCAGCTGTACAAAAACAGGAGAGCTCTAAAGTCTTCAGCTCTAGTGGAAGTTCACTCTGGAGCTATAGTAAAAATAGAATATACAACATCACTGATAAAAAGGAATCTCCCAAATTAGAACTCCACAGGAGAAGCAAAAATGTTCTTCATTGGTAATATAAGTGAATAAAATAAAATTTTCTTTGCAGCTCTCACTTATTACAAACTGAGGTAATGAACTGTGTTTAGACAATAAATCAAAGAAAGCAAAAAAAAAAAGGAGCATCAAATTAGACAGAACACAAATTAAAAATCAAAATGACAATTACTATGTGCACCAACCGGCCACTTTAATAGCTACACCTTCTTGTATCTACACTTATTACCCATGTTATCAGCTCCATTGACCATATAGCAGCATTTTAGTAGTTTGAGAGCTACAGGCTGTAGTCCATCTGTTCCCCTGTATACTTTATTACCCGGTTCTCAATGTTCAGGACTCCCACAGGATCCTAACTATAACTGGGCATATTCCTGAAGGAAGTGTCCTTTGGGCATTTTCCTGTGGCCAGTGTCTATGGGCAGCATTCTTGGGGCATATTACTGTGGGCAGGATCCTGTGAGCCTAGAGTTTTAATTCCATAAACAATGTCTACATAATCAGACAATAATAAAAGCACAAAGCATAATAGAATTAGAAAAGTGGGTTGCCAGCACTTGGATTTCAGTGCTTTTCATAATTGTGTTTTTAAAAACATTGTGTATTTTTAACTTTATTTTTAATATACTTTTTGACTAAAAAGTTGGATTATCTCATATTTTTAAAGTCATTATAATAAATGATAAACATTTTCCAGAGCTTTTTTTAAGGTGCAAATTATTTAGGAGTGCCACTGAGGGGCGTTCTTTCTTTTTCACAGCCTTCTTGCCCAGTGAACTGTAATATTCAAGCTCCACACTTCAGACAGGTGTTTTTGTCCATCCTTCCACTGGGAGAAGACACCTTGATGCTGAAAGCATGTGTAGCTGTTGAAGAAGTTCCTCACTGAGGAAAGGAGACAGACCCACACAAAGAAGCTGCTGGTGTTCGGTGGACTGATTACCTACAGAGTTTCACTTCTTCTGTGATGTCATTGTTTCTGAAATGCTTTTGTCATGACAGTGATGATATACTGTTCTTCTATATGTGGGTGAAAGTGCAAACACCGTCATGCAAATCCCACACCCAGTAAAACTACTTAAGCCGGTCTTAGGTAGATCAGTAGAGCAGCTCCTCTGAGTTCAGCTCCCACATCCACCATGTTCTCCACTCCTACACGTCTACTGCTGCTGCTAACAGCTGCGTCCTGTAAGTGCATGTAAACACACTGACACTGCTAGGCTACTAATAGCTCTATAACTCTAATCTAATACTGAATCATTTCATGTTTGATGTTCACAGGTGTTGAATGTATTGAGCTGGTCCAGCCTGCTGCCATGGTTGTTAAACCTGGAGAGTCTTTCTCCATCGCCTGTAAGATCACTGGATATTCAGCCATAGGTGGAGGCTGGACTAACTGGATTCGACAATCAGCAGGAAAGGCTCCAGAATGGCTTGGTTATTTCCGCAGCTCCAGTGAGACTGGAACCAAAGACTCACTAAAGGGCAAGATCAGCTTCACTGCAGACTCCTCCAGCAACTCAGTGTTACTACAGGGCCAAAACTTCCAGCCTGAGGACACAGCTGTGTATTACTGTGTTAGGAACACACACTGCTATAAACCGCACAGAGACCTGCACAATAACCTCCTCTTAATACCTTTATGGTCAGCTGCACAATTATTGTCATCTTTAGTATATATACATATATATAATAATAGCTTAATCCAGGAGGAAGTGTGGGATTGCAGTGCGGTTCGGAAGGAACATAAAGGTTACCAGGAACAATAAATGATGATGAATTTTGACTGATATGGGCAATATTTATTGAGCTACACATAATTGATATACACAGAAGTAATTTCTATTGACAACAGGCCTTCTGGACACAGGATAACAATCCGTTCCTATTGGTGCTGACCATGGTGCCTCCAAACACAAACGTCCACACAAAAGATGACCTGATGCCACGCTGAGTCATTTCATTGCAATCTGGCATGACACCATTGCAGTCCACATCTGGTGATGTTGATGTTAGGGTCAGTTGTAATGTAGTCCTGTGTTGTGTAGTTGTCTGCTTATGGTGCTGACACTAACTGGATGACTCATGGAGCACATCACTGCTCGCTGAATGTCCACCATTGTGGTTGTTGGATCAGTCAGATACAGAGATAAAAGCCATCCTTGCTTACGTTACCAACGTGGTAGAACCTGGCAACACTGGCAATATAACTATAACTCAGACAAAAAACAAAACCCTGTGTGATGTTCTGGGGGTGTTATAATCAGGTGGAAATGGATCGTTTGGTTGGGGTGACGGTCAATTTGGTGGAAGGCATCCACCAAATCTGGACCAACTGATCAATTCTTTGCTGCAAGAGTGTCTGAAGGCTGGTGTGGCCTACAACTAGAAACTTGTGCAGCTACTGGGGCTCATGGAGGTCTTGCATGCTATTAGGTATAGTTAAATAACAGGTGACTCATTTTTTTAGTCCGATCAGAAATTGGGTCAAACATGGGTACTGATGTACTATCCAAGAACCTGTGTTGGGTGCAGTGTGTCGCAGAGTCATGATACAGTAGGTAAGTATACTACAGTATATTGTATAATCGTTTTTCCCAAAGATATTATGTTCTTTGTGTTATTAAGAAAACAATATTAACTGCCTGCAGTTTATTTCATACACTTATTCTCAGGACAGTGAAAGTGATGTACTTGTATATGTATATGGGAATAAAAACATTTCATAAACTCAGTAATGTTATTAAGATAATAACACAGTGCATGAATATATACAGCTTTGGAAATAAATAAGAGACCGCACTCCAGTTCCTTCTTAAATCAACATCTCCACATGTACAGCAGGTTCTTGGTGAGGAACAGAAGGTTGGGTTCTAGCTTTACAGGCAGATACAGTGAGTGTCTGGTTCATAAGAACAATGTCAAGCAGCACACATGACATCACAGCTACAGACTGGCAGAGGGCCAAACCCACTCTCTACTGACCGTGATGAGCGCCACCTCATTCCATTGTCCCTTAACCACCGTAAGATGACCTCAAGTGACCTACAGAGAGACTGGCGAGCGGTGGCTGGGGTTAAATGCACAGCGAGCATGGTTCTAAAAACAGGCTTCTGGAGGTTGTTAGTGATTTTCTAAATAAACAGATCTAATACAATATCTGATCTGGAGTTTGGGAGACATGGTCCCAGTAGTGTAGAGAATAAAACAGAACTGAGGAATTCTGGTCAATACAAACCCAGAACCTGTATGATCTAAGCGAGTAGCAAAGGTCCATCTTACTTTCAGGGATTTACCTGCAGTGCTCTGCATACAGAAGTGTGCTGCATGCGGAAGGAAGGCAGCCATCACTGGACTGAATGACTACAGAGGCGTCACACTGATCTCTGTAGTCATTAACACAGACATCACTAACCCCCTCTGGCCCACTGCAGTTTGTATACTGGACCAACAGGTCGGTGGATGACGGCGTGAATATGGGACTTCACTACATCCTTTAGCATCTTGACCATCCGAACACTGATGAAAGAATTCTATTCTTGGACTAACACTTTCCAATCCAGAACAGCTGCACAGCAAACTGGCCCAACTCAATGTCCCAGCCACCGCCTGCCAGTGGATCACAAATCTCCTCACAGCTCCTCAGGGTTGCATCCTCCTACTGCTGCTCTTTTCTCTGTACATGAACGACTGTAACCCCATAGACCGCTCAGTCACAATCCTGAAGCTTACAGACGATACAGAGTTCCAGAAGCTACCTGAATCTACTCAGCAGTAATCTGATCACAAAGGTTCCGGAAATAGAGAACTTTTTGAAAATCACAAAAGCAAAGATTATGGGGAGCAGTCATTTCTGTACATTTCACACACTTAGTACCCAGAAACAAGAAACACAAACATCTGTAGAAGAATAGAAGAAGTTCTTGCTTAGATGGTATGAACTCTCAGTAAATCATTACAGACCACATTAAAAATTTCCAAACGTCTCTACTGGTGGGTATTTCCAGTGATCAGTGAGCTGGTGTTCTCAGGTTCTTGATTGGTGGATGAAGCCAGTGAGTAGGATCCATGCAAACTCACCTTCCTCTTATACTCCATACTGAATCCCTGACCTCTATAAGCCTGTCTGCTGGATTCCACAGCTCTGAAATAAGGAGGATCTCTAAACTATGGAGCTTGTTGTGAATCTGCTTTTGATAGTGATGTCTCTACATGGTGAGAGGACGTCAGTAACCTGTGTATGAATTACCTTCATTATACTGCAGCATTGGCTGTATTTATCCAGGTATCTTTTCCAACAGGGATTCTGTGCCAGACCTTCATCCAGTCGGAAGCTGTGGTTAAACAACCTGGAGAATCCCATAAACTGACCTGTACCACATCTGGATTCACATTAAGTGGTAATTGGGCAGCTGTGGTCAGACAGGCTCCTGGGAAAGGACTGGAATGGGTTGCAACTACTGGAACAGCCACCTCTGAGATTTACTATTCTACTGTATCTACAGAAGAGCACCAATGGAACAAACCCTTCTAACATTAAAGATTCAATTGTTCAAGCCCCACTAGAAAAACCGAGTCTAGACCAAAATGACTATAAAAGGTGCTGGGATCTTTTTAGAACTTTTTACTCAGTAGAGAAAACTGTTCCATCTCCTGCTGTCATTTTTACTGTGGAGTCCCCCAAGGTTCAATGTTAGGGCCTCTTTTATTCTCATTATACATGCTTCCTTTTGGCTTTAACTTTGACAAACATCCTATTCCCATTTTACCAGTTATACATCACAGGGCCTGCTGGCTGACTAACCCCTTTAACTGTCTAGATGACACCAAATGCTGGATGCCCAGTAGAAAACAATTACACTGAAGTATATTTACTATACTGCTCTGCACTTGATTAATGAACCAAAGTACACTAACATACACTAATGTATACTAACTGTGTATTTAGTATGCTACATATATATCATTAGTGCTGTTAAAACAGAAGAAAATAAAGATTACTGCACTTAACCTTACACATTTGTTATTTTATTTTCTAGCTCCTCCCTCTCTCCCCCCTCTTGCCACACCACTTACCTATCTCTAATTTGTAGCTTCTCCTTTCCCCAGGTGCTTCCTAGACCTTGTGCTTATATACCCCACTGTGTGATCTCTGTCTGGTCTTTGTGATTGGGTCATGATTGTGTTCTGCCTCTGTTTGTGTTCTTGGTATCTAGTCCTTGCCTGGACTCTCACTGCTTTGCAATGTTAAGCTCTAATAAACAGATTTTGGATATGTCATGATAAATGGACTAAAAAAGATCCGGAATTACTTGGAAAAATGTTTGGTTCCATCGAATTGTATTAAAAGGAAAGTTATTATTTTCCAGGTTTGAGGTTTTGTTGTGACAGCAGTAATATGCTGATAATTTATGGTAATTAAGCTGCATTCAATCCACATCCTTCTGCCCTCATCCTCATTTAAACAGTCTATAATATCCTCACAGTGAACTTTATAAGACCCTCTGTGTAATGGCCCATTGACATTCCAATAGAGGGCGCCATTTACTCACAAAAGCAACCTGTCCACTGTATTCCTAATGTCAGCACAGCAGGTCCCTCTCGCTATGCAAATCATAGATCAACCTCAATCAATCAATATTTATTTATATAGCGCTTTTTACAACCAACGTTGTCTCAAAGCAGCTTCACAAAAAATCAATTTGTTATAAAAAAGAAAAGAAAAGAACCACAAGGTTAATGTACAGACATGTGAGGGGGGGTGGGGTTGGGGGTGGTGGAAAAACCGGGTCCAAGCCCCCCTTGAGCAAGCCAGAGGCAACAGTGGCGAGGAAAAACTCCCTTGGGTAAGGAAGAAACCTCGAGAGGGACCAGGCTCTAGGGCGGAACCCAACCTCCTCAGGTCAGCCCGGATGAGACGAGAGAGACAGACAGAATTAGCATAGAAGAACATCTAATAGATCCAGTCTGATTAGATCCAATCTGATTAGATCCAGTCTGATTAGTCCAGGAGGCAGTAACTGCAAGTTGGAGCCGACCATAATAAGCATGGCCAGACGCTGGTCAGTGTAAGGTTGATGCCGGGTGATGAAACAGGACAGGAGACACACAGTGGCGCTGATGCTCAGGTGCCTCTAGCCACTCTGGGGGTTCTGATGTGATCACTTCAGTCCAGTGCTTAACAAAAGAAGAGGAAAGAAAGAGAGAAAGAAGGATAGAGATAGAGAAAGTAAGAGAGAAAGAGATGGAGACAAACACAGATTAGGAGGATTAAGGATTAAGAGGTAGACACTGTAACTTGTTGAATAGAGTGTGTGTAGTCCTGAGAGTCCTGTAGAGGATTCCTCTGCACTGGTAGCCCCTCAGTGTGATCCATCAGCAATGATCCGCTCATAGAGGAGACAGATAAGAGGGAGGAGTTTGGGTATTTGGTCCATTCATGGAGAAATGTAAATTAAAGCGTGGACGGATTTTATCAGCCAAATGCTGCAAACAAGTCAGTTTTGAGTCTAGTTTTAAATGTAGAGAGAGTGTCTGATTCCCGAGTTTCCCAGAGTTTCGGGGCTACACAAGAAAAGGCTCGACCACCTGCTGTGGTTCTTCTGAACCTAGGTACTGTCAGCAGGCCGCTGTTTTGTGAGCGGAGGGCACGTGTGGGTTCGTATGAGTGAAGTAGTTCACTGAGATACTGGGGGGCCAGACCGTTCACTGATCTGTATGTTAAGAGTAGAATCTTGTAGTCCATGTGAAATTTAACCGGTAGCCAGTGTAGTGAGGACAGTATCGGGGAAATGTGGTCGTATTGTTTAGTTCTAGTAAGGACTCTAGCAGCTGCGTTCTGGTCGAGCTGGAGCTTATGTAGAGCCTTATTTGTGCATCCGGCTAAAAGGGTGTTGCAATAATCCAGCCTAGAAGTTATAAAGGCATGGACCAGCTTTTCCGCGTCTTTAAGGATAGGATATTGCGTAATTTAGCGATATTGCGCAGATGGAAGAATGCCGTCCTAACTATGTTACTGATATGTATATCAAAAGACAAGCTGGTGTCGAAGATCACGCCTAGATTCCTCAGAGTTGAGCTAGGAGTAATAGCGTGGCCATCTATATTCAAGACGAACTGGGAGAGTTTAGTTCTCTCTGCATTAGGGCCGAGTAGCAGGACCTCAGTCTTGCTTTAGTTAAGCTGAAGGAAGTTTATGGCCATCCAGTTTCTGATATTAGTAACGCAACCTTCTAGTTTATTTAGGTTTAAAGCCTCATTTGGTTTGGCCGATATACAGTACATGCAGAATGTGTGTTTCAGCCAGTAGGGGGCAGCCTGGGCACATCTGTAAATGTCTTACTGCTCAGTGCTTGTAGGAATATACAGCCCATACATTTATACTACTTTACATGTTCACTTTTTAAATGGCTCATAATTCAGCATCCAGTCACATTTTGACATAAACTCAACCAAGAACCACCTCCATTCCCAACATCCAGACCCCCTTTCATTCATATGCAAATCTCCATTTACCCTCATAATATCAGCAGCACCTCCTCTACAGCAGCTTCCATCACTCTACATGCAGCACAACCATGTTCACTCCAGCTTCACTGCTGCTGCTGCTGGCTGCTGCCTCGTGTGAGTGCTCCACCTGAAGCTGGATTTGACTTCATCTGATTTATTACTTCAAATATATAAAGCTGTTCTTCTCTCTTTCCACAGATGTGTTCTGTGCTACTGAGCTCATCCAGCCAGACTCAGTGCTCATCAAACCAGGAGAGCCTTTAACCATCACCTGTACAGTATCTGGAGCTTCTATCACTGACAGCAGCAGTCATATAGGAACAGTCTGGATCCGACACCCTGCAGGAAAAGCTCTGGAATGGATCAGCACCATGTTTTATACTGGAGACATAGATACTAAAGATTCACTGAAAAGCAAGTTCACTTTCTCTCGAGACACTTCCAGAAACACCATCACCCTACAAGGACAGAATCTGCAAGCTGAGGACACAGCTGTGTATTACTGTGCTCGACATACACCACAGTGCTGCAGGAAATCAGCAGAGACGTACAAAAACTCCCTCACACCAGAACCTCCATTCATGTAAATGATAAAGCTCTACCAATGAGCTCAGAGTAAGAAGTAAACAGTATCTGCACTAAAAGAGCCTGTAGTGTGTATGATGTTATACTGTGTACACTCAATGACACACACATATCACAGCTAGAAGGAACTGCTGGAATCTAATGAATCTTTCTATGTGTGAATGTAATGATGGTGTGGGAGTGATTACAGCATTAGAGTGAGAGCAGGTGTTAAGTGGGGTACACTGTACAGTTGAAATCAGTATAAGTATATTTCTGTAAAATATATTTAGTGTTGTATTTATTAAACTAGCTACATGAGAAGTGTCAATCAGGTTTTTGATCTAACCGTAGTTCTGCGACAGCATTGGTTCATGTTGTCAGTGACCTCAGACTCAGCTCTTATACACTGAATCCTCTATACTGGTCTTATTGGATCCTTGTGCAGCTTTTGATTGATTCTACTCCACCCTTCTGAGTGCTGGATCTACTTCTCTCTTTAGACTGAGGTTTAAATCATACTGAATGAATATACAGTTCCTGGTTCTGTGCAGAATTTCTTGTAGAGTACCACAGGGGCCAGTTTTAGCTAAACTGATGACGCGCGATTGTACAGTTCCTAGACTTGGTAGACAGACTTAGAAGCTGTTTGTTAATCATTTTAATCATTTGAAATATTTGGCTAAGGTTCGGCCTTTTCATTCTCAGAGTGAGACAGGAAAACCTGGTCATGAGTTTGTTCATGAGTCAGCAGAGTTGATCACTGTAACGGTCCTCTTACTGGGGCTCCTAAGACAGCAACCCATTCCCTGCAGCTTCTACAGACACTGCTGTTATTACTAATGACTGTCTGTGAAGCACTTTCAGAAGCCAACAGTATGAATCTGCCCCATAAAAGATTATTCAGATTTTGATGATGATTATTATTATTATTGTGTCATTATAGCCTTCATGTAATATCACAGCAGAATGATATGACTGCTCTGTAGCAGCTCCATGGTTAATCCAGGAAACACATCTGGAGGTTCCTCCTTAATCATGTTAAATGAGAAGTATGTAAATGTCTGGTCCAGCAGCAGCGCTGAAAGTCAGCCACTGTCACAATGTGTATATAACACAGATCAACACTCAGACCTACTCTAACCAGCCCACATGCACACAGAAGCTTTCAGAGCAACCATGAGCTGGACCTCTCTGCTGCTGGTGGTCTTCTTACCATGTAGGTGGACTTTACTCACCTTTATATGCTGTAGAGTTCAGTGTAAGGTTACATGCAGTGTGTTTAAGGCCTCTCTGACCCTTTTCCTCCTCTCTCAGATGTTCATGGTATCAGTCTGAGCTCGTCTCCTGCTCAGTTGAAGACTCCTGGAGAATCAGTGAAGTTGTCCTGTGTGGTTTCTGGCTATTCACTCACTGACTACGGCACAGGCTGGATCAGACATCCTCCAGGCAAATCCTTGGAGTGGATTGGGATCATTTGGGGTGGTGGAAGCATAGACTCTGGAGCTGCCTTTAAGAGTCGGTTTAAAATTTCCAGAGACACCAGCAGCAACGTGCTGTTCTTAGACATCAGCAGCCTGCAGACCGGAGACACGGCGGTGTATTACTGTGCAAAGACCACAGCAGTGCAGCTCAGCGGGAGCACTGTACACAAACAAATGAACATCTGTGTTAATAAGAGTCAGCTTTCATTTCACAACCGTTTATAACCATCTTACAGTTTAATAAACTTGTTTATTATAAATAAATCATGTTTAAATATATCATTTATTTTTGCTCATTGGAAGAAGAGATGATAAGGGCTGGAGATGAATATTAGAGAAATGGAGGAACAGATGTCTAACTGAACTGAACTGAAGGTCAAATGTATGAACATCATCATTTCGACTGTTCTGTATCAATTTCATGTTAAATCAGGTCCAATACCTTGAAGATGCTTTTGAGAAGACTCCCTGATACTGTATTGTTGGAGATGATGGAATTGGAGATGATCAACCATAGCAACCAGCTTCCAACATCCTAACAGGCATCTGGACATCAACCATCCAACAAAACCAACAGAAACCATCTTAAGCACTATATCAGCCACCACGTAAACCCCTAACAACCAAGTGTTAAGAGCAGTCGCCATAACGATCTGTATGCATGTAGTCCTGCGTGGTGCAGTCGTCTGCCAATGGTGCTGGCACTAACAGGATGGCTCATGGGGGACATCACTGCTCGCTGAATGTCTCTAATCATGGCTGTTAGGTCAGGTACAGTGATAAGACCCGTCCTTGTCTACCTCACATGCGCAGCTGAGAGTGAAACTTTCATTTTACATTTACATTTAAGGCATTTAGCAGATGCTCTTATCCAGAGCCACTTACAACCGTGCTTAGTGTTCCGTCTGATAATGTTTCCCAGCTAGTACAGGAAGGTCAGAGTCTAACACTCGCCATGAGCTCAGACACTGCCTGAACAAGGGCCAGTACTGACACCTAGAGAGAACAATACACAGACATATACAAGCATAAGTGCACTACCTGGCAACCCAACCCAGCGCTCATACCTAGAAAGAAGAAAGGTGATGGTGAGTGTAAGTGCAAAAACAAAGTATTTTAATATACACATCTATTAGTGCTTACTCACTTAAGTGCTTTACACATGTCTCACAAGGTCCAATCTACCCACCAAGTTTCATTCCTGAGTAGTAATAGTAAGTAGCAGTAGTAGTAATGCCTTTCTGTGTCAGTATTTTTAGGATATGTGAATATTTTCATATGTAACGTTGATGTTCTAATGCTGAAAAAAACTTTTTCCTTTTATTAGAAGAGATTTTTGTAACGTTTGCACATTACTGAATTATTATTATTCATTATCACATTATCTCCCACATAAATAAATAAATAAATAAATAAATAAATAAATCTAATATAAAGGCACCAGAAAGACATGAAGGACATTTGTCTCAAAAAAATAGAAAGAGACCATAATAATATAATTTAATAACCATGTAGCAGCTCCCACAGCAATACAGGAGAACTGATCATGTATCAGAAATACTCACTGTACTGTTTATGAATGAAACAGATTAAAACAGGCAGAGAATCAGATTCAAATCTGACCTGTATTTAAACTACCACCCTGAACCTCAGGCCTTAAATAGCCTCACTCCTCACGGCTCACTAGATAAGCAAATATCTACACAAGCATCCATCACCCTCCACCTTCCTCTGTATTTAGGAACTCAGTCTCTCTACTGAGCTGTGGAGAACAGAGAGGATCCCACAGGTCCAACTTCTACACCAACCATGTTCTCTACATCTCTACTGCTCCTGCTGGCAGCTGCTTCCTGTGAGTTACTCAGTACACAACACACTTCTCTCAGTCAGAGAGCTGCTTATATCATAATCAAGATGATACATCTAATAACATCATATTTCTGATCTACAGGTGTTCACTGTGAAGAACTGACCCAGCCTGCTTCCATAGTGGTCAGTCCAGGCCAGAGTCTGACCATCGACTGTAAGGTTTCATACTCAGTTACGAGTTACTGGACAGGCTGGATCCGACAGTCTGCAGGAAAAGCTCTGGAGTGGATTGGAGAGATCAATAGCGGTGGGAGTCTTTATTACAGTGATAAACTGAAGAACAAGTTCAGCTTCTCCAGAAACACTGGAACCAACACAGTAACATTACAAGGACAGAATCTGCAGACTGAAGACACAGCTGTGTATTACTGTGCAAGAGAGCCACAGTGACACTGCCTAATGTACACGCCCTACAAAAACCCAGAGTGAAGACTTACATACTAGTTCTATGCTTTTCTGGATGAGTGTAATATTACATAATAGCTAGTCTATTAAAATCAAGAAAACAGCAACAAATACAGTCAAATATATAAATAATACATATTAAGATTATTAGGATTAGACTTTTCATGACATTTAGAGCAGGTTAACCTACATGATCTACTGAGAACATCAAACGCTCTTATTTGTTTCTTAGCTGATACCACTTGTGATGTGAGAGAGGGGCTATCTGCCCATAGCAATACAACCTGCTGGTCACATGCCAATAAACACCTGCCCCACCAGTGAGATAGAAGCCAATGAGGTGATAGGAATGGTTGGGTGGCATGTAGGGTGGCTACTCAGTTTTCAGAGGAGGCCATTGACCGTCCAGTCACCCCTTTAAGCCATGCAGGAAGACCTTCATGTGACCCCTAATGAAGGACTAGCGGTTACACACTGCACTATACAGCAGCAGATGAGCTATTGTCTCTGACAGTACACATACAAGGTGAACCAGCAAAGTAGGTGTGTCTGATAGAGTGGACAGTGAGTGGACACAGTGTTTAAACACTCCAGCAGCACTGCTGTATCTACTCATACCAGCACAACACACACTAACACACCACCACCATTTCAGTGTCACTGCAGTGCTGAGTATGATCCACACCCACATCATACCTGCTCTATGGTGGTCCTGTGGGGGTCCTGACCATTGAAGAACAGGGAAATAAAGTATACAGAGAAATAGATGGACTACAGTCTGTACCTGGAGAAGTACAGAGTGCTCCTATATGGTCAGTGGAGCTGATGAAATGGACAGGGATGAGAAAGTGTACCTAATAAAGTGCTCAGTGAGTTCATATCATCTGGAAAACAATAATTCATTCATTTTCAACAGACCATTGGACTTTCATTCATGAAGCACACCTGCCTAATGTACTCCTACAGTCAATCTCCCACATCACTGAGCTGCTATGCAAACCCTTTCGCAAGCTACTGACCTACCAGAAAGCAGCTCACCCACTATCAGTATTGTGGTTATGAGGAGTTGACCGCTGCATGAACAATATTAAAAATAAAAGCTTCTGAATATGAAGTATTCTTATGTTTGTAACAAATCTATATTTGCCCGTTTGCTATGCTTAGAATAATTCTATATATACTGTATATTTGGCACATCCATACACAGACCATTACCCTATATGTCTATAGACAGTCTTTATAGGACTTTAAATATGGTTAAGCTAATTATATAATACCCCATTATATAATAACATAAAAAATAAAGCTTGTTGCCTTGAAATGTTGACATTATTGATCTTTAGTGATGCATTTGTTTACATGCACTGAATAATCTGAACATCTGATTAACTGTGTTTTTTTATATGAACTTGTGTTATAAGATAACAGCTTCATTATGGATCTACATGAGGTTTCTGCTTTGCATCCAGCCAATAAATTTACAGACACGGAAAACAGCTGTGACTGGATTTGGCATGTACTAGACTGGATGTTTCTGGATGTTTAGCCACTCCTGCAAAGAATTATGCTGTTGGTCCAGATTTGGTGGATGGTAGACACATATGACCGTACGCTTCCACCTGCAGATTCAGCTACTTCCTTCACACTATGGTCTTTGAACTATGTCTAAAATACAGTCACTCCTTTTAGCCAATCATTAACATCTGCTTTGGAGCCATTTTGCACACATGGCATGAGGCATTCCCTGCACTGTACCACCTCTTCTCAAGGAATCCTATCATTCACACCCAGCAGATATTTATAGCCCCATCATCCTCATGCAGCCCCACCTGCAGGAGCCTGAAGTTACTTCCACCTTAAAGGTGCAAGGTGACTTAAATGTATGTCATCTAGAAGATGAAGTATGTTAAGCATGTAGATGGATTCAGCGTTGCTATGAAGTGCTCTTTTGCTATTTTGCAGTTGCCTTGTTGAACGCTGCTTGATCTTATTCAGTACAAGGGTCTGTTTACACACATGCATGGACTTAGAAAAATGAAAGAAATCAGAGTAAGGAGTCTACATGCACTGAGAAACCAGATTACTGAGCTACAAACTACAAATTTTCAGTTATGCTGAGTATTCACTTGAATATTCAGATAACTGCAGAAATATAATTATAAATGGATTATTAAATGCATGTAAACACACTTAATGAGTTAACCAAATGTGAAACACGGACTATTGTTCTATTAACCTGCTATTAGAAGTTCACTCAAACTCACTCAAACATTTAAGGCATTCCAGGTATCTTAAGTGTATTAAAGAATCAGTCACACAGTAAAACCTCACCACCTCATGTAGTCAATATGAACTGGGTTTAAAGCAGTACCGTTCTTACTGCATCACCATCTCCACACACATTCCCGGCTCTCTGATCCGAAACAAAGCTGTGAGGAAAGTCGGTGATGAAGGAGCTGAAACCATAATCATGACTTCCTGTACTCTATGCAAAACTGACCTGTCCTCCTGTCTGTATAAGTACAGCATCTTCCTCCTTTCACTCCACTGCAGATCAGGACAGCATCTTCTACACACAGCCATGTTCTACACATTCCTGCTAGTGCTGACCACAGCAGCAACCTGTGAGTCTCAGGAACTGGAACATATACAGTCACCCATATGAATAGAACAATCTATTACTGTATGTAACTGTAAAGATTGAAACGAGTGAGTTGTACAGTATCTGGATATTCAGTTACTGATAACAGCTACGCAACAGGTTGGATTCGACAGCCTGCAGGGAAAACTCTGGAGTGGATAATAAACATCTGGGGTGGTGGGGGCATCTACCAAAAAGACTCTCTGAAAAGCAAGTTCAGTATTTCTAAAGACGCCTCCAGCAGCACGGTGACCTTACAGGGACAGAACATGCAGCCTGAAGACACAGCTGTGTATTACTGTGTCCGTAGAGACACAACAACACAGAACACTAGAGCTCCTGTACAAAAACTCCACAGATGGAGTCTGGAGACCATTCAGCCTTTTGGTTGCTAAGGTTAGGAAATAAAAGCCCAACAACAAAAAATACTATTAAATATAAACTGTGTTCAGTATAGACTGTATTAAATATGAGTGATGAGTATATGTACACTCTCAGCGTGCTGTAAATTGTAATTGTACACGCACCCAAAAACAATATGCTGAAAACAAATGTGTGTGATACAATATGATGTATTGATGTACAGACATTTGTATTAAGTTGAATTACACACACGTAGACAAAATTGAATAATATTGGTTAATAAAAGAAAAATTCTGGTAACAGAAATAACTTTAATCTGAGAAAAGTAATAATAAATAAAAATTGTGCCCTGTGACTACAGCTTATTTTATTTTCTAGCTCCTCCCTCTCCCTCACACCACTCACCTATCTCTAATTTGTAGCTTCTCCTTTTCCCCAGGTGCTTCCCAGTCCTTGTGCTTATATACCCCACTGTTTGATCTCTGTCTGGTCTTTGTGATTGAGTCATGATTGTGTTCTGCCTCTGTTTGTGTTCTTTGTATCTAGTCCTTGCCTGGACTCTCACTGCTTTGCAATGTTAAGTTCTAATAAACAGATTTTGGATATGTCATGATAAATGGACTAAAAAAGACCCAGAATTACTTGGGAAAAATGTTTGGTTCCATCGATTTGTATTAAAATATGCTTGATGTACTTTGTATTAAGGGAATTACACACACGTAGTTTATAATTTCTGTTAGCTCATGCACTGAGAAAAGTTAAATAAAAATTGTGCTTCTCTATCTGTAGCTTTCTCCTTTTCCCCAGTGCTTCCCAGTCCTTGATATACCCCCACTGTTTGATCTCTGTCTGTGTCTTTGTGATTGAGTCATGATTGTGTTCTGCCATCTGTTGTGTTCTTTTGTATCTAGTCCTTGCCTGGACTCTCACTGCTTTGCAATGTCATGATAAATGGACTAAAAAAGACCCAGAATTACTTGGAAAAATGTTTGGTTCCATCGATTTGTATTAAAAGGAAAGTTATTATTTTCCAGATTTAAGGTTTTGTTCTGACAGCAGTAATATGCTGATAATGTAGGTGGTGGTATTTAAGCTGCATTCAGTTCACAGCCTTCTGCCCTCATCCTCATTTAAACAGTCTATGATATCCTCACAGTGAACTTTATAAGACCCTCTGTGTAATGGTTCATTGATATTCCAATAGAGGGCGCCATTTACTGACAAAAGCAACCTGTTCACTGTATTCCTAATGGCAGCACATCAGGTTCCTCTCGCTATGCAAATCATAGATTAACCTCCTCCTCTATATGTAGAGTAAGTGAAGGACAGTTTGGAGAGGATCTCCAGCTTTCTGCTAACTCTGATCAGCTCCAGCTCCACAAACACCATGCTCCTCACGTCTGTACTGCTGCTGCTGATGGCAGGATGTGAGTGTGTTATCTCTCTCAGTGAGGATCCATATTAATGATTAAATAGACTAACAGTGTTTAACCTGCTGTTTCTGTGTGTCTCTGTTCAGGTGTCCACTCTCAGGTAGTTCTCACACAGTCTGAGGGGTCAGTAACAGTGGCTCCAGGTGGATCCTACAAACTGACCTGTACCTGCAGCGGGTTTACTCTGGGGAGTGCTTATATGCACTGGTCCAACAGGCTCCTGGGAAAGGACTGGAATGGATCATTTACTATTATTCTGACAGTAACAAATACACAGCCCAGACAGTGCAAGGCAGATTCACAGCATCCAAGGACAGCTCTAATTTCTACCTGCACATGAGTCAACTGAAGCCTGAGGACACTGCAGTGTATTACTGTGCGAGAAGCACACAGTGGGGGAACTCATACAGACAGCTGGGGAACTCATACAAACTAGAGTAGAGGATAAACAGAGGGAGGGTGACTCTGTAAGAGATTAATATAGTTATTCACCAGTATAAACTTCAGGAAGGCCAACGCCGAAATCAAAGACCAGACAGTGCACTGACCAAACTCCCTGACTAACCACAACAGTACAGCTACAGTACAAGGGGCAAACACGATCTCAGAATCCGAGTTACAGACAAAGAGCTGATACAATGAATATCATAATCACTAGCAGGGCTATCACTAACGCTGTAGGTACACATGTAAAAACATATATATTCGCCATTCAAGAGTTATTCTATAGTGTCCAAATATCACCAGAATGCAAGGTTGCACATTAATAACCTTGTAGGGCAGAAAGCTACTGGAGCAGGTCCTGCAATAATAATATATACTGTATATTACAATATAGAGCTCATACTGACAGACATAAACAGTACAATATTTAACATTTATAAAAATCTTATACAGTCCATGCCAAATCTCTATAGCCACTAACCCGACTGTGCATGGGGGAACACACACTTGTAGGTTCAATCCAGCTCTGGTTGATTTCACCTGTCCTGTGGAAGGATGGAGGAGGTGTAGCTTATTTTATAGTCGTAATTTAATTAATAAAGATCAGCACACTTTAATAAGGGATGAAGGGAATCTGGCCTCTGAGAGCTCATATTTAAACCCCAGTGAAGCAGGAAATCAGATGATGGAACAATTGTGTTACAGGTGATGGAACATATGGAGACACCTGGAGGACTGGAGGACCAGACGCTTGCAGAGTTAAAGGATAAACAGGTTTATTTACAAGGCTGTAGTAAAGGGAAGAATAAACAGGTAGCACAGTATAAACAACTACTGGAGCGAACAGGGAGAGGGAGCGACGAGGTCGGAGACAAAAGACCACCCAGGTAAGCAGCTAAACCAGCCAAAACAAAGTCCAAATAAGGTAAACAAATCCAACAGGGCAATCAGAGAGAAAAACCGGAATATCAAAGCAGGAGAAATCATCAACTCAAAACACGAGTAGAAACAGACGGAGACCACAGAACCCTCGGCAGGGAACGTGAGCTGGCAAAACCTCACAAAGTAAACCAGCAAATACAAACATAACAGACGAGTAAATAACCAATTAACAATTCATTTCTAATAATCACTGGGATCAATACCCCAGCATATATTATAATACCACTACTACACTTAACTAATATCATCAAGTTATTAATATTTGTCTCTGGTTTGTTTCCATGTGTGCTGGTGCTGATATGTCAGTAATACTGTATGAATGATGGACTTGTATTACACTGGCTACAGTACCATGTATTTTCCAGCAGGGGGCGCCTACAGTCTACTGTTGGATTCATTCACATCATTGACTGGTTATGTAAATTCCATATCTATAGAGTGAGTTTGGAGAAGAACCTGCAGGTCTAAGAGAAACCCAGCAGAACCATGTTCTCCACATCTGTACTGCTGCTGCTGACTGTAAGATGTAAGTCTGCACCTTCAGTGAGCATCCATATACCTGCACTCAACACTAAGCACCGCCCCTGGATCTCTCTGTATTTAGGAGCTGGCAAACTCTCTATCGAGCCCACAGGTCCAACTTCAGCACCAACCATGTTCTCTACATCTCTACTGCTCCTGCTGGCAGCTGCTTCCTGTGAGTTACTCAGTACACAAACAAATATAATAACAGCACGAGGCGGATATATTTATATATTTATATAGATTTTCTCTTGGATCCATACTTAATCCTAAAACTCAACTGGAATGTTTTCCTCAGAGCCAGACAAATTATTTATGAAACTTAGTAAATAAACATATATAATAAATAATCAAACTGTATATGGATTATCAGCTCTTTATACACTCACCAATAAATGAATAGCTGCACCCAGAAGGAGGTGTGGGATTGGAGTGCTGTTGGGAAGGAGGATAAAGATACCAGGAACAATAACTGATGATAAATTAGACTGATATGAGGAATATTTATTGAGCTACACATACAGTAGCAGTGTCTCTCAGTAAGGGGTCCAGTCTTAACTAAAGATGCTTACTGTCTCCACAGCTTCTGAAACAAACCCCTCTAAAGGTTCATACCTAGCTCCATATTTCAATCACACATGTAAATTAGTTTTATCTCCAGTTATTTAATCATTCATAACTGCTACTGAATATTAATCCTAGTAATGAAATGATAGTATTAAAATTTGATTTGAAGTTTTTGACTTTTTCAGTGATATGAATACAAATCCTTTGACTCATTATGAAAGATAAACACTGACTACATACTGACTACATCACTCCGAGGGATGCTGGGAAAATATCCCTCCGGTCTTTATTAACATTCTTTTATGGTTCACTAGGACACTAGGGGGCGAAAACTGGCTCTATATATAATTCATGCAAATTACAACAGTAGATGGTAATATTCCTCTATTGGACAAAGACTGTTTATGTACATGTATGTATATCTGTATTCTAGCCTCCACATAAAAACCACCTCACTCCTCACCTAACGCTTATATAACTCCACACCCCAGAAGTGAACCAGTAACTATCAGCCACCAAAGAGCTTCATTATGGGGTTCAGGATTGCTCAGTACTGCATTCTTATACTGATATTAACACACGGTATGGTAGACCTGTTCATACACAGTCATGTGGGATTGAGCTTTACTACATTCTGGGTTGTTCTGAATTTTTCTGTGTTTCATTGGTAGATATTATAAGTGCTGAGATCCGACTGGACCAGTCTCCTGCTGAGGTGAAGAAACCTGGAGAAGCTGTGAAGATCTCCTGCACAGTAAGCGGCTTTACAATGACCAGTGCCTACATGCACTGGATACGACAGAAACCAGGGAACGCTCTGGAATGGATTGGGAGAGTTAACTCTGGTAGCAGATATCAAATATGCAGACTCCATGAGAGACCACTTCATACTGACTGAGGACGTTTCCACAAGTACACAGTTCTTACAGGCCAAGAGTCTGAGAGCAGAGGACACTGCTGTGTATTACTGCGCTCGAGACCCCACAGTGATGGAGCTGATGGAGCAGCTGTACTAAAACCACACACACTCACTCACTGAACAGACTGAAGCCGTTTCTGTTGGCATTCATAATCATGCATACAATGTCCAACCATACTGTAATAGTACACAATACCTGAATCATATTTCACAATCATGTTGTTAATTCAATAATAGCTTATACCAAATAAATTATTTATTAGAGGATCTACTCAAATAACAAAATATTGTACAGGGTGAGACTTCTTCCAGATACTTTAAGGAGATGACAATGTCCAGTTTAGATATATTCAGTTTAGGTCTTTACTTTTCTATCCATAGTCAAAGAGCTCTCATCAAAGGACACTTATACAGTGAGTGTAATGTGTTAGTGTACTGTAAGTAGTGTGTTGGTGCACAGTAACTCAGTAAGGGTAATGTGTTAGTGTGCTGTAAGTAGTGTGTTGGTGCACAGTAACTCAGTAAGGGTAATGTGTTAGTGTACTGTAAGTAGCGTGGTGGTGTACAGTAACTCAGTAAGGGTAATGTGTTAGTGTACTGTAAGTAGCGTGTTGGTGCACAGTAACTCAGTAAGGGTAATGTGTTAGTGTGCTGTAAGTAGTGTGTTGGTGTACAGTAACTCAGTAAGTGTAATGTGTTAGTGTACTGTAAGTAGTGTGTTGGTGCACAGTAACTCAGTAAGTGTAATGTGTTAGTGTACTGTAAGTAGTGTGTTGGTGCACAGTAACTCAGTAAGTGTAATGTGTTAGTGTACTGTAAGTAGTGTGTTGGTGCACAGTAACTCAGTGAGCGTAATGTGTTAGTGTACTGTAAGTAGTGTGTTGGTGTACAGTAACTCAGTAAGGGTAATGTGTTAGTGTGCTGTAAGTAGCGTGGTGGTGTACAGTAACTCAGTAAGGGTAATGTGTTAGCGTGCTGTAAGTAGTGTGTTGGTGCACAGTAACTCAGTAAGGGTAATGTGTTAGTGTGCTGTAAGTAGTGTGTTGGTGTACAGTAACTCAGTAAGTGTAATGTGTTAGTGTACTGTAAGTAGTGTGTTGGTGCACAGTAACTCAGTAAGTGTAATGTGTTAGTGTACTGTAAGTAGTGTGTTGGTGCACAGTAACTCAGTAAGTGTAATGTGTTAGTGTACTGTAAGCAGTGTGTTGGTGTACAGTAACTCAGTAAGTGTAATGTGTTAGTGTACTGTAAGTAGTGTGTTGGTGTACAGTAACTCAGTAAGTGTAATGTGTTAGTGTGCTGTAAGTAGTGTGTTGCTGTACAGTAACTCAGTAAGTGTAATGTGTTAGTGTGCTGTAAGTAGCGTGTTGGTGTACAGTAACTCAGTAAGTGTAATGTGTTAGTGTACTGTAAGTAGCGTGTTGGTGTACAGTAACTCAGTAAGTGTAGTGTGTTAGTGTACTGTAAGTAGCGTGTTGGTGTACAGTAACTCAGTAAGTGTAATGCGTTAGTGTACTGTAAGTAGTGTGTTGGTGTACAGTAACTCAGTAAGTGTAATGCGTTAGTGTACTGTAAGTAGTGTGTTGGTGTACAGTAACTCAGTAAGGGTAATGCGTTAGTGTGCTGTAAGTAGTGTGTTGGTGTACAGTAACTCAGTAAGGGTAATGTGTTAGCGTGCTGTAAGTAGGGTGTTGGTGTACAGTAACTCAGTAAGTGTAATGCGTTAGTGTACTGTAAGTAGTGTGTCGGTGTACAGTAACTCATTAAGTGTAATGTGTTAGTGTACTGTAAGTAGTGTGTTGGTGTACAGTAAATCAGTAAGCGTAATGCGTTAGTGTGAGTAATTAGTGTGTTGGTGTACAGTAACTCAGTAAGTGTAATGTGTTAGTATACTTTATGTAGTGAGCTGGTGTACAGTAACTTGGTAAGTGCATTGTGTTAGTGTACTGTAAGTAGTGTGTTGGTGTACAGTAACTCAGTAAGTGTAATGTGTTAGTGTACTGTATATTTTTGGAGGTAAATACTTTAGTACTGTTATTCCAGTGGAGGTCTAAAAGGAGGAATATCTACTGACACTGGAGGAATAAGATCTCAGCTAGGTGGTTTGTGTACTTCGTCCACCACTGTATATTCTACTGTTGTATTCTTGAAACATAAAATGCTGTTGGTCGTATGATGAAAATTACTTTGACTTATTACAAACCACTTTTATTTTAGCCAACTTTTGCATGAGATTACTGGCCAGTCACTGTCCCCTTTGGTGCTGACATAGTCAAAACCATGATCAATGTCCCAATGACCAAAACTGAAAATTATCCCAGTAGCTACAACTTCTAGCACAGCTTGTGCTAGCACCTCAAAAGCAGCTCAAAAATCCATCAGAAAGCTGCACCCCAGCCCAGGCTAGCACCAACATCACATTTACACATTTCAAACCAACAAGACCATTAACAACAAATAGTGTCTCTCTCCTGCAGTGCCTCCCATGAGCCTCTATCCCACACTGCTCCGCAGCAGCACCGTGTCAGGGTTTCTCAGGGGAGTTTGCTTCATGTACTGGCCACCAGAGGTTGGCATCAACAGAATTAAGTTACAGCTCCAGTACTTCTCCACTCCTGCCCCTCTCACCAGAATCCAGTTTCACCTGCCATTACCTTCTCTTTAAAAGCTCCTCCTTCCCCCCTGTACTGTGTGGGCATTAACAGATGTTTAAAGACCCTTTTGACTTTTTCATGTTTGCTTATCTTTTTATAGGGTTTTTCTATGTCTCCTGACTCCTGAGTCCTTTTTAATATGGACGGAATTTTGAGTATTATTATGGACTATCTAACTATTTGTGTATTTTCTGAGCTTTGTGGTTTTTTTGGACTTTAGTTTTTTTTTATTTTTCCTGATTTTTGTCTCTTTTTTTTGTCATTTGTTGCTATATTAAAACCTGCCTAATCCTATTCTTATGTCTGAGCTCCTTACATTACACGCAGCCAGTGGGAGTCACCATATTATTAGTAATAATGTGAGTAATACTAGGAGACTACAGCATACATTTTAGTAATACCAGTTTAAATAAAAATCATCTACAAGAAGATGACAAACATTCAACATTACAGTGAGATCTGAATTCACTGACATTGACCGAATGTCCAACATTACAGAAACTGAGAGTGAGACAGTGAGATATAAACAAATACATATTTATTGTCCAATCAAAAGCTTTTTTCATTGTGCTTATTTTTTATTTTGTTACTACTCTATAATGCCAGTTGCCGCCTACAATGTCAAATAGTTATAGTTACATTAACAGAAAATCCAGAATAGTGCTAAAACTGATTTGTAATGACTTAACATGATAGATTATTAACAGTGTTACAAAAGCACTGATCCTAGGGGGACACCATATCTTACCAGTTTACAATCAGAGTGTTTATAGTTAACACTGATGAATTGATAACAGTGAGTCAGACAGGATCGGAACTAAGACACAGCACATCCCTTAATAGCAACCTAATTTTCCAGTCAGATCTTCAAGTAGGATCATGCGTGAAAGCAGCAAATGCTGCTATTAGAACTAGGATGGAAATATGACACAAGGAGATCATTTACTACTCTAGTTAAGGCTGTTTGAGTACTGTGAACGGGTCTACAGTCAGACTAAAGCGTCTCATGGAGAGAGTTTTCTTGTAGGGGGAACACAGTTGTTGTGAGACCACTTTTTCTAAGTACTTTGAAATGAAGTGGAGGTTGGAAATGTGCCTATTTTTATTATATATCCCTTCCATTATTATTACTCTCTTCAAACACTAGAGGGCGATCAGTGACAATCTTTTCCTTAATGCAAAACACTGTATAATTACTGAAAGACAATATTATGGAGCTCTTATTGGCCAGAGAGTGTATATGTAAATCTATAATCTGTATTCTGTATTCTGGGCTTCACATAAATATCAGTTCACCTAAAGCACATATTACTTCATACCCTAGAAGTGAGTTCATAACTATCGGCTATCAAAGAGCTTTATTATGGGGTTTAGAATTGTTCCGTACTGCATCCTTATCCTGATATTAACACACGGTAGGCTCGTTCTTATCTATCCTGTTTCCTGACTGTGTGTTTTAGCAGCTTTAGATTGTTCTTAATTGATACATGCTATATTTTTATTAGATACTGTAAGTGATGAGATCCAACTGGACCAGTCTCCTGCTGAGGTGAAGAGACCTGGAGAAGCTGTGAAGATCTCCTGTACAATAAGCGGCTTTACAATGACAATGTACTACATGAGCTGGATACGACAGAAACCAGGGAACGCTCTGGAATGGATTGGATATATGAGCACTGGCTCAAATTCAGCAACATATGCAGACTCCATGAGAGACCACTTCGTAATGACTGAGGACGTTTCCACAAGTACACAGTTCTTACAGGCCAAGAGTCTGAGAGCAGAGGACACTGCTGTGTATTACTGCGCTCGAGACCGCACAGTGATGGAGCTGATGGAGCAGCTGTACTAAAACCACACACGCGCACACAAACACACGCTGAACAGAATGAAGCTGTGTCTGTACTGTAACCATGCGTACACTGTGCAAACATACACTAATATTACAGAAGACCTGATTCATATTTCAATAAAGTTACATGAATTATGTGTTAATATTAGATATTTAACATTGCAGTAAGATTTTGACCCACTGACACAGACAGCATACAGAGTACATCTCACTCTGAGTGATGCTGTGAAATGAACTCACTGGTGTTTTGTTCATGTTCCAGTAGAGGGCGACCTTCATTCATGAAGCACACCTGCCTAATGTACTCCTACAGTCAATGTGACACATCACTGAGCTGCTATGCAAACCCTTTCGCAAGCTACTGACCTACCAGAAAGCAGCTCATCCACTATCAGTATTGCGGTTATGAGGAGTTGACCGCTGCATGAACAATATTAAAAATAAAAGCTTCTGAATATGAAGTATTCTTATTTTTGTAACAAATCTATATTTGCCCGTTTGCTATGCTTAGAATAATTCTATATATACTGCATATTTGGCACATTCATACACAGACCATTACCCTATATGCCTATAGACAGTCTTTATAGGGCTTTAAATATGGTTAAGCTAATTATATAATACACCATTATATAATAACATTAAAAATAAAGCTTGTTGCCTTGAAATGTTGACATTATTGATCTTCAGTAATGCATTTGTTTACATGCACTGAATAATCTGAACATCTGATTAACTGTGTTTATATGAACTTCAATATGGATTTACATGAGGTTTCTGCTTTGCAACCAGCCAATAAACTCACAGACACGGATAACAGCTGTGATTGGATTTGGCATGTACTAGACTGGATGTTTCTGGATGTTTAGCCACTCCTGCAAAGAATTATGCTGTTGGTCCAGATTTGGTGGATGCCCTCCCTGGCATAATTCCGAGGAGAACTCCCTGTAGACTGGCATTTTAGCCACTGCTGGTAGACCCGAATGACCATACGCTTCCACCTGCAGATTCAGCTACTTCCTTCACACTATGGTCTTTGAGCTATGTCTAAAATACAGTCACTCCTTTTAGCCATCATTAACATCTGCTTTGGAGCCATTTTGCACACATGGCATGAGGCATTTCCTGCACTGTACCACCTCTTCTTAAGGAATCCTATCATTCACACCCTGCAGATATTTATAGCCCCATCATCCTCATGCAGCCCCACCTGCAGGAGCCTGAAGTTACTTCCACCTTAAAGGTGCAAGGTAACTTAAATGTACGTCATCTAGAAGATAAAGTATGTTAAGCATGTAGATGGATTCAGCGTTGCTATGAAGTGCTCTTTTGCTATTTTGCAGTTGCTGTGTTGAACGCTGCTTGATCTTATTCGGTACAAGGGTCTGTTTACACACATGCACGGACTTAGAAAAATGAAAGAAATCAGAGTAAGGAGTCTACATGCACTGAGAAACCAGATTACTGAGCTACAAACTACAAATTTTCAGTTATGCTGAGTATTCACTTGAATATTCAGATAACTGCAGAAATATAATTATAAATGGATTATTAAATGCATGTAAACACACTTAATGAGTCAACCAAATGTGAAACACGGACTATTGTTCTATTAACCTGCTATTAGAAGTTCACTCAAACTCACTCAAACCTTTAAGGCATTCCAGGTATCTTAAGTGTATTAAAGAATCAGTCACACTGTAAAACCTCACCACCTCATGTAGTCAATATGAACTGGGTTTAAAGCAGTACTGTTCTTACTGCATCACCATCTCCACACACATTCCCGGCTCTCTGATCCGAAACAAAGCTGTGAGGAAAGTCGGTGATGAAAGAGCTGAAACCATAATCATGACTTCCTGTACTCTATACAAAACTGACCTGTCCTCCTGTCTGTATAAGTACAGCATCTTCCTCCTTTCACTCCACTGCAGATCAGGACAGCATCTTCTACACACAGCCATGTTCTACACATTCCTGCTAGTGCTGACCACAGCAGCAACCTGTGAGTCTCTTCATGGACTGGAACATATACAGTCACCCATATGAATAGAACAATGTATTACTGTATGCAATCAACATGCTACAAATAAGTAAGTGTATTGCTCTCTCTCTCTCTCTCTCTCTCTCTCTCTCTGGTGTGAAATGTGATATTGAACTGATCCAGCCGAGTTCAGTGGTTAGAAAGCCAGGAGAGTCTCTGACCATCAGCTGTACAGTATCTGGATATTCAGTTACTGATGACAGCTACGGAACAGGTTGGGTTCGACAGCCTGCAGGGAAAACTCTGGAGTGGATAATACACATCTATGGTGGTGGAGAAATTTTACAAAAAGACTCTCTGAAAAGCCAGTTCAGTATTTCTAAAGACGCCTCCAGCAGCACGGTGACCTTACAGGGACAGAACATGCAGCCTGAAGACACAGCTGTGTATTACTGTGTAAAGAGACCACCACAGTGAGTGAACTAAACTCAAGACCCTGACAAAAACACACCCATGTACCAGGAGCACACAGACACTGCTAATATCCCATTACGTTTGTTTATAAACCATATACATTAATAAATATAACCTCAGAAGTTCAGAACTCCTAATAGGGTCTTAAAGGTGTTGGGCTGCCAGAACAGTTTCAGTGCCTCTAAAGCTGTACTGGAGCAATGGAGCCCCCCTCTTACAAAAGACACTCCCCATCTCGACACTTTGATGATGGTGATGGAGAGCACTAACCAGTTACATAACACAGGTGTTCAACTAGGTTCAGATGTGGTCCCTACCAGGGCAGCTGCATCATATCCATACTCATCAAACCATTTAGTAAACCCTCATGGGTCAGGGCACTGTGATCCTTAGAGAGACCACAGAGAAGATCTGAGGAACACAGACTGAAGAAGTGGTTCTTACATCAGCTGAAGAGCCATGTGAGGCCCCTTAGCGCTGGAGAGATCTCGGATCTCTTGTTTGAAGGTGCAGTAGTTACACTAGAGGAACCCAAATGTAACTGCATCACCATTTAAGGAGTTGGGCAATTTTAAGAAGATGCCAGGGTGTGGGAAATTACCTATGGCAGCATTTAAGGTGGAACAAGAACATTCAAGCAAGGAGGTGCCAGATAGTACCTGTTGCAGTATTTAAGGTGCAATGGGAAAATTCAAACCAGAAGCCAAAGGGCCAGAACGTAACTGCTGCACTTTGTATGGTGGAATCGAACAGTTCTAAGAAGATCACGAGGTAATGGGATACAACTGTTACTCCATTTAAGGTGGAATGGAAAAATCTGAACAAGAAGCCGAATATAACTGCTGCACTATTGATGGTGGAAAGGGAAAGAATTGGGGAGGAGGGAGGGTTGTAGACACAATAGCAATGTTGGGACTATATCTGAATGCAGCGTAGTCCCAGCAGATCCCCCTTAATACTAGCAGTAGTAGTAGGACCAGTGGTAGTAGTAGAAGCATGGTGTGAATGAGAACAATAACAGTTTCAGTAGCTATAGCATTCAAATCAACTAGCACACAACAAACCCCAGTCAGAAACTTTCATCTTCAAGAAAATCCACCTTTATAATATTTTAGGACAGGATTTTAAGGCAAGATAATTACACACTGCTTCAAGAAGCTTTAAAAGCTTCACCATTAACATTATTAGTCATCATGAATATTAATATTAAACATATTTAACATTACATTGAGCTCTGTATTCACTGACACTGACTGAATGTCCATCATCAAACAGACACAGAGTCAGACTCACTCTGAGTGATGCTGTGAAATGAACTCCCTGGTTTTGTTTCTGTTCCAGTAGGGGGCGGCCTTCATTCATGAAGCACACCTGCCTGTTGTACTCCTACAGTCAATCTCCCACATCACTGAGCTGTTATACAAACCCTCCCCTCTCCTCCTCCTCTATATGTAGAGTAAGTGAAGGACAGTTTGGAGAGGATCTCCAGCTTTCTGCTAACTCTGATCAGCTCCAGCTCCACAAACACCATGCTCCTCACGTCTGTACTGCTGCTGCTGATGGCAGGATGTGAGTGTGTTATCTCTCTCAGTGAGGATCCATATTAATGATTAAATAGACTAACAGTGTTTAACCTGCTGTTTCTGTGTGTCTCTGTTCAGGTGTCCACTCTCAGGTAGTTCTCACACAGTCTGAGGGGTCAGTAACAGTGGCTCCAGGTGGATCCCACAAACTGACCTGTACCTGCAGTGGATTAAATCTGGGTGACTCCTGGATGGCCTGGGTCCGGCAGGCTCCTGGGAAAGGACTGGAATGGATTGTTTACTATCACTCTGATTCTGACAAGAGCACAGCCTAGACAGTGCAGGGCAGATTCACAGCATCCAAGGACAGCTCTAATTTCTACCTGCACATGAGTCAACTGAAGCCTGAGGACACTGCAGTGTATTACTGTGCTCAAGATTCACAGTGGTGGAACTCATACAGACAGCTGTACAAGAACTAGAGTAGGAGATAAACAGAGGGAGGGTGATTCTGTAAGAGCTTAACAAAGAGGGTCACGTACTAACCTTACCTGTAACCTGTTATTAACTACATGTTAAGTTTATATGTAGGGTGGTGCATGCAAAATCTGACATTTTTCCTCATGACCTATTCCTGCTTTGCCCCCATATCGTCACTGTCCAAAATAAACAGGCATCTCCATTTTTGTCGATTTTTACTTTCATTCATCATTTGAACACAGCTGCTGCTGTTTACACTGTGTAAACGTTTCATGACAAATGGACCAAAACTTATTGGAAAGATGTCTGGTTCCACTGACATTCATTCAGATTACATCAGGATTTTGCTCTCTCCTGTAAAGTTACCATTTTGGATGTGATGTGTAATGCATGGCAACAAACTGGTACACTTAGTGCTAACCACAGTTCCTCCACACATGAATTTGTTGGTCGTCTCCACCAACACAAATGCAGGACTAATCACTTTGGACTGACACCACTGACATGGTGTCAGGGTGTTATACAGTCCTGGACTCATAGAGGGCATCAGTGATCACTAAACGTCCACAATCGTGGCTGTTGGGTCAGTCAGGTACAGTGATAAAACATCCTCGCTTATGTCACATGCATGGTCAGGTGTGAAACTTGAATCATTCAAGTCTTTTCACACTCACAGTGTGGAATCTTTCTGGGTGCAGCTGTTTGTGCAACTATTCTTTTAATGACAGGTGTAATAATACTATTTGTTTGCATCAGTATTTTTAGGATATGTGAATTTTTACATATCACATTAATGTGCTAATGCTAAACACAAATTTCTTTTTATTAAAAGAAATTTTTGTAACATTTGCACATTATTAAATTATTGTAATTTATTATCACATTACATCACACATAAATAAATAAATAAATAAATAAATAAATAAATAAATAAATAAATAAATCTTCTATCAACTCACCAGGAAAACATGAAGGACATTTGTCTCACAAAAATAGAAAGAGACCATAATAATATAATTTAATAATCATGTAGCAGCTCCCACAGCAATACAGGAGAACTGATCATGTATCAGAAATACTCACTGTACTGTTTATGAATGAAACAGATTAAAACAGGCAGAGAATCAGATTCAAATCTGACCTGTATTTAAACTAACACCCTGAACCTCAGGCCTTAAATAGCTTCACTCCTCACGGCTCACTAGATAAGCAAATATCTACACAAGCATCCATCACCCTCCACCTCTCTCTGTATTTAGGAACTCAGTCTCTCTACTGAGCTGTGGAGAACAGAGAGGATCCCACAGGTCCAACTTCTACACCAACCATGTTCTCTACATCTCTACTGCTCCTGCTGGCAGCTGCTTCCTGTGAGTTACTCAGTACACAACACACTTCTCTCAGTCAGAGAGCTGCTTATATCATAATCAAGATGATACATCTAATAACTTCATATTTCTGATCTACAGGTGTTCACTGTGAAGAACTGACCCAGCCTGGATCCATGGTGGTCCGTCCAGGCCAAAGTCTGACCATCGACTGCAAGGTTTCATATTCAGTTACGAGCTATGTTACAGCTTGGATCCGACAACCTGCAGGAAAATCTCTGGAATGGATTGGAGGCATCGCTGGGAGCCCAGCTTACAGTGATAAACTGAAGAGCAAGTTCAGCATCTCCAAAAACACTGGAACCAACACAGTAACATTACAAGGACAGAATCTGCAGACTGAAGACACAGCTGTGTATTACTGTACAAGAGACCCACAGTGACCCTGACTAATGTACACGCCTTACAAAAACCCAGAGCTCACACTCGAGAGTCAGACCACTCGTAGTTCTATACTGCTGTTTATAAACGAGACATTAAACCATGTGTGTGCAGTTATAAACATGCAGGACACGACCAGCACAGCGTTTATTCAGTAACTGCCTGGAATGAATGTACAGTGTTGAGTAAAGGCTCCTCTCAAATGAACAGAAGATGAGTTTTTTGATTATGACCATAATTAAGCAGCTCCATGGCTTTAGGCTGATATTCATTACAGCAACAACAGAGGCCAAACATGGAGGAGTCTGTAATAGAACCTACATACAGATCAAAACGCTGCTCCTGTAATTCTCATTTGGTGCATGTCTTCCTTCCTAGCCATCACCAGACTAGCCATCACCAGGCTAGCTATGTGGCTGGACAGTTCATTATCCTTCACTAATCATGCTGACAATCTACAATCAAAGATCAAGACCAGGCTTGGTTTACTATATACTGTATATAAATAAACTCATATATAAACATATAAACCAGTATATATGAGTAGTTCACTCGTGCTGCCAAAATGCTGGTTCAAATGGCCATTCTTCACCTGCTTGATTATGGTATGATTCAGTTTACAGACGTGTAAAGGTGGTCTGTATTATTCTGCTGTCCCCCTTTTAGGACACTGGTCACTGTTCCCTTTACCGTCCGGTTAGTTGGCCCTCTTTGCACACTCGTCACAATAATCACTGGACTACATTCATTTATAAGACTCTTCTAGGACAGACACCACCCAACCTACAGACCGTACTACCACCATAGTCATATATGTACTATGTACAACACCAGCTCCTCCCTCTACCTTCAACTCAGAGTTCCCAAAAGAAACACAGAACAGTAGATGGGTGTTTTAGGTTTGTGTGTTCTTTGGTTCTTTGACCACTGATTATTTCATCCCTCGTCTACATTTTGGAGATGTGGAAGAACATTCCTCCATATTTCTTTAAAAACTAAAACTAGGTCTGACTTTTGAACAGCACTGTATCTATACTCATCCTACATATTTCCTCAAAAATCCTTAATAGAACATGAATCATGTGCTGATATTACAGATATTCAACATTACAGTGAGATCTGAATACACTGACACTGACTGAATGTAATGTTCAGAGCTTCTCCAGCACACAGACTACATCTCACTCTGAGTGATGCTGTGAAATGAACTCCCTGGTGTTTTATTCATGTTCCAGTAGGGGGCGACCTTCATTCATGAAGCACACCTGCCTGTTGTACTCCTACAGTCAATCTCCCACATCACTGAGCTGTTATGCAAACCCTCCCCTCTCCTCCTCCTCTATATGTAGAGTAAGTGAAGGACAGTTTGGAGAGGATCTCCAGCTTTCTGCTAACTCTGATCAGCTCCAGCTCCACAAACACCATGCTCCTCACGTCTGTACTGCTGCTGCTGATGGCAGGATGTGAGTGTGTTATCTCTCTCAGTGAGGATCCATATTAATGATTAAATAGACTAACAGTGTTTAACCTGCTGTTTCTGTGTGTCTCTGTTCAGGTGTCCACTCTCAGGTAGTTCTCACACAGTCTGAGGGGTCAGTAACAGTGGCTCCAGGTGGATCCTACAAACTGACCTGTGCCTGCAGTGGATTCAGTCTGGGGAATGCTGACATTCACTGGATCCGACAGGCTCCTGGGAAAGGACTGGAATGGATTGTTTACTATCACTCTGATTCTTACAAGAGCTCAGCCCAGTCAGTGCAGGGCAGATTCACAGCATCCAAGGACAGCTCTAATTTCTACCTGCACATGAGTCAACTGAAGCCTGAGGACACTGCAGTGTATTACTGTGCTAAAGATTCTCACAGTGGTGGAACTCATACAGACAGCTGTACAAGAACTAGAGTAGAGGATAAACAGAGGGAGGGTGACTCTGTAAGAGCTTAATAGGTATTTATTTGTTCAGTTCAGGTTTAGAACATACATTAATACTTTCCAACATAACTTTGAACTGTTTTTCACATTCCCAGCATAACTTCTGACAAGCAAACAAATGAACCTAATAGACTCTATTCATAAGTCATATTTAATCTATTACATAAAATTGTCTCTTGGTAGTATTGCTCTCTAAGCATACTTATAAACAATGATAATGTTTTACTCGGTTCTAATAAAGAACAATAGAAAAGTACATTTCCTGAAGGAAAGATGGGAAAGGTACACAGCTTGCTATGACAGGAAGGAGGGATAAATAAATGATGCATGGAGGAGTGCGGGTCAGTATAACTGTAGACTGGAGTTTGGGATTCTACCCATAGCGAGAAATCAGCAAACCTCTCAACTTTCACATGGGGCCCCACATTTACATTCTCCATTCCCCTAATATGAATATGGTTTTTATAGTAGTTATTAAATAATTCATAGATTTTACTGAACAATAAGACTAGAGACTAGGAAATTAACAATATATCAGAAATGTAGAAAAACAATAGAAAATTATTAACATTTATTGAACCTTCCTAAATTAATATTAAAGATAACTATCTGGGATTAATATCACTCTGATGGATTCTGGGAAAATATCCCTCTGGTGATAATAAATATTCCTCTAGTTTAGCCAGCTGTAAACTGCAGGAGTGAAAACACTTCACCACCGTTTTCTTTGACCACTAGGGGGCGTTAACAGGCTTCATATACAGTATACATGCATGCAAATAACCAGTGGATGGTAATATTGCTCTATTGGTCAAAGACTGTTTATGTAAATGTATATCTATGTTCTAGTCTCCACATAAAACCAGCTTATTACTTATCTATTACTTATTACCTATTTCCCATATAACTTCATACCCCAGAAGTGAACCAGTATCTATCAGCCACCAAAGAGCTTCATTATGGGGTTCAGGATTGCTCAGTACTGCATTCTTATACTGATATTAACACACGGTATGGTCGACCTGTTCATACACGGTCATGTGGGATTGAGCTTTACTACATTCTGGGTTGTTCTGAATTGTTCTGTGTTTCAAGATCTCCTAGAAGTGGTACAGCTTGATCAGATCAGCTATAACATGGGCTGGATAGGACAGAAACCAGGGAACCTTCTGGAATGGAATGGATATATGTATACTGGTTCAAATTCAGCAACATATGCAACTTCATACTGACAGAGGACGTTTCCACAAGTACACAGTTCTTAGAGGCCGAGAGTCTGAGAGCAGAGGACACTGCTGTTTCAAGTATGCTTCATTGACTGGTTATGTAAATTCCTTATCAAAGCTCTTCTCTAGATATTATCACAGAACAGAACTAGTAAGAAGGCGAGCTGCAAACGAGCTATTGAGGACTGACCCAAATACAAGCTGCTGCAGTCGTCTAAGCGGGATGTAATACAAGCATGTAGAACCTTTTCCAGGTCTGGGGTTGATAGAAATGTCTTAATCATGGTGGCTAATCTGAGATGGTAAAAAGAACTCAGAGGTCAAGGTCAAATATAACCCCAAGGTTCTTCACCTGAGGCTTCACATGCCCCAACAGTCCGCCAAGATTGTCCATCAAGAACAATGACACTTACAATTAAATCAATAAACTGATGAAGGAGCCCAGTACTAATGTAGGTAAGCAAATATAAGCCCCGCCCCTGGATCTCTCTGTATTTAAACTCCCTATCGAGCCCACAGGGCCACCTTCAGCACCAACCATGCTCTCTCCATCTCTACTGCTCCTGCTGGCAGCTGCTTCCTGTGAGTTCCTCAGTAAACAATGTTCATTTAAACCAGTTCTCCATACTCCTCATCTCCAAACTGTAATATTCTAAACTACAATAACTTCATATTTCTGATCTACAGGTGTTCACTGTGAAGAGCTGACCCAGCCTGCTTCCATGGTGGTCCGTCCAGGCCAGACTCTGACCATCGACTGTAAGGTTTCATATTCAGTGACAAGTGAGTGGACAGGCTGGATCCGACAGCCTGCAGGAAAAGCTCTGGAGTGGATTGGAGAGATCTATAGTGGTGGGGGCACAGACTACAGTAATAAACTGAAGAGCAAGTTCAGCATCTCCAGAAACACTGGAACCAACACAGTAACATTACAAGGACAGAATCTGCAGACTGAAGACACAGCTGTGTATTACTGTGCAAGACGCTCACAGTGACACTGACTAATGTACACGCCTTACAAAAACCCAGAGCTCACAGCCACCAACACCCACTGACAGTAAACAGTAGAACAACACTAACTACACCACAGTAGAATATAACACCACATTTCAACTAAACCACAACCACAACAACAACAACCACAACCAGCGTCTCTGTTTACTGCAGGAGTGTGGCTCGTTCTTACATATCCCATGCTGAACACCACAGTATTTAATAAACAATTCATTACATGGAAATGTGTTCTTTAGTTGAGGTGACAGTACATATGAACCACAGTGCCGACATTGAGCTGCTGGACAACCAGGTTTTGCCTTTTGCTCATCATCTTACTGAGGAACATATCATTCCTACCCTGGTATTCCAATATTACAGTTCTCATGTTCACAGGGCTGCAGCTATTAAGCACGGTGTAGGGCTGGTGCAAACTCTGATCGTCCTGATTAAAGGCATCATGAATGCTGATGGTTTATTCATCTTCTTTGTCTTCTTCTTTATTGGTACAGATATTTTCTGCTAACTAGTCCCACAATTTTTGAGATATCGACACCATTCCAGCTCCAAAATGTTCAGACCCACTCTAACCCACAACCATACTGACCCTCACTCCTCTATGTGTTGTGTATTCATCTCTCATTCCTCCCATTGCTACAACAGCCTACAAACAGCCTAGCAGGAAGTGGGAATCATTCAGACTATGCAACCATTCAGTGTTTCCTTCAGGAAATGCCCTGTTCTAGTTATACTGCAACATGCCACGGACATAGTCTGGAAATCATTTGATTGGGGAATAATCTATTCTACAGTGAGATTACAACCCCCAGCTTGCTGATGAGCTGATCAAGACATACTGATCTATGGAACAAGCTGCTGAGGTCACTACCCCAATAGAGACATTAACATCACTGAATGTGTTTGGGATCATGTGGATGAAAAGGCGAACCAACTTCTGAGAATGAACTTGAGAAGTCTGGAAAAATGCAGACGTCCATGACAGAAAGTCAGAAATCAAATCTGTCTATTCATAATTCTGATTGTCATAAATCTGCATTTTTCAAACGCTAAAATGAATTAAATAGCATTAATGTATATTACAGATATTCAACATTACAGTGAGATCTGAATACACCGACACTGACTGAATGTAATGTTCAGAGCTTCTCCAGCACACAGACTACATCTCACTCTGAGTGATGCTGTGAAATGAACTCCCTGGTGTTTTATTCATGTTCCAGTAGGGGGCGACCTTCATTCATGAAGCACACCTGCCTGTTGTACTCCTACAGTCAATCTCCCACATCACTGAGCTGTTATGCAAACCCTCCCCTCTCCTCCTCCTCTATATGTAGAGTAAGTGAAGGACAGTTTGGAGAGGATCTCCAGCTTTCTGCTAACTCTGATCAGCTCCAGCTCCACAAACACCATGCTCCTCACGTCTGTACTGCTGCTGCTGATGGCAGGATGTGAGTCTGTTATCTCTCTCAGTGAGGATCCATATTAATGATTAAATAGACTAACAGTGTTTAACCTGCTGTTTCTGTGTGTCTCTGTTCAGGTGTCCACTCTCAGGTAGTTCTCACACAGTCTGAGGGGTCAGTAACAGTGGCTCCAGGTGGATCCTACAAACTGACCTGTGCCTGCAGTGGGTTTAATCTGGGTGACTATTGGATGCACTGGATCCGACAGGCTCCTGGGAAAGGACTGGAATGGATTATTGCTTATTATAGTGAGAGTAGCAAATACACAGCCCAGACAGTGCAGGGCAGATTCACAGCATCCAAGGACAGCTCTAATTTCTACCTGCACATGAGTCAACTGAAGCCTGAGGACACTGCAGTGTATTACTGTGCTAGAGACTCACAGTGGTGGAACTCATACAGACAGCTGTACAAGAACTAGAGTAGGAGATAAACAGAGGGAGGGTGAATCTAACCTCATACATACTAACCTTACCTGTAACCTGTTATTAACTACATGTGATATATGTTTATATGTAGAATGATACGTCCAATGAATGGGGGACCTCCAGTTCCAGTGAATGAGTTTATCATATATTCCTCTAATGACATTCGGAACACCAAATGTGATTATTTTAAACAAAGACGTTTATGATTTCTGAAAATGTATTGTCATCTCTGGTGCTGGGATCAAAACTATATAATATATACTATAATACATAATAACTACTGACCTTCGGTAAATTAGCTCATCCAGTGTCAGTATTGTAGTTATGAGTATGCTTATGTTTAGAGTGTAACAAATAAGGCCTATTCTATATATACTGTATATTTGCCACATTCATACACAGATCATTACCCTATATGCCTATAGACAGTATTTATGAGGCTTTAAATATGGTTAAGCTAATTATATAAAACACTATTATACATTTAGGTGTAGTTTCTTCTTCTTGGCTGAGAGATTTCTGTCCACTAACTCCAAAATAAAAGGACACTGACCGTTCATTTGTGGCACTAAATAAATATAACACACAAATATGCATGCTCAGGAAAATGTGTAATCCTAGATATATCTTAATGAAGTAACAATAAGCTTCACAGTGTAATAAAAAGTCATTTGTTGTGAAGAATTAAGGCGGTTAGTACATGACTGACACTGAGAAAAATCCAAAGCCATTAAATTGTGGCTCCAACACAATATAACATACAAATAAACATGCTCTGAAAATATACTTAATCCTAGTTATAGCTTAATATATTAATATTAAGCTTTTTAGTATAATAATAATCTGTTCATTACTACATTATTACACAGTAAACACAGGGAAAAATGAAAGTTCTTTTTTTTACTGGCAGATTATATTGTTTATAGGTTTATTCTTCTGGTCTAATATGCAGTTTGTTTTTACATACTAGTGGAGATATAAAGGTGGGTAGTACCGAGACTCGCACTGTAAAAAATTAAATCATTTAATTGTAACAACAGCCCAATATGAGGTACAAATAAACAGGCACTGGCAAATGTTTACATCATCCAAGCTGTTTATTTAATCAGGTAATAATAAGCAGCTATTTCACTGATAAACTCTGAACTATTATGACTTAATAAGCGCATTACATGGGCGCTATAACGTTCCTATAAAGAAAAGAGAACGAATAAGTCAAAATGGAAAATCACATAATCATAATTAATGCAGTGATGGGGTTATTAATATGTTTCTGAATTCCTGAGACAGTAGTACGGGCAGGCTAGCACAAACAGCCCTTTGGTGGAATTTATATTCTAGCAGATATCAGATTTTGACTGACAGCTGTTATCTTTTAAATTCGCTATATAAATAAAGATGAAATGTCGTATCATATTCAAAGACCTCCAACATTATCCCACCAAGCTGAATGTGGAATATGCTGTCATGCAGATGTACATTATTACATGTTTTATGAAGAGGACTTTTATAACTGCCACAGATTTACATTGCCTATGGACATTACATATCCTCATCTCCATCATTCCCTCCACATTCACATATTCCAGCAACCAGGAATTTACCAGTTCCTGCAGATGTTCAGAAGGGGTGGAGGTGAAGCAACACCAGAACACCAACTGAAGATGGCCCGCTACCATCAGACACTCCATGACAGTCTGGCACACCACCATTGCGGCCTTGTATCAACGTTGACCATTAGGAGCAGTTGTCCAAGCATACTGATCATCACAGCTCACTCAGTGTCTGCGATTGTGGATGTTGGAATATTTTACGGTTCTCTCTCTCCATGGTTTGTGTAGATCATCTAGATCCACCCCTATTATAATTGCAGTACACTATTAGCCCACCAATCAGGGTACAGTGGAGACTTTGTTTTGACCTTATTTTGACCTGTTGGACAGAGCTTGGTTCTAGCTAATGGATCCTGTTCTCCTTTAACTGTTCTTTGCCTATGATAATTTAGATAATCATCAGTGTCAGACTAATGAATGAGCTTCTATTAAAGACTGGTGGACTGAGAGACACTAGAGTCTCTTCTCCTACACTGAGCTGATGAAGAGTCCTGTTCCAGAAATGATAATAGGACATTAGAGCCGTAATAAATCATGCTCCTGTTACTCTCCATATTTCAGTACATTTGAAGGTAAATACTTTAGTACTGTTACTTGTTGGCTAAGAAAGAAACTACATACTCCAGTGGATGTCTAAA